>JBBMOI010000016.1:6660000-6785000 GCA_038088405.1 Porites divaricata | reverse complement strand
AGTCCACTAGTTGGGTGATACTAATAAACGATAATTCATAAATTAACAACTTAATCGGTTAAATATATAGTCCGAGAAAAAATATGCA
The DNA here is from genome assembly GCA_038088405.1 of Porites divaricata. Classification (NCBI taxonomy): domain Eukaryota; kingdom Metazoa; phylum Cnidaria; class Anthozoa; order Scleractinia; family Poritidae; genus Porites; species Porites divaricata. The sequence goes on along the minus strand of JBBMOI010000016.1, from coordinate 6,784,912 downwards.
GTCTTTGGCAGTAAATGGGACTAAAGGTTGTTGGGTGCAGCCTGGGGTAAAAACAAGCTAAGGTGGCTAACACACCCCATAACATGCAGGCAGAATTTCGAGCATTATACTATACCACATGAGAAATTTCTGCAATATGATTGGCTTAGAGCATACAGTGGTATGTCAGCTTAATTTGAAATACCTACATGTGAAAAGACTATTACAAACCTTTTGCGGGTATAGTAGTAGATGCAAATAATAGCATGATTTTGTGCGTGATATTAATTGGCATAAATACCACTCGTGAAATTTCAAAATTGTCTCAAATTTCACTCGCCTAACGGCTCATGAAGATTATGTAAAACAATTTTGAAATATCACTATAAATCATGTAATTACCTATACGAATTATTAAAGCAAATTTTGAGGCAAGCATTCGGCTCGCAGAATAAGGCATTTTTGAGCAGAAGGGAAAATCAGTAGCACTTATATAATGACATATGCATAACAGTTGTAAGAAAAAATTACAACTAAATAAAAAACAAATGGAAAATACTGCATGGCCTTGTGATTAATTTGCTTATTTGATAGCTACAATACAGCCACTTTAAAAGTAAGGTGAATGACAATTTTGCTACCCAAAATGAATATCTAATTAGATTTTAGGGGTTATAAGGCCCAGGCTCAGCCCAATATTTGTGAAAATAAATACAAAAAATTATTTTCGGATACCGAGCTGAATTCAAGCAGAATAAGGGTGTCCGAGCAGAATTTTTAGCAGAATACCGGTAAGCGATTTTTAAGAGCACTGCCGGCAGGCAGAATAAGCTATTTTACAAGCAGAAATATTTATCCAAGTCTATCATAAATCCGTAAAATTATTGCTTAAACTGTTCTAACATGAATTTGAACACCTACCTGCATAAATGGGTGTCCGAGCAGAATTTTCAGCAGAATACCGGTAAGCGATTTTAAGAGCACTGCCGGCAGGCAGAATAAGCTATTTTACAAGCAGAAATAATTATCCAAGCCTATCATAAATCCGTGAAATTATTGCTTAAACTGTTCTAACATGAATTTGAACACCTACCTGCATAAATGGGAACATTTAACAACTGCTAAGCTGGTCAGTCCACACATTTCTTCTTTTTACTGGAATCTTTCTATCTGTTAGTTAGGTCACAACTCCATGACAACAAACACCGGTCACTTAATTCTATACCAGATAGCTTTTGGGCTAGTCTCCCTTGCATTACGTGACATCCAAAAAACGGCTGCAAAGGAGAGACTACTTTTGCACCAGCATGAAAATTATAGGACTTCCAACCCATTCACACATTGGGACCAGGCTCTGCACTGGGGACAAAAGGCAAACAGCTAAAAAAATCACTGAGCACAGCGGGCCAAGCAGTAGACTGGCCATGGGGGCTCAGCTTGCTTAGCTCACCGATTCTGTTTTCTTCTTTTTCCTGTGATGTGGAGCCAGTGGTCCTAGGTCATTCACACATGAGAACAGCAATTTTAGCTTAGTTTCTGTATTATGGAGCGAAGCTGGCTGTACATGTGTCGTGCTGATCTTGTAAGTAGGCCATTCATAGTATATGGGTTGGGGGGGGGGGGGGAGGGGGCTAATTGGGGATCTTAATTTTTTTCCTTAAATATTTTTTTCTAGCTCCCCCTGATGATGTAAGATATTTTTCTGCCCCCCACACCTCATAAGAGCTTGTGGACAGAGGTAAAATACCATGACCCTCCCCTCCTCCTTCCTCTCTACCGACACCACTACTGTCACTAACAATCTACCATAATGATTGTACCTTTGAATTGCTGATGCAAACAACATTTAGGCTGGCTCAACAATGAATTGAAGTCTTTTTTTTTTAACTTTAACTTAAAAATATTATTTGCATAAAATAACCTTCAGTTGCACAAAGATTATTTATTATGACTTTATTATATCAGCATCTGAATAGAAAAAAAGATAGTGGACAGTTTAGGTTTTAAAGATTTACAGATGAATCATGGTTGTATATTATTTGCATGACACGTCATGGCTACTTTGTTATTCTTCATTCAGAATGGCAAAGGTAATAAAATACTAGAAAAACATTAGGATTCGTACTTCTACTTCATAGGTTAATTATTATTACAGTAATAAATCATGAAATGAAATTAAGTAATTGCTAAAAAATGGTAGCTATTTGGGGACTTATTGAAATTTACTACTTATCTTTTATATCTTCTTTAAGTAGACTCAAAGTTTATTTGTTAAAATACTTCTCTAATCCGGACCGATTATTTAACTAAATTTTAAGTGCCCCCTGCCCCTATACAGAGTACCAACCAATTGAATTTTGATGGCCCCCCTAAATGTTTTGGATGAAAATTAATGGCCCCCTCCAAATCCCCATACCCCCCCCCCCCCCCCCCCCCACCACCACCAACCCATAAATTATGAATGATCCCTTACAGGTTTCAATGAGGAATGCAGCTGCCAAACAACCAACCTCGTTCCCAGGGTTCCCTCCTACCCATCGCTCTCGCTCTGTAGAGCTGGGTAGGAGAGAACCCAGAGAACGTACAAAGTTGCCAATTAAACAACCCCCAAAAATTGGAGACAAATTACACCCCTCCCTTCCCATAAGGCCACTTCAGCTCCCAAGAATGTATTATTTTAGCGCAAAAATAATTAGAGGCCACTTACAGAGGATGGAAAAGATGTGCGAATTCTAACAAGCGAGCTTTATAATCAGTCTTATTTTTTTCATCTCTTTTTACAGGGTGTAAGTAAACCTTTTAATGAAGTGATAAAACATTTTGGAGATCCACATGCTTTTGGACAGTCACCAGTTTCCTTTATGAGGCAGGTACGATCATTTTTAAAAGCTAAACTGGTATTTTTTTTTTTTTTCTGTGGATACATTTGTTTGTTTGTTTGTTTGTTTGCTCACTAACATTTTACTGAAGTTTCTCATTCTTTTATGGTGGTCAATGTTGTAAATTCGCTTACCGACTCAGTTAATAAAACCGAAGGTTTTTTTTTTTTCGCAATCTGGTCAGGGGTTTTAAGTTCGAGTACCTGTCTGCTGGCCAATAGCTAGAATAGCTGGATTTGTTCTTGATCATCCCGAGTTCCAATCCTTGCGGGCCACGCTTGTAGATAGCCAACTGGTCGCCTCCTGCCAGTTGGGTGTTTAATTCTGTTTTGTTCGGATTATACACTTCTGATTTTTTAATTTGAGTGGAGTACCTGTAAAATAGCTGGATAAGCTGAGTGCACTTTCCACCATAAACAAACCTTTTAATTAAAACCGATAGAAAAACATCACAAGAAATCGAAATTTACACTGTATACATATAGAAGTCAAATTCCTCCACCACCCAAAGTCTATGATTATGAAAATCCTTTCCCTGTCCCAGAAAGGCGAAGAAGTCAAATGCATAGAATATGATCCAGGGGATGTTAAAGCTTCAATTTCACCGATACATGACGTGCAGCAGTTTTAAAGATTTTTTTAATTTTGTAAGTCACTTCTTTTGTGATTGATGGACGTTTCTCCCTTTTTTTTGTCAAGTTTCTAGCATGTCTCCTTTGTCCAAGTCTCCTTGAAGAACCGAGCTACCCACAGGATATAAAGGAAAAAGCCCGAAGGATTCTCGAGGCAACTGAACAGTTTTCAATAGGTGCCATATGTAAATTTATTTCTGATTGATAAGATTGCTGCCACGCTGTCTACCGAAGACACACCGGGATCGGGTGTCACAGCAGACCCAATTTTTTGAAATCGTTTTAAAGCCACGCCATTAGGCCCTCTTTTGGCTTGTTACGCAATCCTCCCCAACAAACGACGTTTCTGGGAATCGAAGGGAACGCAGGACGAAGCCCCAAGAATGTTTGTATGAGAGGCTACCACGCCGGGGGAGTTCAACCGAGAAAATAAGGTGGCGGTATGCATCAGTATACATGATGCTAATTTTGTTCTTCTTGTCTGTGACCGTTCGGGCTAGCTTGCGCAATCGATGACACTCGTAGTACGAGTTATAATTCTTTAGAGGAAACCATTAAATTAATTTCTTCAATTTTTTAAATGTATATAGGTTCGTATACAGACCCAAGTGGATTAAGAATTGTTCGTGAACACGTCGCCCGGTTTATTACCAAAAGAGATGGCTACACCGCTGATCCAGATAGTATCATATTGACAAGTGGAGGATCAAGCGGAATAAGGGTCCGTAATGCAGTAACCCTTTAACCCAGAGGGGAGACTCCCATATGAAAGGGGCGGGGATGCTCGTGGGAAATTTTGAATTAGACCCCTAAAGGAGACCAATCTGGGCGTGGCCCAACCGTTTTTAGACCCCTAAAAGCGATCATTTTAAACTTTGATTACATGAATCGAGTAAATAAGACGAATTGAAAATATATAAGTTTTTTAATATTTCTTCGAGTGCAACCCTAAAAGATACTTTTACGGCTAAATATAATGGTGTTTTGCCCAGAACATCCTAAGCGAGACCAGTGAAATTTACACCCCTAAGCGAGACGACGAGCATCCCCTCCCCTTTCATGGAGGGGATTGATTCCACTTATATAAGAAGTATTAACAAGTGCCATATCATCGAGAAGTGTCAGGGATAGCACAAGTCGCAACGTTAAATTTACATGTGCTGGTATGCAAACTATTGGCGAATCCTTGTTCACCTTTTTTGCCTCATTAGCATAGGCCTATCATTATCTGATGAGGCTAATAAAATGAAATTTCTGAATATGGAAAGAGCGTTACAATTTCAGTCATCTCTGAAAATTTAGGCCAGATATACCAAATAGTTTCGGAGAAATTCTCTTTGAAATATCCCAAAAGATCAAGGAATGTATAAGCTCATTAACGATCCAGATCTTGAGGTAAGTTGGGGGGGGGGGGGGGGGCGGGGCGGTCTCCAAAAAAATTTTTCCGTCCTACGGGCCTCAGGTTGGTCTAAAAATCAGGGGGGGCGGGGCCCCTCCCCTGAATCCGCCACTGTTTTTTGTTAGTATTTTTTATTAGAAAAGGAAATTTCTTAATCACTTTTGGTCAGTTAATGATATTTACCAGTAATCCGCTTTTACGAAGAAGGTCATGATTAAGTCATGTGATTTCTTGTTTCCATCCAGATGGCCTTGGACGCGTTATCAACTGGCCGTTTTTCCAGCGGCGAGGACAGGGCAGGACTTATGACTCCAATTCCTTGTTTCTTTCACTATCCTACTTGGATAAAACGCTTCAACCTGTACCAGATTCCTTACTATTTGAACGAAGATAACGACTGGGCTCTAGATACCCATGAACTGGAAAGAGCGTTAAATGTGTCTAGGCCGCACTGTAGACCAAGAGGCCTGGTACTTATTAACCCGGGAAATCCCACAGGTATTGCGAAGCTATTTTAAAAATTAAGTGCAGCACCAAATCAGTAATTGGCTTGGACACATAAACCTGGGTGCAGAAGTCTCTTTTTCCTCGTGATCGCAAGATGGTTGCTTTTTAAACAGCACTGTCAGATCATAAAGCTGCATGCGATCAGACATATCTGGTCCAATTACGTACCCTTTCATATCCCTGAAGCCTAAAAAAGGTACCCCTTTCGGGCAGAGCCTCCCCTTAGAAGCCATTATGGAGAGTAACCCCGAGAACAAAACTGATTGTCGTACTGCTGTATGTGCGTCCTTTCCTAGGTCAGGTCTTAAGCTACGACAATATCAAGGAAGTGATCAAGTTTTGCGCTCGAGAAAAACTGGTTTTATTTGCTGATGAGGTGTACCAAGAAACAGTGTTTACTAACGAGGTCCAGTTTCACTCGTGCAAGAAGGTTCTGAGAGACCTGGGTCCCGAATTCAACAAGTTTCAATTGATGTCGATAAATTCTGCCTCGAAAGGGTTTTATGGCGAGTAAGTCTTGATCTGACAAGTAATTGTTTTTATATGATATAATGATCAACAAAGGAAAAATAGCTACAACAACAAACCTGTATTCATGAAGTGGCAGATATTTTATCACTACACAAACAGCTTTTATCATTTCTGAAACCCGACAGCGTCCGCGAAATATTATGCAATGTCTGATTAAAATGAGACATTGAAGTTTTATTGCAAGAAACATATTTATTGGTTTTGTCTTAATTTTCTGAACTGAATGCAGGATCAGTGAAAGAATATGCTATGTGACCTGGTTTAAACAAAGAAACAAATTAAACAAAAAATATTCTAAACAAATACAAAGTATACTCTAGCCAAAACAGTGACAGTGGAGTTTAATGATCCATTGAACCCCGCTTATAGGAGGGCATAGCTGACCGAAGCCTGGATGAGAAACTTTTCTTGTAATTATTATTTGTTTTTGATTTAGATGCTGATCTTTTTTAGGTGTGGTTTGAGGGGTGCTTACATAGAGCTTGTAGGATTTAGCAAAGAGGTTTTATTCCAATTTAGGAGGTATCTAACTCCGTCATACAACGTACCGTCATCTATTGGGCAGGTATTTAAACAAAGTCATTAAAACATGATTTATAAAACGGTGTTGATTGCTTTGAAGAGCTAGCCAAAAAGACACTTTGATTGGACTCTTTCCGAGAAACAAGTCCTGCGGGATTTGAACTTTTTACGTAACGATTCTTTTTTGTTCCTATAAATTTGCATGCAATCAGGGACAAATTAAGTAGTTGACACACCAGTCTAAAACGCGCGCTTCTATCAACAATTTTTTTCATTTATCCTGCAACTCTGTTTAAAGGCCGTAAATCCTTCCACCCCTGAATCAATGGGTTTTTTTAGTTGAAGAAAGATTTGTGTGTACATGTTTAAAACACAAGAATGACTTTGGGGAGGAGGGGGGATACAAAGGGGGAGGGGATAGAGAGTTATGGAAGTGTCTCGACCGGCTTTTGCTCCCGGTCTCATCGTAGCTGCTGGCCACGTGAGTTATAACGCTTTAGATTGTCTTAAAATTATGATTGTGTTTTTCCAGCTGACCTTTTTATCATCTGTAGGCTGCTGTTAGTGCAATTTGTAATCCCCCTCAGCCTGGTGACGAGTCGTACGAGACATTTATTAAGGTAAGTAAAGTCAAACCCCGCTTGACGGACACCTGCTTTATACGAACACATCATTATTACGGACAGTTTGCTTTGTCCCTGGGGGAAGAAAGCCCTTTAATTTTCTCTCAATTCAACCCGCTTAATACGGACACCCCGTTAATACGGACACTCTCCATGCCCCCCCTCAGTGACCGTATTAACAGGTTTCACGGTACAATGCCGTGCGTGTCTAAACTAGAGGGATTGGACCTAGATCCGGAGTATTACCCGGGGGAGGGTACTTCCTAGTAATAGAAATGTATCACGGGCCATCGAGGTTAGCAGACTGCATAAGAATTGTATGAAAAAAGAACATGGTAATTGTAGACGCAACTTTTGGTCACTGGTATCTTTTTGCAACTTTAAAAGTTGCATCTATAACTGCGATGATCTTCTTTCATATAATTCTTCACCCCGCAGTTCTCATCATGTATGATTTTCATATATTCTTATAAACGTCATCAGCCTGGATAAGGTTGGAAAACGTCGGCACATGCCCGTTATCTGGCATCTTTAGACTGGTTTTTAATTTATTTCTTAAACGTCTGTCGTAGCAGGAGGTTACTACTTAGAAAAAAACGGAATGTTGATTTTTCTGCAGGAGAAAATGGCCATATTGGATTCTTTTCAGAGAAAAGCCAAGATAACGACGAAGATGTTGAATTCTCTTAAACACGTCTCTTGTAATCTTGTAACTGGTTCATTGTATGCATTTCCCAGAGTTATTCTTCCACAAAAGGCCGTTGAAGAGGCTAAGGTGAGGCGTAGTTCCTCGAAACCAATAGACCTTTTTTTACCGATACGGCGGCCATATTGAATTTATTGGATTTAAGGCGTATAATGGGATGCCCAGGGGGCACTCGCTCAGTATTTATGCGCGCTTCTCGGGCAAAAAGAGAACTTCACTGTATATTTCTCGGGAATAAAGCGATCATTGTTACATCCAAACACGGCACAACGACCCTTTTCGCATTACAAAGCCCGAAAAGCGCGCGTAAATACTGAGCGAGTATATCAGATGGTGCTCATGACCCCCTGGGCATCCCATAATACTCCTTAAATCTAAGTAATTCAATATGGCCGCCGTATCGGTAAAAAGGTCTATAGAGAGCTTAGAGAGTGTTCAGACTATACTGGATAGCGTTTCGTCTCGACACGAAATGCTATTTGGTATAGGATAAACAGCAACTGCCCGGGACCTAAATAAGTCGCTCACACACATAGAACATCGTACCTGAGCGGTTGGCCGAGAGCCGGCTTGGTGAACTAAGTCCCAAATTTCAATCCTGAATATTTACTTTCGTCTTAGTGGGTTCCAGTCCTAGCCACTGCGCATATGTATTCACTTCCTCGACGGTCCCAAAAAGTGTTCACACTGCACCAAGAAGTAATGTTACACGATAAGATTCGAAACGACGATTTTAAGCGCAACACAACGACGCAATGTTGGAACAATGTTGAAAGCATTCGAAGCAATGGCGCAACAATGTTGTGACGCAGTGTTGCGCTAAAAATCGTCGTTGCGACGTCTCGTGTAACATCACCTAAAGTAAGGGCCAGAACCTACTCGACATATGACGCTCCACAGTGTTCGAGATCGGCGCGTGCAGCTTCGCTCCGTCACAGAAATCGCACCGAAATCACCGTTTTTTTGTGTGAACAGAGGCCCTATCCGATACGATTTTTGTGCCGACGCAAAAGGTATCCGGTATAGTGTGAACAAAGCCTTAAGCAACGACCACGCGCCACGCATCGAGAACGGCAAAAAAAACCTTTCCACTATATGAACAACTTCGCACGTGCATCACGCTTTTTTGTACATTTCTTTGCCGTCACTGCACCACTACGACGTGAAAGTGTCTAATTCACATTTTGTGGAGGACGTGAACACAAGACAATGACTTTCTTTTTCTTTTCCTGAACTTTGATATATAGTCTTTTAGAATTCAACTCCAAAAAAATTTTCCGATGTTTGGCGAATTGAAGGAGATGAAATAGGCTCGATACAATTTGAAGCCGCGCGAGTTCTCTTTTTAGGTGACGAAGCCGTCGCCGTGGTTGAAGGTTAAACTCCCTCCCTATAAATATAGATTCCCTTAGGCTTTATTAGGGACTTTAAGATCCAACGACGCGGACGCCGACGAAAACGTCAAAAAAACAATAGGTTTTATAAGCAAAACAACAGTTTTGCACGTGCATCACACTTTTTTTATACATTTCTTTCCCGTTTTTACACGACTACGACGTGAAAATGCCTAATTTCGTGTTTTATGGAGGACGTTAACAAGCAACGACGAAATTTTATTTCTCTTTCCGAGCTTGGATATGGTCCCTTGAAATTCAGCTTTTGGAGGGTTCGCCTACATTTGACAAAGTAATTGGGTACGAATAATCCCTATAAATACTGACAGAACGCAAATACACTTTTTAAGCGACGTTCTCGTGGCCATCGCGTTGTTGGATCTTAAAGTCCCTATTCAAAAGCCCACAACGGAAATTTACAACCTCATTCCCAGGGTCCTCTCCAACCCGCAGGGACCGGTAGGAGAGGACCTTGGGAACGAAGTTAGGATATGCGTTCATCTTTTGCAGCTTAAGAATTGCACACCTGACGAGTTCTACTGCTGGCAGATGTTAGAAGCGACTGGTGTAAGCCCTGTACCGGGAAATTCGTTCGGACAAAAAGAAGGAACATATTATTTTAGGTCAGAGCTAACTTAATCATTCACCTCTCTTTCTTAATTATTTTATATACTTGTTTTTCTTGTTGGGTGACGGAGGAAGTGGCGCTGATGTGGGATGGACTAATTGGCCACTGAAGTTGAATAAGTGACTGGCTCACTAGGAGGAGACTGTTTTTGGAGACAACTTTTTGGCACCTATGCCGTATTGTTTAAACCTGGGTGAAGAAAACCAGATTAATTCTTCTTGTCTGACATTTTGACAACTTTAAAAGTTTTCAGTGGACACGAAATTCGGGGATTTTATATCACACTGATCAATTGCAGCACTAAAATTTTTTAAAGAAAAACGCGACGAATATTGGATTAATCGCTGTTTTCTTGAAATAGCCTTTGAAATTACAGAAAGAGCTCAGCATTGCGTCTTACCCTGATTTACATTTTTCGAAATCGCGCAAGTCGGTTGTAGAGTGTATGAGGGTCATTTACAAAACGAACGAGCAATAAAAACTTTTCGGAAACATCCAAAAAGTACCAAATTTGTCTGCATTAAGTCCAGTCTTCAGTTCATGCATAATTTATGCCCTTTTTGTAGAAATTCCAAGATATTTCGAAATTCCTCTTTTAGATTTTTGTGAAACTTTGCACATACTTGTCCAATACTCCGACAAATTTATGCATGCGTTTGTTAAACTTCTCATTGTTTTGCTTCGTTCTTTATTGTTATGCTTTTGTACAGTATTGTAATGTGAAGACAATACAATACAATGCCATGCATAAATTTGTCGGAGTATTGGACAACCCTCACTTTGCACAACAGAAGGCAAGCACCCAAAGTAATGGTAGGGTAAAGCATTTCTAAAGGAAAAGCCGATAAGGGCTGCAATTCGATTTAGGGTTGAAACTATTGTGACGTCATTGTCACGTGATATTTATTCCGATCGCCACAAAAATGATATCATAATAAAGTTTACTCTATGTGTAATACATGTGTTATTATAGATAATGGTTTTACAATAAAGATAAATTTGTTTAAGTCGAAGAAATTCAAAGATGAAGGTGTACCTACAAAAATACTGGGTCGAACCCCCTTAGCTACAGTATTAACGTGGAACCTGTTTTGCCGACATTACTACAGAACGAGTTGAATAGCGATATTGCGCGTTTTACCAACCACGTTCGAACCTGTCTTGCAACAAAAAAGGTTTCAGGATTTTTTTTTTTTTTTTGGAGATGGTAAAAGGAGCAACATCGCTATTCAACTTGTTTTGCAGCAATTTTGCAAATTAAACAACTTACTCGTTTTTTTTCTTTTTTTTTTTGCCCGTTTAACCTTACCTTTGGTTTAAGTTCCTCCCTCACGCAGGCGATAAAAGCAACTGAGCCAACCAATGGATGAATGGATTCATTTGCAACATAAGCGTATGGCCATTGCATTCACCCGCTGGTATTTTTATTGTTTTTGAGCTTAAAAACGATAAAAATCCCTTCGGAAGTAGCCGAAGTCGTTGCTATCCCTCTTTTGTAAGATCTGGCTGGCATTTTTATAAAAAAACTTATGTTACAGCTCGGTGTAAGTGTAAGATTTGGGGTATCCTTCCTAGGTATAGTAAAGGTCAGGACTTTTAGTTTCTGTTGTTAATGCTTGTGTAATGAAATATTTGATACTCGTTGTTTTCAATAGCTTCTGTATCTTTTATTTAAAAAAGTGAAATAAACCTGACTTTATATAATTCTTGGAAAAGCGAAATTATTATAAATCAGGAAATATAATGTTTGAGAGTCTTTATCTTTTCTTTGCCGCAGGTTAACCATCTTGCCACCTGAGGAAAAGGTAGTTCCCATGTTCGACAGAATTAGCAAGTTTCATGAGGAATTCATGCAAAAATACAAAAGTGACAAGGATAATCAACAGTAATTTAGAAAACGTAATTCTTGTTAATTGCTGGGCTCGATGCAACCGTTGCAGCCATGCCTTAACTCATAGTTAAAAAGTGGAAGGGTTATAAAACCCAACAGACTGTTAGCTTTTTGACTTGACCGTGCACAGTGTTCAATAGCATTCCTATCATTTTAAACTTACTGAGCAATAGAAACATCGCATTAATTAATTTATTCAGTAACAATTTGTGAACCAAAAGCAAAGGATTGTGCATGCACGGTCGGGGAGCTTCCAACATAAACTGCACACCGTTGTTTTCATCTTTGATATTTGCCGCCAGTCTCCTCTACGAAATATACTTAAATGGATATGAATTACAGTTTTTAGCTATAATTTTATAGTAATTTAATTGGCTATTGTTCGTGACGAGGAATTGCACATTGGGTGAGGTTAATCTTTGGTCAAACAAGTAAATCATTGTAGTGAGTTTCCCAATGCCCAATTGCCATATGACCAATCGCCAAAGCAACCTCTATTGAATAAGACTTTTTTATATCATTCGTGTTTTTAGTCATTTGAGGGAAATTCTCGGGTTGGGTTATTATAGTACAGGACGCCGAACTGCCACCAGCCTTTAGGCAGAGTTTCTAATAAGAAAAATATATATGCAGCTTTAGTTATAGTGTAGTTCCAATTTAATCAAACGTTTTACATAAAGGCCATAAACACTAGCAAACATTATGACTTTTCTGCGGCGTCACGTTGTAAAAATTCCAGCAGCGTAATTTTTGCTCTATTTTTTAAACTAGCTTTTGACTTGTATTCATTTTTTACTTTATATCGGGACTCAACTCTGTGAATGTAACGGCTCTTGTGCTTACCAAAGTTCATTGTGACGAAAACTAATAAAATAAATAAATATAATGCGTGACTGTTCACTGGATAAAGCAGCTAACCAGTTAACTTTCAGGAAACGTTTTTCAATTAAGATTTAGCATCGGTTTTTGATCTTTTTTTCTACTTTAGAAGACCTTTTAAGCTCTAGGTTCCAAACTTTTTACTTGGTCCCTTAGTATGTGGTAATACAGGATTGGTAATCAATGATTAGAAATTTATCACAGCGACAAATGAAAGTAAAAAGGAAAGACAACGAGTGCACTAGCCGGGAATCGAACCCGGGCCTCCCGCGTGGCAGGCCAGAATTCTACCACTGAACCACCAGTGCTTCGTATACATGTGACTTTTTATTTTTCAAGACTACTAGACCGGGTTGTTCAAAGCTGGGTTAAGATAAAGATCAACCAGGGTTAGAGCGAAATTTGAATTCAGTCATGTAAGCTTAATAAAAAGTAAATTCAGTTTAATTCCTTTTGTCAACAAGTTGATAATTGGATGCTCTTGAAAATAACGAAGAAAATTATCCGAGAAAATGCTTTTGAACAAAAGAAAAAGGAAACTGGGAAATTTAACCCTGGGTTAATCGCTTATCGGCCTTCGAACAACCAGGAATAGATTACTATATAAGGAGGACCGAAAAATGCTAAAAATACTTTGCGATGGCAATACACACTGACCAAGGACCTGAAAAACGCAGTGGTTCGTATAAGACTAGACCGATAATGCAACTCTTTAATCAATTTAATTTACAATCGAATGTTCAGCTATATTTTTACATGTCGATGTAAAGATTTGACGCACGCTGGTCGCGCGCGTAGACTTGCTACAAGTCGAACTTCGTCCCGCGCCACCGACGAAGAACTTTTTTGAAAGTCTAGTCGCGCGCGCAGGATGTCGCAATGGCTATCCGAAGTACACCAGTGAATAAAATTCGAGTCTGAGAATATTGCAAAAGTTGTTTTCCAGTGTTATCAATTTACTCAGCGCTCTGCGAGAATGGGTTTCTTGCGATTTTTCAAGCAGTTAAATTGTTTTGGTTGCAGTCAGAGAAAAAATAAATCGACGTAAGTAACTAAAAGACAAACTGTTGAGTTTTTTCTTAATTGATCTTTTTCCTTCTGTGGTTTTTGCTCTTCTCATGTTGGCACACTTTACTTAACCTCAGACGAGAAATGAAAAACGAAATGAATCCTTTGAGAAAAAAAATGCAAGACCTTCAAGACGATGCTTTTTTCCAAAAGGTACTGACTAATCAATCATTGTTGTTGTTGCTTTTTTTTTCTATTTTCTAGACTGTTTACAGTTCCCTATTTTTCCGTAAGATATGTATAGCCAAGATGACAGTCGGTACACATGAAACTAAGATGGCCGCCCGTACAGGTAGTTCTCGATCCTGACGGTCTTGCAGAAAAAATAGGGGACTGTGAACAGTCCGGATCTACAGTACTACATTCCAGCCATGCACGTTCGAACCAGTTGCAAAGAAGTAAGAAGTTACTTCCTTGGGCATCACTACAGAAACTATATATTAAAATCAGATATTAAAATTTTGTGGGTTGCTGGTCAAACGAACGTTGCTGTCAGATAAATAAAATACGTGACTGTTCACTGTAGAAAGCAGCTAACCAGTTAACTTTCAGGAAAAGTCTTACAAGAATTAGCATCGGTTTTTGATTTTTTTGTAATAATTAGAAGCTCTAGTTTCCAAACTTTTTACTTGGTTCCTTGAGTATGTGGTGATACAGGATTGGTAATCAATGACTAGAAATTTATCACATCGACAAATAAACGTAAAAAAGGAAAGAGATTGAATGCACTGGCCGGGAATCGAACCGGGGTCTCCCGCGTGGCAGACGAAAATCCTACCACTGAACCACCAGTGCTTCGTATACATTTAACTTTTCATTTTTTTAGACTATTGGCGCGGGTTATAAAGCTGGGTTAAGATAAAGATAACCCGGGGTTAGTGCGGAATTTGAATTCAGATATGAAAGCTTAAAAAGTAAATTCAGCTTAATTCTTTTTGTCAACAAGTTGATGATTGGATGCTCTTAATTGATAACAGAGAAAATTATCCGAGAAAATGGCTTTTGAACAAAAGAAAAAGAAAAAGAAACCTAGAACTTGGGCTAAATTTAACCCTGGGTTAAGCGCTTATCGGCCTTCGAACAACCAGGCCCTGATTACTAAACGAGGATCACAGAAAAATGCTAAAATTACTTTGCCATGACCATACACACTGACCAAGGACCTGAAAAACGCTGTGGTTCGCATAAGACTGCACCGATAATTCGAGTCTTTAATCAATTTACAATCGAATGTTCAGCTATATTCTTACATGTCGCTGTAGAGATTTGCATTGGCGCACGCTGGTCGCGCGCGCAGGATGTCACAATGGTTATCCGACGTACACCAGTGAATAAATTTCGAGTCTGAGAATATTGCAAAAGTTGTTTTCCAGTGTTTTATCAATTTACTCAGCGTTCTGCGAGGATGGGTTTCTTGCGGTTTTTCAAGCAGTTAAATTGTTTTGGTTGCAGTCAGAGAAAAGAGAAATCGACGTAAGTAACTAAAAGACAAACTGCTGAGCTTTTTCTTGATCTTTTTCCTTCTGTAGTGTTTGCTCTTCTCATGTTGGTATACTTTACTTAACCTCAGACGAGAAATGAAAAACGAAATGGATCCTTTGAGAAAAAAAATTCAAGACCTTCAAGAAGATGTTTTTTCCAAAAGGTACTGACTGATCAATGATTGGTTGTTTCTATTTTTCCAGACTGTTTACAGTTCCCTATTTTTCCGTATGATATGTACCGCCAAGATCCAGCGCTTTGCGTTTCGAGCGGCCATCGGTGACAGTCGGTACACATGAAAAACCAAGATGGCCGCCCGTACAGATAGCTCTCGATCCTGACGGTCTTACTCGAAAAAATAAGGGACGGTGAAAAGTCCGAATCTACAGTACTAGATTCCAGCCATGTTCGAACCAGTTCCAAATAAGTGGGAAGTTACTTCCCTGGAAATCAATAAAGCAACTATATATTAAAATCAGATATTAAAATTATCCCGGTTGGTGGTAAGGGAACCTTGCAGTCAACGTTGGTATAATAATGATGATGATAACCAACAATTACTTTACACAGGGTGATGGTTGAGGAACTCACCAGACAAAAGGAGGCTAAAGAAAGACGCGTTCTGCTAGAAAACGTACGAATGGAACTGATGACCAAAGTGGAACAGATTGAGCTAAAGTTACAGAGAAAACTACAACACCGTCAAATGGTGTTGACTGAATTAATGTGAGTATCTTTAAGAATCCCGTTACGGACAGTGTATGAAGTTCATTATCTGACTCAAGCCCTTAGGCGATTTTCCAGCCCTGTAAAGTTTCGCAGTTCTTTCGCACTATTTCACGAGATTTGTTACACTGAGTTACACTGTTACACTGAGTCAAGTTTTTAATTAGACGAACTGCAGTTTTCTATCAAGAACTAGGAGTAAAACACGACGCATAGCCAAGCGTTTTGATGGACTTGATAAAACCGAATAGATAGATAACTGCAAGTTTTAATTAATTGTCCGGCTTCAGAACTTTCCTCGATCGTAGATCTGTTCGCGAGTTTTTTAATATATATTTTCCGGAGAACATTGGAGCTAGCGAAAAGCAAGGTCCTAAGTTGTCTTGGTTTTATCAGATAAAAAAAACACCAACACGGTTTTAGTTTTCTCTTCTTTTGTTGGTTCTAAAGTTCTAATCGGATATTTATAGCAAACCAAAATAAGCTGTCCTTTCCTTATTGTTATTATTTTTTCTCTCAGCAAACTCAGTCTTGGAAGAATGGTGCAACAAAGGAAAATAGAAGCAGTACAAAGAAAAGCAACATCTTTCATGAAGGAACTGACAAAAGACAAAAAAAGAGCAAGAGCATGGAAGGAAAATCTGCGTCGTGTCCGTTCAGAGAGCAACATACACACTGCCGTATTACAGCCGCGGCTGGTGTCTTATGCTGACTGAACAGTTATAAATTAAAACTAGTTGATTTATTAAGGGCATCGAAAGCATGGGCCCTGTTTTAACATATACTGACAATAGTGGATTTAGTTGCCTGGTGATTTCTGCAGAATCCTTGCAATTAGGCGTTAAAAATTAACAAAAGCACTCAGTACTAGTGGAAGTCAGGCTGTACCCTGCAGTCCCTCCCTCACTCCTGACGACACTGCGATGTTGACGTCGGCGCGTCTCCATCGACCTGAAGGTGATGTTGCACGAGACGACTCGCAACGACGATTTTTAGCGCAACACATCGTCCCAACATTGTTGTGACATTGCTTGGAATGCTTTCAACATTGGTCCACTAGTGGAAGTCAGACTGTACCGTTCAGCCCCTCCCTCACTCCTGACACCGCCAATGTGGCTGTCGGTGCGTCTCCATCGCCCTAAGGACGGGATGGAAAACAATTAAGTAATGGTCCGGATAAGAAGGAAAGGACCAAAACGCAGTGAACACGTCGGAATGCAGAAAGTTGCTAACTTTACTATTGTCTCTACTATGGTTCTGATTGGTTTAAACATCAAATTTTACGAAATCTTGACAAAGCAGCATGTATATTAATCCCTTTTTTCTATTCAACTTCCTTATAACAAAATCTCGTCTTAGTCTAAGTAACACAGAAATCGTATGTGCTGATCATGTAAAATTGTAAACATTTCTTGGCTATTATTTGCAACTCTCGTGATTGGTCGAAATGTTTTAACACAAAATACACTCTTTAAAAGTGGAGTTTAAATACATTTTCTTTCGTAAACTGCCTTTTTGTAAGTTTATGCATTCTCTGCGTAAAAATGAAAACATTTCTATGTGAGGAAAGCGTATTGCGCCACAACAAAAGAAATTGCTTCCCTTCTTACCTGGATCGTTACTTAATGCATCGCGTAAGACAAGGCGCATACATACTTCATACATCGGTCAACGGACAGGAGACGTGCTGTATCATAATGAAAACTATGCTCGAAATAATTCGACTCTTTGAGCATCACTGCGTGTGCAGGTTCTCATGTCGGTAACTAGCTGCCCTTGGATGGAGAAGGACAGTGTACTTCTTCTCTGGGTGTTTCGTCATGTCATGCCCAGCCCTTTTCACGCACGGTAGGAAAATGTATGCAGTCAGTGTCTTCGTGCTCCTTTAGAATAATGATCATCATAACATACTGTCGATTACGTTGTCTCTGTGATGATGACGGTATAACCCAAAAGGGCCACTGTTCCTTACACGTGGATAGTCATTTTCGTCAGTCTAATTTCAGTTAAACTTCTGAATGTGACCGTATGTTCAAATAAGTATCTGAGGTGCAGTCAAACCGCCATTAACGACCACCTCTCCATAACGGCCACCTCTCTAGCAACAGCCAATTTTATTGGCGGGCAGTCCATGCATTAACCCTTGTTTAAACTCTCTCCTCAACGGACAAAAATGGCCACTTGTCTCTGCCCCCAAGGTGGCCGTTATGGAGAGGTTCAACTGTATAAACAATTTATGACATATGCGGAAAAATTGGAATGCGTAAAAATGTCTGAATTGAAGTGACGAGAACATTTTCGATATGCAAGGTTTCCGTAAAATACTAACGAGTAATCTGCAAGGCTAGCGATACCGCTTTTTTTAACAGATATAATCTTAAATTGTCATTGTAGGAAATTATGCTGGAGTAATCAGAATTTTTCCTTCACCGATCGATTGCGACAAGCGTGAGGAAATATCTGTAGACTGGTAACGCTTTGGGCAAAAGGTTGCTATAATCAAAGACGACTCCATGACAACAAGCAGTGTGCTGTTGTTGCCTCAGAATTCATCGCAAGCGATCAAACACAGAATAATTATATGACCATATACATTAGTCTTGACAGGATCATTAATATAATAGGCAATAGATTTTAACTTAGTAATTAACTTCCCCTTATCCACCAAATTTTTTCAGTTTCCATTAATTGCCTCCAATTCAATGTGGGTGTTAGCCAACTTTTCATGAACAGTTAATTAAACGATCACGAACGCATAGTCACACAAGATTGCTGTGCTTTTTAACTCTTCGTTTGTCAATCAGATTTATCTCCCCCTCCAAGCACGGCTTTCAAAATGTTCAATGTATTCATTTAAATGCCTGCACATGTACACTGACAAGCAAAACTGGCGACAGCTGCAGATGGTCTTAGTGTTTAACTGCTTAAATATTGCTGCAGCAGGTATTGCTGAACCGGGCTCATGTACTAAATACTATCAGCCATTGTATTTTCAATCAAAATTTTCCGTTTTAGTTGAAGATTCATGAGAAAGTTACGCCACGCCCCCAGTTCTTAAGAACCCGAGGGCTTGAAGAATGACATAGAAAATTATCGTCCAATATCCGTTCTTCCGATTCTATCCAAAGCTTTTCAGAGGCTGATCTATGGATCACTGCAGTCGCACCTTTTCGAAAAATAACCTGCTGTATCTGGATTGCAATCTGGTTTTCTAATAATAAGCATTCAATCGATACTGCGCTAGTTCGATTAGTAGACCAGTTGCTTTTAATTTTGATATAATGACAACATAATGTGGCTGGTTGTGTTTGGGTCACTTTATAGCAAAAACGGACCTTTCCCAGGACTTTGAAGTCCATTCTTAATTAAAATAATGGACTTCTTCTTGCTAAACTGAAGGCGTACAGATTATGATATCGATTATTGTTGCCTACAAATGTGTAGAAGCTATCTTGCTGATCGAAAGCAGCATGTCAGCGTAAACCGCAGCAGTTTGACCTTTGCTTAGTTTTGCACATAGAGTATATAAAAACAGAATGGTAAAGACGCATTGACAGTTTACATTGGTTGTAAACATTCGATGGAGCAAAAAATTCAGCTGTACTGAGTAAATGAATTGATGCTGTTTTGAATTCTTTGAAGCCTTTTTTGGCCTGCCTTCAAAAATATCAACTTTAGGACTTTGCCAAATTTTGAAACCTCGTTCTCAAAAAAAAATAAAAAAAAAATTGAAAAACACCGAGCTCACACATTACCAACTCCCTAGCAAGTGAACGATGTTGAATAGTCGGAGATAGGCAGGCCAATCAGATTGCTTAAAACGCCAACATCTCTGAGTGTGTATATACAATCAAACGATCAAACTCAACCTACTTTTGAAGTGACTCCTGGGTTCAAACCTTTCACAATTAACAACAAGTCGCCCAAGGCGACGTGAATATCGGCGAATAGTCACCGAGACGACTAATTGTTTTAGTATAATTACATTGACGATTGTTCGAGAAAATAAAATTTTTGATGAATTTCAGACTCTGAAACATCAACAAATCTGGCTGCCATTTTGAAAACTGCTAGCCTTCAATGTTATAATCACCGCGCGGTGATTATAGCGGGATAATCATCAATGTAATTATACTAACACCATGCATTTATTCTTTTTACTCTAATTTCACAAATCTGAAATGTAATATTTGAGTGCAGCTAAAGATAATCGAAGATCGATCGAATGTTGTTTTACCGGAAATCTCTGCCAGTTTTCGTCCTTTTTCTTCATGAACACGCAGGAATCTAAATATCAAGATATAACAGCTGAGTTATACAATCCGACTCAAGGTCTAAATGATTCAGCTTAGTCAGTGTCGTTAACGCTAAGGCGTGTGTAAACTGGCATACGCAGCACACGTCTTGTCTGTGCCTCCTGTCGACCTTTTGGACTTTTAAGCCTCTCAATCGATGTAAGGCCACCGGTCACGGACTTGCGGAGACCATCCCCTGTCCATCTGCTCATACCCTCTTGTACTTGAATGCCGTAAGCTTCTGATGTCGTTTTTTGAGGAATTTTTGCTTCCACAATCTTTATCTTCTCTGTTATGACTTGATTGAATTTCTTTTGCCCGCCATTCTCTTTCACCAGCTTATTTACCCCAGCTGACAATTCTCGAAGCTCGCTGCGGCATTCAGCAACGGACTCCTTCATCTCTTGATTTATTTCTTGAACTTCGTAGAATTTATCTTTCATGGTACTGATCTCTTCTTTTGCCAAAATGAGTGAATTCCATGCCATTTCTAAATGGCCATCCACGCTTGCTTCCAAGTGGTCCTTGAGGTAGGCTCTTTTATCCTAACAAATAATAAAATAAGACTATTTTCAATAACGTATTATTTGACTTAATCCTCGGACAACAACAACAACAATAAGATTTATTTGCATGACCATAAGTAAGTATTAGGTTCTAGTTTAGAGAAGAACATATCTCTTATCGAAGAAAAACTTGGACAATCTAATAAAAGTGAGTTTCATCTTCAATTCTGTTACAATTGCAGAGATTGCATAACCTTTCGTCACGTGGTATATTGTCGTATCTACCTGTCTTAATCCTAAGTTTGTGACTGCTTATTCTTATTTTGGTTTTCTTGGGGTTGATTTTAAGCATCCAGGAGTTGCAATATGAAGATAATTTGTTTAGGCAATTTTGTAATCCTAATTTCGATCGTGATAATATAATAAGGTCGTCAGCATAAAAAAGAGAATTGAGTTTGGTGCCATTTGGTAGCACAAACGGATCAGATAAAATATTGTTGAATGAAAAAGCTAGATCATTAACGTATAGGTTGAAGAGAAGAGGGCTTAAAATGCAGCCTTGAGGCACACCTCTAGTGTATTGAAAAGGTTGTGTTTGGTTATTTCCAATCCTAATAGAACAGGTAGAGTTTGAGTATAAACGTTTTATGACTTTATAGAAGTTTCCTCGGACATTTATTTGTAACAGCTTGTATAAGAGTCCATCGTGCCACACCGAATCAAATGCTTTTCTCAAGTCCACAAAACATGCGTATACTTTCGTTTTGCGACAGTTAACATATTTGTCAATTAATGTTCGTAGTGTAAGAACATGGTCGGCAGTTCGATTATTTGCTAAGAAACCTATTTGAGATTTATGAAGTATGCGTGTCACGCGACTGAATGTGCTTGAGAAGTCTTTGATTGAGAATTGAACAAAATAATTTACCAAGACAACTAGAAATACAGATTCCTCGATAATTTGAGCGATCACTTCTAGTCGCACTTTTAAAAACTGGTGTTATAAGGCCACCGCACCATGTTTGAGGCATAGTGCCTGACGTCAGAACAGCGTTAAATGACTGCAAATAAATAGGCATTAGTTCATTTAAGCTGGATTTGATCATTTCATTTTTTATTCCATCTGAATACGAAGATTTGTTGTTTTTGAGTTTGTTAGCCGCTGTGCGTATTTCGAGTTCAGTTATTAGGTAATCCAAGGCATGCGATTGTGTTGTTGTGTCTTCTAATCTTGTTAACTCATCGATAATGGCTTCTTGGTGAGAATTAAGAGGCTCGTTTGAGTGTAGTGACTGGAAGTGAGACAACCAACTTTCTTCTGAGATTGGCGGGGTACTAGTTTCCTTCATAGAATCATCCATAGATTTCAAGCAGTTCCAAAAATTTCGGCTGTTTGAGTTATCTGTCATGTTTTCTAGTTCCGAAATCTTAGTATGATAGTATTCTTTTCTCTTTTGTTTCAGAACGTTTTTGTACTGTTTTAAGACAGTGTGATAGTTTTCCCTAAGTGTAATATTGAGAGGATCTCTGTGTTTTAGATTAGCAAGTTTCCTCAATTCGTGTCTCTTAAGACGACATTCTTTATCAAACCATTTTTTGTTAGACGAAACAGAAGATAAACTAGTATATCGTTTTTTAACATTCTTAATTTTCAAACAATGTTTTGCGGTTGTAAAAAGAATCCTTTCTACTGTATCAAGAGAAGAATTAATGTGTTTGTCCGGCCTACTGTCAACAAGAAAATCATGTATCATTTTCTGTATGTCTCTTGTTTGCGGTGCTGTTTGAAATTTTTGTGATGAATCATTTTCCCATATAAACTGTTTGGGTAAACGAATTAATGTATCATTGGTATTTTCTGTAGCTAAGTGGCTATTTACCGTAGTAATGTTAAGCCAAGTCATTATTGGACTGTGATCTGATAAACTCGACGGTTCTCTGACAACAAAATTCGCGATAGAGTGGAATAAGTCTTGGTCGCATATTGCATAGTCAACAACACTAACTCCTGATTTACCATGAAATGTTGGCCTTCCCAGCGATCTACCATTCATAATCCTTAGATCTGCACTCCTACATATTTCTAAAAGCCGTTTACCGTGGTGATTTAGTTCGTTATCAAAGCTGTGTCGCTGAAGGGCGCATAAGGAGAATTCAGATTAGACTCAGATTGATCGTTTGTTATAATGGTGTTGCCCTCTTGACAGATATTGTCTGAGTATTTGCCTGTTCTAGAGTTGAAATCACCCATAAGAAGAATTGATCCAAAAGCCGAGAATTTCTCAATATCGTTTTCAAGTTCTTCAAATAGTTCAGGATAAAAGTAAATGAAATTTTGAGGTGGGATATATGTGCCACATACATAGATATCTGTTTTGGTTTTTGTATATTCTTTGCTAATCTTAAAACAAAGAAAATTCGGAGATTCTTTTTCCACTGAAATCCAATCATTAAAGTTTGATTTAAAAATCAAAGCTAGGCCACCTGAGCTCCGACCACATTTTCTGTTTTTTAAGGTACTTGTACTCACAATGTTGAAACCTTGAAGGTCAATACTTACTGGTTTCCACGTCTCGGAGAGAATTATGAAATCAAAATTGTTAATCATTCGTAAACAATCAGGATCCCGTAATTTGTTACCTAATGATTTTGAAGAAAGTCCATTGATGTTCCATGCAAAAAAGGATAACTTATTGGACTGACTTAAGTAGTTTGGCATATCGGTATCTTATCTCAAAGGAGAATTTACTGGATATCCTGGTAAATAGGTCAATTTCATTACTAAGAAAAAGGGGAAAATCAAGATCTATATCAGAGTATCAGCATCAGCACCTGACGTTTTCAGTAGCTGTTCGTTCATCCCTTGCACACATTTGAGACAAGTTCAGTGATGGTCAGTTGCTATGGTTACAAGATATGACGCCATAAGTAGAAGGTGGTCAAGCCATTTTGAGTGAAAGTACATGTTTTTTCCACTGTTTTCAACAATAAAAGTAAATCGTGTGGCTAAAATCATGCAAAGTGCTTATTTATGTGTTATTTTTCATGTAAAGCACAAAAAATTACCATTTCTCGCCGTTTTAACCTGTTTCTAATTCTTGGTAAAATCCAAGATGGCGACCATTCTTGGAAACTCCGGGGGGGGGGTCCATCCACCCCCCTCCCTTGTACCATGGTAGGGGTATGACTGAGTGTACGTCCGAGGGTTAAAGCGCTAATATAGATACCAGCATCATATTTCTGCAACCTCGTTCCCAGGGTCCTCTCCTACTCGCCCTAAGAGAGGACCCTGGAAACAAGGTTATACAATTCTCCCAGTAAAGTAATGCATTTGACTCAATTTGGCATCAAGGTTTACTATTATACAAACTGTTGAAATATATCATAGGTGGCACGTTTTACGAAATAATTTCCAGCATGTATTCCCATTCAGTATGTTGTGTGAAAGACAATTATACTCGATCAGAAGTTTTCAGTTATCATAAAGGTGTTCGACAAGGCTATATTCTATCCCCGCTTCTATTTAACTTTTATCTAACAAATTACCCTTCATTCTAAACAACAATGCTAAAGATTCTATCTTACTACCAGACGGTTCTCACTTAAACTGTCTACTTCATGCCAATGATTTACTTCTAATAGTCTAACTCGGCATAAGGTTTGCTTCTTACGATTAATCCAACTAAATTAAACAAAAGTTATTGTATTTCAGAAGAAGAGTAGAATGTCAACGGTAAATAAACACAATTTTATGGTTAGCGATGAACACACTGAAATCGTCAATAATTATACCTATCTTGGAGTGAAATTTTCTGCCAATGGAAATCTTACAAATCACAAGAAAAACTTATTAAAATAACAGAAAAAAACAAAGAGATCCTTTTTTGTCGCTCTTCGTTATCTAGAATAAACTTGTTGTTGTTGTTGTATTAGTGACAAAGGCTTGTCACCCCATATAAATGTTACCAAGAGCTAAGCACGTGAGGTTTTTCAAAGTTTCTCTGTTATGTCTAACCAAGACCAAAATATGCACTGAAGCACACACTACCAACTCCGCGTTATGGCCAGTACCTTATCAATGCGTACAGCCATATCACCCTGGTAGTGGCAGCAATGAAAAGCTGTTTCATCCTTCTTAGGACCAATCAACATGGCAAAGCCAGGACAAAACCGCTGTCCATGGCTGCCACCACCGGGGTGATATGGCGTGCGCATACGTAAGGTATTGGTTATATCGCGGAATTGGTAGTGTGTGCTGCAGTGCATATTTTGTCTTCTTTAAGTCTAACCATACTGGAATGATTAGAGTAGGCAAAAGACAGCCTCGTTAAATATTGCACCTGGGAAAATCATGGGTCACTATGCTTCAACCTGTTTATAAAAACAGTCGTTACCCTGGGTGCCAGAGATTTCCGGTTTTTATTTACTGTTTATAGTGACAGGCGAGCCTACATTCTATTCACAGGTTGAATCTCCTGCAATTAGAAGATTGCCGCAGGTTCATTTCATTACCTCAAATGGACAGCCAGCTTCAGAATATGGACACAAAACAACTGTCATCAGACATTTCTCAGAGACATGGTTTGCCATCTGAAAATAATAGTAATAACAATAAATAATTGAAATGATAATGATAATGATAATAATAATAATAAATATATATATATATATATATTCAGTCAAAGCACTATTTAGAAGTCATAATAATAATAATAATAATAATAATAACGATAATAATAACGATAATGAACTTCAGGAAATGGACAGAAAGACACGGAAGCTCGATCCTCATGATATAACGATCCTTTCACCCCCAGGCAGATGTTAATAGGCTTTACATGACTAAAAACGAGGGTGAAGGTCTCAGTAATAATGTTGACAGCAGCCAAGAAGGAATGGGATGGACGACGCAGCAGAAGAGAAGGTGCTGAAGAGGAGTGAGGACTTAAAAGTTTTAAGGTTACGGATGCAGTACGAGCAGAAAGAAAAAGAAAATTACTAGTAAAATCCCCTGCAAGGTCAATTTTTAAGGGCCACAGTGGATGCTGAAGACCCTCTTAAACAAAGCAAAGCTGATCTTAGCAGAGCAAATCATAATAACAATATAAATGAAAATAATAATTAAGCTTGTTTGTTGCGCACAGCTAGGTCCAATTATTTGATGAGGCTTTGGTTAGTCGAACAAGAGTGCCGGTTCTCAGTAACTAGATGGCCAAATTAATACTGAGAACAACTGACTGGGACCATTGAAGCTTATAACTGACCTGCACTCGATCAAGTAGATGAAATGTGAACAAAAATAAGCCAGCAAAGTTAACATACCTCTTCTCTGGGTATTTCGTCATGTCCACAATTGTTTTCACAGACCAGAGGGAAACGTTTGCAGTAAATGTCTTCATGTGGCTACATAATCAGCGGAAAGGTCATTTTTAGCAGTTACCGAGTCTGATAATCTTTTACCGTCAAGGTGCCTATATTCCCTGCCTTACGTGCATAGAAGGCCAGTAAGAATCTGAACCGGGGGGGTACTCCCCTATTAAAGTGACGGGGATGTTCGTCGTACCTTTTAGGGGTTTAAATTTGTGGATTGGAATGTTACCGCTTAGGGTGCTAAAACCTAATATGACTTCTGCCAGTTTAAGATTAATGACAACACCCCTCAAAAAGCCCTTGAAGCTGTTCGAAAGTTATCATTATGACTATGAAAATTCGCAGTTCCAGCTGAAAAAGTGATTTATTGTTGTTGAATTGGTACCTCTTACGGGTGGAAATGAATTTCGGACACGCCCATAAAACAAGATTCTGGTACTTTTTAGGGGTGTTCCCGAATAGGCCCAGACAGATTGTGCTCGGCAACTTTTGAGCAACTTTTGAACTTTTTCCAATTTTAGCAACCTTGAGCAACTTTTGGCTTTCTGAGCAACTTTTGAGCAACTTTGTATTGATATGTCTAATAAGAATCTCAAAAATTAGCATGTAACATTGTTAAATTTGGTTACGCGACTGAACAGAGTATTTAGCACGCACATTGATGTTATTTTCTTTAATTTGTTGACATTGCTCAATAAGATGCAAGAGCATTTAATATATTAAGTTTTGTTCTGCAACTGTGCAAACCTTTTATAATATACATGTGCCCAAGATATACACTTCAGATTAATATATTGAACTTTCTTGAGTTCCAATTATCCAAAAAGAACAATGATCGATGATATTTAATAATATTTGTATGAAATATTGATATATTAAAGTAGCAACTTTTGAAGTTTTAGTAGCAACTTTTTGGGTTTTTGGGCAACATTTTAGCAACTTTAAATTTTTGGCTTTAGAAAGAGCAACTTTTCATGATTTTGCGAGCACAATCTGTCTAGGCCTATTCCCGAAACATTCCGACGTACACCCTTGTCACTTTTATAGGGGAGAACTCCCCCCCGGGAATCTGAACTGTAGTTCACGTAAAATCTTAATCCCAGTACAAGATCCCATGAAAAAGATTCACGACTATGTTCACTTAAGAGACTACCTGACGCTATGCTATAGCAACGCCAAGTAGTATAAAACTCATGAACAAACATGCGATGCATGATCGAATCATAAGGTGACAACATGACAAAAAGTATAAGGCAAACTAAAAGCCCATATCAAAAGCTGGTCTATGTTTACTGACACTTTTTCTGGGCCCGTTTATAGATAATAAAGGGGCGCGAAAAGCTGTTGTCGTTAATCCTCAATGAGGTTTTAATAGGTTTGCAGTTAATCTGTCAAAACTATGGTAAATAGTAATTATTAATAAATAATTATAAAGAATATTGATTGTCTTTTTAGCTAGGAACCGCGTTTATATTCTTAATTAATTTGAATCAGTTCGAGTGTGGACCCGAAAAGTTACCGGACTTTCGAGAAATGGGCACCTAGACCGGAATGAAAGTATTTCCCTTTTTATATAAAATTTGTATTCAGTAACAGTTAGGTAATACAGACCTGTTTTTGGATGAAAAAGAACTCATCCTGACAATAAACACACTCAACAATTCTCTTAGGACATTCATCCTTAAGATGAGTCCCTAGCAGCCGTCTTTGTATGCTGCCTTGGCAAGCAGAACATGGGACATGTTCATAAGAACATACTTCTTGGTGTTCCTAAAGAAATACACACCATGAGAAAATTCATTTAACTTCCATTTAGCGTTAATAGCGAATTCTGAGCCTGCTAACACAGACATTCGATCTGTGCCCGGTTTCATGCACCATAGCCATTATTTCTCCTCGTTCAATTTTGTTAGCTTAATTTCCTGGAGTTTATCCAAGTTCCGAAAAAAACAGAAATTGTTTGCGTTTACACCATCAAATTGTCTGCGTTTACACCACCAAATTGACCAGCGCAATCGGAGCGCTTAAGCGTTTGAGACAATTTGTTCCTCCCGTTGACCCTCCAAACAATGTACAACTCTTTTATCCAAGCTTATCCAACCATACTTTGACTATTGCAACGTTGTTTGGGAGGGTCTGGGTTTTCACTAGCTATGAAGCTTCAAAAACCACAGAACCGTGCAGCTAACATCATAATCTTTTCCAGTTATGATTTTAGCTGACGTGCTGCAAGAGCTGGGTTGGAACAACCTTTCTGTGCGCAGAATTAAGCTCCTCGCTATAGAAATATTCAAGGTGTACAACAATGTGGCACCTGAATACTTATGCCAAAACGTTTTGAAAACGAGGTCCACCTACGATACTAGGGGATCCTCTTCTCGATTTCAGTGGCCTCTTACCAAAACCAATTATAGTAAGAAACGTTTGGCTATAGAGTGTTTTCACATGACGTCACGGCGGCCATACTGGTGTCGCAAAACAATGAAACGGCGACCATGTTGGTGTCCCAAACCGGTCCTGCAGGGGCGTAGCTAGGGAGGGGTCCTGGGGTGCCCGTGACCCCCCCTTGGTAGGCCTTCTTTTGAGCAAACAGCCTACAATATTCAGGTGGCGAAAACGCCATGACAATATCTTGGCCGTAAAAGCCATCGTTAAAAAGCCCACTTTTTTAAAATTTGTCTTTTTGTAAAGTATTTTCGTCAACGGCTCTTGTCTTTAGTTAATAAGGGCCTTCATGCCGCCATAATACGACTGACCCCGCTGGTACACGAGTGAAAGCAGCGGTATAAACCATATATAGTCGGCGATCCCCGGATGGTGATCTAGTGAGTAGCCTCTGTGACCCCCCCCCCCCCCCCCCCCTTTGAAAAATCCTGGCTACGCCCCTGTCCTGTGGGAATATGCAAACGCTTTCTTTTGTTTCAATAAATTTGCATAGATGCTGGCTACGTGAGTAAAAACGCTCTATAGCGACGCATGTATTTGGAATAAATTACCGGAGGATTTGAGTGAATGCAAATCATGGAACGTTTTTAAATCTAAATTGGACCGATTGTTTCCCAGCATCTTTGATTCCTTAATTTGATCCAAGCTTAAAATTATTTTATCAAATGTTAATATCTTGTTTTATAAATATTCTTTTCTTTTTCAAACTTATTAATATCAACTCGGAACTGCTAATAGATATATAGACTTTTTAACACGCCAAGGCTTTTATGTAAACTATAATCCTGGACAAAACTACTTGAGAATAACGTTTTTCCCATAATGTACACTAGCCTACGAAACAAAACTTTACCGGCGGCTTTGTGAAAAGAAATCCCCTATGCCCAGTTCGATGTTGCTTCCTACAGACGCTGAGGGATCAGGCTTTCTTTTGAACACACAACAACATATGATTGCTTCCAGAGGAAGGGAGAGAGGGAAAATCGGTAACAGCTACGATGTTTAGAAAAATGCTCCTCAAGTACGCAATTTTCTCAACAGTTTTGTCCAAGATTGTATAGCTTTTGCTGATAAAACTACCGTGTCTAAATAAAATCTCTGTTTCTAGAATCTCTAAACCTCTCTCTCTCTCTCTCTCTGTCTCTGTCTCTCTTTCTCAAAGATAACACGTGAAAGTAGGACGTTTAAGTTCGTTGTCGTACGCGTGCAGTGACGATAAAGAAATGCACAGGAGCCTGATAGGCTCCTAGATATACCAAAAGTGTGCTGCACGTGAAAGGTTTATTGTTCTGCTAATCTAATCCTATAAAGCATTTTCACTCAAGTGGCCAGAATCTATGCAACGTATTGGACAAATGAAGGTTTTATAAAGAAAAGAGTTCAACTGCCAGTGGCAAAGTACCATGGTCGTGAGCTGACAACACACCATTGTCGCATACTACGGTCACACCATCGCCGACCAGGGTACCATAGTCAACCTCTTTCCGGGGAGAGACTGGATTTGGAACATTAACATGGCCACTGTTTTTTTTTTTTTTTTTTTTTTGGAACACCAACTAATGGCCGCCATGATGGCATGCAAAAAACGCTCTATTGCTTTTCTGACGTTCTCGTTGCCGTCTTGCCGTGACATCTTGCCTAACGTAAGGGTTGGTATCTCGGTAGTCCTGAATAAACAGTTTACTGGTTACTATCAGTGACTGAAGAGTCTACGCCCTACGCGGACGTTATTTATTGTGAAGCTGAAAGTAATAGATACCTCTGTATATCGCAGTTGACCAACCCATTCACATCCTCTGGAATTCTGCTGGCATTTGACTCGGAGGGACAATATATCCCTGGCCCAGGCTTTGTCTGCATAGAACTATAACGTATATAAAACAGATTAAATAATGAATATATTAATTTCATACAGTAAAACCATGGAATGAAGAATGCGAAAGGCGACGTTCACGCATCGGATGAATTTTTGATCGGCTAAGAATTTGTCAATGACAGGACATTAATCCTTCACACGGAACCAGTTAAAATATACTTGCCCTTTGTTCACAAGGAACTGACGAACCAGGCTGAATTTCAACTTTATGCCAGCGAATCCAAAGTGGCTGAAATGGTGTCCCCCAGCTCGTTACGCATCCATGCAACCACGCCTGCGCCGTTGCCGTAAAAAAAAATTAGATGATTATGGAGTTCACCACGCCGATCAAAATATTCTAACCGTGCCAGCTAAAGTATTATTTTTCTTCGGTTTTGGAGTTCAAATTTTTGAACGGTTGGCGTTTTAATTTTCGCATGCGGGATAGGTGTGGTTCCTTGCCTACGGAACGCCTAAACGCGGAAATTCTTAATCGGTCGAAAAAATCGTCGGATTGCGTGTGACTGAAGTAGCCTCAGGCTTCACGGGGATTCAAACCATTGACTGGCCTCTGCGATACATATCGGGAGCGATCTATTGAGCTAACAAATCAACTGGAGGCTGATCGTCAAAAATATACTTATCATGTCAAAGCGAATGATTGATTTGATTTGTTAAGGTCATACAAACTTGTAGCTTGTGAAGGCCACATTTTAGAATTCTCCACCAGGCCAAGATTGCAGAGCCGCCGGACCGCTCTCATGTCAAATCGTAAAATGATAACAAACATCTTCCAAATATGGTCAGCGACTTTTAGTTATTATTAAGGCTGTAGCATTAATGGCAATCCGACAGGGAAAAATATGTCATTTTGAAAGAGTAAAAATATTAACTGTGCGTACTACTCATCACTTCATATAACAAAATGTTTCTAAGGTCAAGTACTTACACCGCCTTCCTCTTCAATTTCCTGACGATCATTTGGACAAACTGGATGACTACTCCTGTCAGGAAAACAATAGCTATTTACAAAATCTATTTAAAAACTAGACGCTCAGATGCCTTCCTAGCCATAATCTTTACAATTGTAGTAAGGCGAAATGTTTACCAGAACAGACAGCCGGTAGCTCATAGAAGGAGGCAACCCAAAATACCCACCCCAGCCACCACTCCCATGTCAGGGCCTCATTCAACCGATTGCACCTGAATAAGATGTCATTTATTTATTTAGACACTGCAAAGTCCTGTCAGTTCCAAGTTAAAATGGAGTTTGTATAGGACCTGGTTTTGTTAAACAGTGTTGGTTTGGATTGTTTAATTGGGGAGACCAGTGGCAATGAAAAATGGGGTGAATTGGGGAAATGGCTTTGCAATCGGTGACGCTAACAATAAAATTGTCCCTTAAAATGCCTTATTTTCCAGACTAATGAGGTAAGCTTCACTATTATTACCTTCAAGACAGACGTTTCTATCAAATGGAAGCTCATGTATTCAAGAATTTCTTTCTGAGGTGAGATTTTACATTTCCAGTAAGAAGAGGCATTAAATTATCAATCAGTGCGAGAGACTGACATGTTTTATTAGCCCAGTTTTCAAAAAACCAGGTATAAATACAAACGAGGGCACGGATGGACAAACTAAAAAAAAAAACCGGATTGAAATTGGGGGTTTTTGGCAACTTGTTAGCCTAAGAGTGTTTCAAAGTATATTTTTGTTGTTTGTAATGTTTGACTTTACTATGCTTGGCAAGTACAGTCAAACCCTGTAAATACAGACATTGAGGGGGCCAAGGAAAGTGTCCGTATATTAACGAGGTGTCTGTATTTAAGTTAAAAATTAACCTTTTATTTGAAGAAAAACACGACATTAACACCGTCCGTAAACCTCGCTAACTTTTAGAAAGCCATCGTTCCGTAGAATATGTCCATAAAACACTCAAAACTCGTCCATTTATACGGTACTTATTCAACAACTCTTCTCTGCATAATTCGTTTGATGCCAGAATAGTCTGAAGTTGACGTCTACAGTCCATCCTATCCTGTGTACTGCAGCGCTAGAAACATCGACCTAATTTTTAACATTCTTATAGTATGTAAGACCATAAAACAGAGACATATTTCTCCGGCTTGAAGCATGAACGAAAAATTAGGGACTGGGTGACCTAAGATTTCTTTGAAAAAATAAAAAAAAAACGACGCCATGACTGACAGGCTTCGCAAATAAAGGATTTATTATAAAGCCAAGCGAACTTTTTTTCTTCTGGCCGAAGCAAAGGGGGAAATCCCGAACGGACAAGATGGTTTCATCAACTGGAGAGTAAATAAATTTACATGTGCATGCATGCCATCCGCTGTCGACGACGATACCGTGGGCGCATCAAATCTGATAGTGTGAAATTTAAACTCGCGCAAAACTACAGTTCTTTTAAAAGCTACTTCGTTGGTGCTTTAAATACTGTACTTTCCTATAAAAAATGTTCTCCATGACAAAAATTGGACGTTTTCTACGCAGGTTGTAAATTTGTGTAGATTTGTGCAGAAGTTGATTTTCTTGACTATTCCTGTACACGTATTATGTTTTCAGCATTTATATGGTGTGATTTCCAACTCATGGTTTTACTAATCACTGAAGAAATGCATCGTAGTAATGTTCAGCTGCTTTTAAGAAAAGCGAAAAAAAGTTTTACTACGCGAGGTTTATTAGCAGTGTCGTTAAAATCTATGGTTCTTTTTACAGTTTTTGGAAGTTTTCGAGAAAAAAAAAAAAGAAATATAAAGAAGTATAAACAAGAATAAAAGAGGAATGCTTTCAGTCTAAGACGGCAACAATTGCCAGAGATTATGTACTTAACGTACGTACTTTGAGCATTTCATAAGCTCACTTGCAGATCTTGACAATACAATTAATGCACCTCGAAAAAACGAACAATACGCCACTTCACATTTGCATAAGCATTTTTTTCAATTTCTCTTGGGACGGCTGTAATACCCAGGAGAAATTGAAAAACAAAGGTTATGCAAAATTTGGGGAGGGGGGGGGGGGGGGAAATCTGTCGGGTTGCGTAGACTTTTATCTTTTTAGAGATTTTCTCTAAGCTACTATTTTGAAGCGATTCTTGAATAAAATCTTTTGTGTTCTGTTCCATAATTGATTTCTTGTTGTGACTTTACAGGGTGTTTCAAAAGTTCGTTCAGATTTTTTATTCGCTTAAATTCACTAATTATTTAAAAAAAACCTTTTTTAAAACTTGTTATGTTATTCATTTTTCATTTAACATTGAATAACTAAAATATCAGTAACCAGAATGTCTTCCTGTATATTTTCTGACATTTTCTAAGCAGTGAGGTATAGAATGTACGAGCTCCCCCAAAGCGTGTCCAAAGTCATATTCTTCCAGGCGAAGCGTAGTCACTGTCTTAACTCGTCCATTGTTTTAGGGGCTGGATCTTTGTATGTTGTCTCGTCTACGATAATCCAGATGGTCTCTAGGGGGTTCACATCACGTGAGTTTGCCGGCCGGTCCTCCTTTGGTATACATGTAAAGTTGGCAAATCCTTCTGACACCATGCTTGCATGAAGTGTGACGCCTTTTTCTCTTCAAGGCTTTCCAACTTTTTTTGCTAACTTATCCCCACACCGTTGTGCTCGAAGCTTTGGTCGATAATGTGAAGTTGAATTTTTTTACCTTTCTGTTTTGTGGAATTGTTACGCATATACTTACAGCTTTTTCGATAATATTTCTCACACATTTTGTGAAAAAACGGCCATCCACTCCTTGGTTTGTCTTCTAAGGTCTTTACTTTTGACCACTTGTTCGGTCATCGTTCAGACTTCTTCAACAATTTTGGCAATTTTTTTTACTGAATGGCCAAAAGACCATAAAAATAGATGCCTGAGCTCTAGCACAAACAGTGTAGGCTTTCATTTTCATGAAGGAGTACAGAAAATAAAAGAAAACGATAAAAATACCAAAATAGAAAACCTACAAAATGGGCAGGAAAAGTATGGCGGGAAAAACCTCGCTTACGTGTACAGTTGGGGCAAAAATTTAAAAAAATATATATAATTTCTTCAAATTTTAGTTTGAAATTGCTTTAAACGGTTATTTAGATAAATTTCTTGCCCGAATCAGTTTACATTTGCCTAAACAAGTATTAAATGCTTTTCTCAAAATAAAATTTACAATCGGAACGAACTTTTGAAACACCCTGTATATTTGATGACTGGTAGTGATGCATTCAAAACAGAGTGTGACGAGAGTGGCAATTACTCCATAAATGTAACTGACGGTGTTTGCGGATCACCTTCAAAGCCCGTTAAAACAAAAGACAGGGAGATTGTTAGAGGGTGCACACAACGCTGTTACCTCAAAAACAAATGCTACTGTTAAAGTACCCAAATGAGTTGGGATGCGAAAACAAACATGTCACAAATGGATGGGTGAATTTGTCTGTTAATGTTTTCTATTGAGAGCTTTTTCTGCTGTATCCAGATGGACCCATTATGTAAGTTATACATAGAACCCTATGAGAGAGAATTATCAAGCAGATACTGATGCATTAATTCAATACAGAGGAGAAGCTAGTCTCAATAAATATTCTTTATGAATGAAGTGTTTCACAAATTACCATTATCAACAAATGTACTTTGTTATATCCAAAAAATGGTATCATTTAGCACAAAACGCAATTTTTTTCAAAGAGAAGCCAGAATCTTTTTCACAACACAATCTTACTGGCACCATAAAATAAAAGAAAATTTTACGCTTGAAGTGCGTGTATCGTATTTCTCAACAGGAACGTACAGGCGAAGGATTCTTTCACCAGTACGCACTCGTTGAGAAATACGATACACGTAGCTAACTTATCAAAACACCATTTATTCAAGCCGGAAGTGGCCTTAGTTTCATTAATCATTAACTTAATGTGGGGAGAAAGGCGATATTTCAAGATAAACAAGCCAAAAGGGTAAAAATGTAGTTTTACGGCGAGTAGATAATTAACAACTGTACACCTGAAATGATTCAGTTCGATTTTAGCGTAAAATTGTTCAGAAGAATTGAACGTTATATAATATAGGATAATTATTTAACGAAACATTATCGTACTGACTTTTTCCTGCTGCTCAAAAAATGTGGGCGAAATGTTGGGTCGTAACAACGTTAACATTCATGACAACCCTCATCTTGTCTTCGATGCAATGTTTTACGAAAGGAAATACTGTCCTCTCAAGGGCAGCAGCGAAGCCAAAAATACACACATTCATCGTACAAATGCCTTCATACCTTAAAGAACACGTTTGTCGCACGTAGCTTCAAAATAATATACTTCATGCAGCTCCAGAAAACAGGCTGCGAATGCTGGTAGTGAACGTGTTAAAACTATTCGCAGAAAATGCTTCGATAGCACTTCTTCAGACCATATTGACGCATGCGCATACAAATTGCCCTCCTGTTGGTTTGGGATTCGCCGGTTCGGGGAACCTGCCAGGATATTTCACTGCTACCATCAGCTATAAAAAAATGTGCCACATTGCCAAAACAGAATGCCCGAAAAAAAAAAAACACGCGAATGGAACCCAACTATGGGCCCACCTGATGCAACATTTTCGTCCAAGAGCAAATTTGAAAAGAAAGGATGTTCCGGATTAGTAAACAGATCCACTCTGCCGGTCTTCCTGAAGAACGGGAATGGTCAAGTAAAAATGGCCAATTTTTTACTTTCCCGATACTTTCTAGTTAGACCTAACTGATGTAGTCAGTTTACTATACAATATGAACGCGTGAACAGTCAGCACTGAGCATGCATATGGTAAGAAAATATAGCATAATATACATAATTGACCAACCAACATCCTATGTCTTCACTTAATATGTCTTCTTTCTAAGAACGACGTGAACCCAGGAAGGTGTTAACATTATTTGCATTGGCCACGAAGATAGAGTACTGGTCACTACAAATATAAAGCGCGGAAAATATAATTATGCTGGCAATCAAGACAGTCGGCCTGAACATCACTGGGGTCTGCTCATCAAATAGACTAGAAATATAAAATGCTGCAGTCGCGCGAGCGTTTATTACCAATCGCTCAAGAACTAAGAGTAATCATTAATAAGTGCCACTGATTTACCTTAGAATGTTCTCCAAACAACCCCTGCAGAATCGATGACCACACTCTGTAGTCTGCACAGGATCTTTCATGGGTAGGAGGCACACAGGACATTTTTGACTCGGTAACACCTCATCCACAAACTCATACTCATAGCCTCCAAAGTGAAGATGAATCTCTCCGTTGTCCACATACTCAGCAATCTCATCGAGGTCAACTTCAATCTCAGAGTCCTCCGCGGTAATATCGATGTCTTCCTCGTCGCGATCGCTCTCCAGCTCTGAAATAATCGAAGCGTCGGAAGAATATGACTGAAATTGTTCATCGTCCGTTTCCATCTTCTCCCGTGGCAAAAACGAAAGTTTTACTGTTTTCAGGGGCTCAAAAAGCTTACTGACAATACGTCAGGGGTATTTTAGAACCATTTTAACCAATGATCATTGAAGAAACTTCTAGAAAATGCTGCCCAAAGCACTTTCACTTTCAATTCCACTTCCGTCCTAATTTCCCTCACTTTCCTTCCTCAGTCTCGCTTTTTAGTTAGTTTCGACGATGGATTTAGAAGAAATTCTGCCTTTAGATGTAGTGGTGGAGCCAGGAGAGGCTGAAGATCGAGAGACACCAGTGCACTAGAGCCAGTACAAGATGAACTACGATTCGGTTGGCGGTCAGTATAAAATATGGACTGCGGACTGCGGACCACGGACTGCGGACTGGGTATAAAATACGGACTAGGTATAAAATGAGGACTGCGGACTGAGTATAAAACACGGACTAGGTAAAAAGGGCGGACTACGAACTATGTATATAAAAATTAACGGCCTTAGAAAGGTAAAAATGAGAGAAACGGAAAGCGGGCTTGCATAAAACAGTAGTTCCAGCTCCTTGCCTCACACAAAAACATCCCGTAAGCCGGTCACGCAGTCTATATTCTCCTCATGGAGAAGGAAAGCATACTGCACGGGCAAGGAAGGTTATGCCGCTATTCAAGGCAACTGAAATTAAATTCTGAACGAATCAGAGAAGCACCGAATAAGAGGAATAGTATTGGTGTTAGCCGAGTCAGAGTAAAATTCCTAAAGATGCCTCTATTCCGTTTCAAATAAATCCTTGGGAATATGAGGAAATGAAAAACTCAGACGAAAGGTCAATATAGGGGCATTCCGCGAGGTAAAAAGCAGTATTTAGGCGGGAGGGATTACTCACCTATACGTGAATAATAACCTAAATGAATCATCCAACCCAACGTTATATTCTACGCGATGATTATGATGACATGATTTACACCCTGCTCCTGAACCCCGGAAGGGGTACTGTTAGGAATTTTTTGGCGGGGTTACGCCCCCTGGTTCTCTAAATCCTTACGCTGTTTCAGAATAAAAAAATGTCATTTTCCACACCTGTTTTCAGACCTGATCTCTAAAATCCATTCCTATTTTCAGACCTGGCCTAATTTAGCCTCTTCCAGGCTCTCAAATAAAGAGGAGACTACCCAGTTTCCTCTCGTTGTATTTTCGCACTTTCTCAATTTAGCGGACCCAACTATCTTGGAGCCTGGAACAGGCTAGGCCTAATTAGGCAGAAATTATGTCATAGCTATAAATTATAATGTCGTCCTGTTTCGTCCTATGAACGTGCATCCACGTGAGTCTCGTACATATGCTTGCATAAGTAATGAAAAGAGAAAAGG
This sequence comes from Porites divaricata, assembly GCA_038088405.1. NCBI lineage: Eukaryota > Metazoa > Cnidaria > Anthozoa > Scleractinia > Poritidae > Porites > Porites divaricata. The sequence continues at coordinate 6,746,797 of JBBMOI010000016.1, read as the reverse complement.
CAAATTCCCTTGAGAATATCACGTGGTCTGAATTGGGATCGAAAAACGAACTTACATGCTAAAGGTCTATTACGCCATGTCCTGCGTAACTTCAAAATAGTCGAGTCGAATAGCGATACTGCGCGTTTTACCACCCATTTCGAACCTGTCTTCAACAAAAAAGGTTTGAGGGTTTCTTTTTTCGGGGTGCCAGTTAATCGAGCAACACCGCTATTCAACTTGTCTTGCAGCAATTTGCAAAAGAAGCTGCTAATTTTTTTGGCCTGTTTAACGGCACCAGTTTGGTTAAAGTTCCGCCCTCACGCGGGCAATAAATTAATGCAACTGAGCCAAACCAATGGATAAATGGATTCATTTGCAACATGGGCGTATGGCCGTCGCATTTACTCGCTGGTATTTTTATTGTTTTTGAGCATAAAAACGATAAAAATCCCTTCGGAAGTCGCTGCTATCAATCTTTTGTAAGATCTGGCTGGTATTTTTATCAAAAAAAATGACGTTACAGCTCGGTGTAAGATGGAGGATATCCCTCCAAGGTGTAGTAATAAGGTCAGGACTTTTAGTTTCTGTTGTCTAATCGCCTGTGTAATGAAATTTTTAATTCTCATTGTTTTCATAAAAATGTGAAAATAATCTGACTTTACTTGGAGAAGTAAAATTATTATAAAATCAGGTAATATAATGTTTGAGAGTATTTATTTTTTCTTTGCGGTAGGTTAACCATCTTGCCATCTGAGAAAAAAGGTAGTTCCCATGTTCAACAGAATTAGCAAGTTTTATGAGGAATTTCTGCAAAAATACAGAAGCAACAAGGATAATCAACAATAATTTAGCAAACAATAGGCTGCAAAACAGTCCGTATTTTTGCGTATTCAAGTACGCTCTGCGCACGAACATTTAAACAAAAGCTGAAAACGGAGAGCGAGACTGGGGAGAGACACTTCGTGCGCGTCAGGCTCTTACGCTGCTCTTACTCTCCAGAAAATACCATAACATACCATAATGCTCTTTGTTTGTCACCCCAAAAGTTTGCATAAGCATTGTTTTCAGTTTCTCATGGGAGTAAAAATGCCCCCAAGAGAAACTGAAAACAATGCTTATGCAAACTTTTGGGGTGACAAATAAAGAGCATTATGGTATGCTATGGTATTTTCTGGAGTGGTCAATAATAAGTTTCCCAATGCCCAATTGCCATTGACCTATCGCCAAAGCAACCTTTATTGTATAAGACTTATTCATATCATTAATGTTTTTAGTCATTTGAGAGGAAATTCTCGGGTTGGGTTATTATGGTAAAGTACGAACTGCCCTGTTGAATTTTCACTGACCTTTGTGCAGTGCATGCAGAGTTTGTAATAAAAACAAAATTAGATAAGGTTATAAACACTAGCTAGGACTTCTTTGCGGCGTCACGTTGTACAAAGTCCAGCAGCGTAATATTTTCTCTCTCTCTCTCTTTTTTTTTCGTATTTATTTTTTACGTTATATCGGGGCTCAACTGGATGTAACAGCTCTTGTGTTTACCTGTGACGAAAATAAAATTAAAAAGAATATAATAAGCGACTTTTCACTAGATAAAAGCAGCTGAAGTTAAACACTAAGTTAACTTTCAGGAAAAATTTCACGAGAATCAGCCTCGGTTTTTGATTGTTTATTCATTCGGATTTACATCTAAAATTTTCGGGAAATGATACTTAATGCCCTTGTAATTTCGCGAAGAATCAAGTTCCCCTAGGATGACCGAACAGATACAAACTTATTGCGCCGCTTAGAATGCGCTTCCAAGGATATTGTACTAGATAGCCTTAGATGTTTTAAATGTATTAGCAGGACACCGTTGTTGGGTGCTCCTGATTATTACTGACAAGAACGCCAGACACGAAGTGATGCTTGTAGAGTCCCCTTTGTTTTAGTGTGATCGTTGTGGTCCAGCCATCTTGGATGAGTGTCACTCGGTGCGTATGAAACCAAGATGGCTGCCGGTACAGGTAAGCACTCGATCCTGACCATGCATCTTACAAGAAAAAATAGAGGACTATGAATAGCCTGAGACACAGCCGACATTTGGCGAGGCTACCCCTGGTTTTCCCGCCAAATGACGTCTGAGAAACGAGCACAGAAATTCCATACTGATGACGCGTCACTACCCGGATCTCGGTAGTGCTTCTGATTGGTTGAATTAGATTTCCCACGCGGCACGACCAATCAGATGCACTACCCAGATCTGGTTGGTGACGCGTCATCAGTATGAAATTTCTGCGCTCGTTTCTTAGACGTCATTTGGCGGGGAAACCAGTGGTAGCGTCGCCAAATGTCGGCTGTTTTCTCAGGGTAACTATGAACAGTTTATTTAAGATTCCAACCATGTTAGACCAGTTTTTACCCAGCTGCAAATAAGTGGGTAGTTACTTTCCTAGTGCAATTCAATGTAGAAACTGTATTAAAAATATGGCTGTTGATGATGAACGTTGGCATATGTAATAATAATGATGATAATCAACAATTCGGCTTTACAAAGGATTATGGTTGAAGAGTTCGCCCGACAAAAGGAGGCCGAAGAAACTGACATCAACTGCGAAAAAACGTACGAATGGAATCCTAATCGCAATCGGTAAAGGAAAAATTCTGATTACCCCAGCATAATTTCCTTTAATGACAGTTTTAGGTTATATATCTGTTTAGAAACAAAAAAAGGTATCACTTGGGAAGGGAATAATGCCAGTCTTGAAATGCAGTGCACTCATGGGCGATTTTAAAAGTAAACAACATAATACGTATAGAGCAATTTAAGAAAATTCGTTCATTGAGACTTTTTGCAAACCTTGCAAGGGTTTTGCAAATAAAATTACTGCCATATCAGGAATTCACGACTAAGTGTTTTGGTCAAAGAGGAACTCATCTTTTGCAGTATACACACGTTATCGAAATCTCCAGAAGCCGTTGTTGTATCCTGTATTGGAAAGCAGAACAGTCCATGTCTACATTCTCCTGATCTTAGTGTTCCTAAGCTAAAACAAAATGATGAAATTAGAAACTAAGATTACTGAGTGTGTTTACTTAGTTCCTTATGGAAACGCGCGGCTAGCATGCGCAGCGAAGCCGAAACTGAGAGAATCAGTTTGTCTCGTCTCCAGTCTTGGATTCTGGTTTCCACGCCGTGGAGTCCAAATTCCAGATACTGGATTCCAGTCTTTGCAACTGGAATTTGGATTCTGGATTCCGATTTTTAATGGGATTCTAGATTCCTTGAGCCGTATTCCGGATTCCAAAGCCCAGGATGCCTTATTCAACAGGCAAAAATTTACTGGATTCTGGAATTCGGATTCCTTTAAGTGTGGCGAATTGGTCTCCGTCTTAAATAATCATCAAGACAAAATTAGTGAGCCGGTTTACGCAAAAGGACGTCAGGAAGAAGGGGACGGCAAAACGTTTGTACGTGACAAACGTGACAGGGCTATTCTTGCCGTGCTTGCCGTGTTTTGTCAAGATCTTAACTTAACATGTATTTTTTTTTTTCATTTTTTTACAAAAAGATCTGTTTAAAGGAGAGTCAAGTGTGGCTAAAAGCAAGTTTAAACACAGTCACTTGTCACACAGTTGCAGTCTTCTTTCTTCTCCCGTCCCGTTTCGTAAGTTCATTGGGGAGTTTAAGCAACGACGACGGCAACGGCAGCGAAAACGTCACCCAAAAAGTGAATTCGCGCTGTTTTTATTAAAACTTAATCGCTCTTATTCCAACTCTTTTAGTTTGTCGTGAGTCACGTGGACGATGTTTTCAGGAGTTGAACTCAGTAAAGGACTGTATCTAAGTTCACGAAGCTAGAAAAAAAGAAAATCGTCATGTTCACGTCCTCCATGAAACGTGAAATGAGGGACTTTAAACAGCGCTTGACTGCAGAGCGGGAGGTCGCGGGTTCAATTCCTGGGGCAGGACCAATACTCAGTGTCTTAAAAATAAATAAGAAATGAAGGTACCTCCTTTGCTTGCAAATGGCTAGACCTTCAAGTAGCTCGGATGATCGACTACGTAAAATTGAGGTCCCGTCGTTTCGTGCTAAATACATTGACAGTCAAATAAAGTGGATTTTTTTTGCTTTTTTGCCGTTCTCGTTGCCGTCGCCGTCGCCGTCATCTTTACTAGGCTCCCTTACTATTATCCTAAATAGAACGGCCGCTGTTTGCGATAAAATGACTGAAGTTTTGATACCCGGCCCAGTGTTGCACTTGCATTGGGACGTCATTACGACTGAGGTACATAGCTCTGTTGCATGCGGCAGTCGAGCATTTTTAGCTTGTCCAAGCCTTGTCCTCGAAGAACTATATATAAGGCAATAGAGAGCATATCGGAATTTGACTTCTTCCCTCGACTCCGCCGTCAAAAAAAAAAAACAGCACCTACCGGAGCTGAATCCAGCCAGCTACCTAACGAAGGCGAAAACAATCTAGCTGACTCAGAAAGAAAAATTGACTTTTATATGGAGATTTTTTAGTGTCGATCGCTCGATATATCACAGTCAAGTGCTTGTATTATTAAAAGGGAGTCTGAAAAACTGTCCTGATGGGAGTATGTCAAGTAAAGTTAGGCTCACTCAAACCACAGGTAGCCCAACGACAACTTGCCTAGCTAGTGAGTCACCTCGCTAGCTCGTGAGTAGCAGTGTGGTAGCTAATTTACTTATTGATACGGCAAGACCTGTAAGACGTTGTATACGAGAAGGGTGGGGGGGAGGCGGAGGATGTTTTGGGGGGATCACTTGATTTTGGGAGAACAAACAGGGTGATCAGTATTAACTGAGAACCCACTCAAAAGGGGTATCCCTGAAAACTTCGGAAGGATTCTAAGGGGGGGACCACTGGAGTTTGCTTGGAAAATGAAGACAAGGTGGGGGAATCGCGAAAGTCATCAAAAGTTATTAGGGGGGATCACTTGAGTGTAGTAGCATTCAGTGGGGGGATCGGCTAAATTTCACCTTGCTTATGCCTTTGATATGGAGATAATTTTTCATTCTAAAGCAAAGAAAACTCATTTTCACAAGAAAGGTTGTACACTTGGTCTTATTTTGAAAGTGAACGTTTTTGGAACTCAGAAGTGGTCTGTTTTTGTTGACCGGGCTTTTCAATCTGTGTTTCCGATGAATTCGGGGTCTTCTTACGTTTTCTCGTAGCGGCTGAGGTTGATTTCTGATACATAAATGCTTGAGATAAAAGAAAAACACACTACGATGGATACAACCTTAAGGTGGCGTTACCGATCATAAATCCAGTATCGGTATTTCGTTGACTTTTGATACGGTATTTGTCAATTTTTCTAACGGTTACTGCCCAATGTCCGGCTCCTACAGACCCCACCACTGGGCATTTTTCACGGGTCTGACGGGTACATCGTCCACAAAATAAATTCAGTCTGGATTAAAAAAATGTGATTTATCAGAAAAATTCTCACTTTCGAAATACAAAGTTCATCTAAAATTTTGGGGAAAATTTAAATACTCAAGCCCTTGTAATCCGGAAAAAATTTCGAAGACTCTCAAGTTTCCCTCAGGGGTCGACCGTCGCTTAGCGTCGATCGCTTAGCGTCGATCGCTTAGAGTACAATTTTTAGAGATCTAAAAGTACTCTGAATAACCTTAAATTGATTTCAATGTATTTAGGAGGAAAACGTTTTTGGGTGCCCCTGGTCCATTTCCATCTTCTTCGAAGGCAAAAACAAAGGTGAAGTGTTTTTTTGAATATCCTGATAGTCCAACGCGCAAACAAAGATCATTGATCGTTATAATAGTACGTCAGGGCTATTGACCAATAATATCGTGATAATGACGAGCGTCGTCGCGTCACAAATGCTTAACAAGCACTTTCACTTTCTTCTTCCGCCCTTAAGTTTCCATCCGCTGCTTATTATAGTGGTTATCCTTTCGTTCTAGCTTCGAATGATGGAGCCAGTGGAGGAAGTGTTCGAAATTGAAGAGCTAGTGCTAGATGAGCATAATGATGAGTCCCTGTATGGAGGGTATGATTTTGTATTTGTAGACGAGCTGTCTCCAGGCCAAACTTGCTCTATCTGTCTGGTCGCAATGAGGAATCCGGTTCAGACAGTTTGTGGCCATCGCTTCTGCAAAGACTGCCTTGTGGGGACATTTAGGTATATAACATTTACTTTGCGTTTTTGTCATTTTAAAATAGTAACTTCTATGCATATGTATTTCAATGTCGATCCGCAACCAGAAATTTACTGTGATATAAACGGCGCGTATCTGGCGCGCTCGCTCAGCAGCATTTGATTTCTACTGGCTTAATTTGCGGTTTGCCAAATTTTGACTGATTCACACGACAGGGGCAATCAGCAATTTCTTCCTTAAAATAACTGTTCGGTGAAGAGCAAACATTACCTAGAAATGTCTAGAGGTCGAATAAGGTTAAAAATGTTTACTCGGTAATCATCCGCTCGTCTATATTCGAGGTTTTTCAACTATTTACCTAGATGTTGCGATTTTTGATAAAGGAAGGTCTTTTGAATATCTCGATACAGATACAAAACCTCCGGATCCCTTAGAATCTCAATCTAACCTCATCTGGATAATTAAGTACAGCTATGACTGTACACGAACTTAACTTTCCACAGAAGTTATCATGCAGGGTGCTAAGCTGATGGTTTAAAATGAGACGAAAAAGGCAACTGAAACTTTCGTGACAAGTTAGTTCCCCTAAGGCTACAGAACAGGCCCCGGTTGTTCAAACGTCGGATAGCGCTATCCATCGGATAAATCACTATCCAGCGGATAGAGTATTGACTTCCGTAATACTTATCTGCTGGATAGTGATTTATCCGGTGGATAGCGCTATCCAACGTTTGAACAACCGGGGCCAGAACAATAGTTTTTGGGGCAGGCTTCTAAAGCATTATTGAGAAAACTGTTCGGATTCGAAATGTTTTTACAGTAATGTAACGATTTCTTAGCAAACTTAATAAAGCCATAAATGGATAAAGTTTTTGAAACAATGTTTAATTTATTGAAAACTTGTGGACTGTTCTTCATTTCCTGCAGGGAAGGCCGTGGTCATGTGTGTCCACAAGATAGAATCCCTATTCCCGAGGAGAGAGGGGTGAGTTAGAATACGCATTTTTCCAGTACGATTTCGAATTATGGGGTCGACATAATAATAATAAAACAATTGGTGCTTTATTCTCAATCCTTCTTATATATTAAGTCCGCAGCTACAGCATAGGAGGAGACTGGTCATGAAGTCGGCAAAAAAAGAAGAAAAAATGGGAAAACGTTCTAGTTATACATCCAAAGACATCAGCTGAAATCAAGTATCCAAAGAGATATGCATTTCATAGTTCATGCAAACTATAAGCGGCCGAATTACATGCGGTATACATATATAAGTATATTGTATGACCCGAATAACAAAGAAGAAAAAAAAAAGAAAATTGCTTTCAGTTATTCAGATCAAGGAGAGACTTAAAATCTCACGGTTAGTGATTCACAGATCCAAATTTCGAAGAATGGATTACAGCTTAAACTGAAGCTACTTTAAATATGGAGAACTACGTTGTGAGTCAGCCAAGATTGCTCTTTAAGCAATTATTTTTTTAAAACTCCAGCTAGTATTTCTAAAGGGATCCTTAGATAATGAGAGTCTGGACTGGAGCACGAAGATAACTCCTTCATGCGACTACTGCTCTTATTGCCACTTTGTTATCAGGCAAGACCGAAACCGGTCGGCAGGATTGCAAAAACACTTTTTCCTCGCGCAAAGTTTACAAGGCAGGTCTTCTGTTCCTTCCTCAGCGCCCCTATGTGCGGGAAACCTCGTAAACATTCGTCAAACACAGACGTTATCGTGGATTTCTCTATTTCACGGGCGTGGACGCCGCATGCCATCTTTCTGAGTGACAGGAACGACTCGCTTTGAGGGTGTTGATATAATCTGTCAAATCTGACCAATCAGAGGCAGAGGGTATACCAGGAACTGGTATACCGGAACGGGTCGTTTAAAGAAATGATTACAGGCTCCGCGGCCCCTTCTGTCCCCAGTTTCCTCCCGTTTTACTTTCGTCTTCGCGCTTTCTCAATTCAGCAGGTCCAACTATCTCGGAGCCTGGAATAGGCTATTAACGTGTTTAAAGCAAAATCTGCATTATTTTACTGAAAATCATGTTTAACAGAATCGTGTGGAAATTGTTCTCCGGGAAATATATATACTGATTAGTCCTATTGAACTGGTTCCATTATGCTTTACTATTGTTTACATTTTTATATATTTGTAAATCTGATTTGCTACATTATTTCGTTTTTCCGTTACAAGCACATCGTGCACTACATTGAAAACAAAAAGCAGCAGGACCATACAGTGCTGCACATTCAAATGCAGTCTCACTTTAAACAAGTTCTTAATATTTGTTTTCCTGTTTATACAGTTCTTTCGCGACGTTGCCTGGGAGAGGGACATACTGTCTCTCCGCGTCAAATGTAAAATGAATGAAAGAGGCTGTGATTGGACGGGACAGTTACGTCATTACGAGGTAATTTGTGCGTTTGTGTCTGTGTGTGCATTTTTCTGATTAACTGATTGTCCTGCAGGTGCATGTAGATTCGGCTATTTCTTAGACTGAGGCTTGTATAGCTCTAGTTGTATAATTTGTAATCGGGATTATTGCTTATGCCCTGAAACATTAGGGTGTACCACATCTTTTCCTTTGGATACACTGGACGTTTGCCGCTTCCAGTTCATGCATCATACCAAGCTGTAATGGGCACTTCACCATGCCTTTATTATTATTATTATTATTATTATTATCATTATTATTATTATTATTATTATTATAAATATCGTTATTATTATTATTATTTTTATTTTATTATAATTATTTTTTTTTTTAGCAATCTCAAAGTCTCATTGAAAAGTTTTTATTCTAAAACTAAAAAGATGTAACGCAGGAAACATGACAGGAAACAAAAGCTGATACCAGTAAAGTTGCCGTTATAAAGGTTTTTAGCTGGTAATAAAAGTGTGTGACAAGGCAGACAAGTGTAAGGGAAAATAGTTATGGGTCGGGGGTCGTTAGAAGCAAGAGAAGGGGTGTTATGATTTCATCTTGAAAAGTAGAAAGAACCTAAAATATCCGGCAGGCTTAAATGAGGACATGAACCTCTACTGGGCGTTGGCACATATTTGTTATTGATTATTATTTGTCTTATTAGTCGTTTGCAGTTGCAATGACTACACTTGACCTCGTTATTTCGGTTGGAATCTGTAGAGCTAATGCCTTCTATTTAAAAAAGTCAGGATTGAAGTTAAATCTAGTTCATCCTAACTGTTTCAAAAGTATGCCAAGTTGATCATGAAATCCTATAACTGAAGATGGACTTTACCTTAGACGACGCCATTGTTTATCTTGTCTTTGTAATGATTACCTTTTTGCTCATTATTTCCTTTTTTTTCCGTAGAGTCATTTCCTCGAGTGTCTGTTTGAAGATGTGGTTTGTGATGATTGTATTGATAAGATGCAGCGAAGGTTTTTGAACAAACACTCAACATCCGAGTGTCGCGAAAGGACTGTACAATGTGTGTACTGTAACAGTGAATTTGCTTTCTGGTGCTTGGAGGTAAGCCAACCTTGCAATTTCGTAATGTCTAAAGTTATGATGACACGATTATCATCCGAGTCCGAATCCTCTGTACCCGTAGAAAGAAACAAGATACATAAAAACTACAATAATCTAGGTTAGGACTCTCAGTTGCAAAGTTTAATTCTATAAATGTAAGTGTTATCCAAGGTGTCTGCGTATCGTTGTGACTTTCTCAAGAACAGTACATTAGAAACTCTAGCAGCCGTAGAAAATAAAGGCCGTTCTTGCCTCCTATAGATAATATAGTCGGAGGGAGTTGAACGAGGGTAAATTGTCTAGGATTGTGCACAGTAATTTTTAGGGAGTTATTATAACTCCAAAAATGGAGTAAAAATTTTAGGTACAGGATAACTCCTTTTATGGGGTTACTTTAACTCCTAATTTGACTCCAAATTTGGGGACATCTGCACTCCCGAAAGTGGGTTTATTTTTACTCCTTACATGGGTTGTTTTTACTCGTTTTTTGAAACTGGAATCAAACATTTTAGGTACGGGATAACTCCTCTTTTAGGGTTAAAATAACTCCACTGTAAGGAGTTAAATTAACCCCACTAGAGGAGGTATTATTATAATAACTCCATGAAAATTATTGTGCGAGTGAGGCAGACAAGAGTAACTGCGCAGAAATGTGTTCATGTATTAGGGAGACATCGACCTATGCGGCTCGTGTAATGGGATGTCGTCGTAGAACTAGCGGAGATGACATATGATAAGAAACAAGAAGGGGATGAAAGAAGCTCAAGTGCACTGGCTTTGTATTAAGGCATGGGAAATATTATCAAAAAGTGTTGAAATTTTGAGGTGAAAGTTTGAGTCGCCACGGTTATAACCTTTAAAAATTTATTAATATCCACAGCTACATGAAGACAAAGAGTGCACTCGTTTTCCTCTTGAATGCCCTCAACAGTGTGGAGTACAGGACATTCCCCGAGAAAAGGTAAGGACACACCATCTGCCTTTGTGTTCAACGGCTGTCATCGATGATAAAACCTGTTTCAAAAATGAATTTTAAGACGGCCGCATACAAGCGTTAGAAAAAGAAAGAAAAAGAGACCCTAATTCACGGCTTAGGAGGATTCAAACCCATGACCTCCGAATGCACCATACACAAATGCAGCTTAATGTAAGTAGTTCCACTTTCCGGATATGCTTATTTTGGGGCTTTCTGCTCATAGCAAGTACTTAATTAAGCTGTAAATTTTTCGCGCCAGACTGGATAATGTCTGTACAATGCTGTATGTTTATTTAGCCTGCAGTGCAGGAGATTTCTTTGAGCGCGCAATTTGCTCGCGAAAGCGCCATGTTGATACCGTAAAGGTTACTATTTCTACTCCCCCCAATCTTCTAGTGGCAGAAAATCAAAGATGGCGGCTACAACAACATTACGAACACGAACAAGGTTTCGCCCACCCAAAATACGCCTGCACTGCTGGCTATATGTCTATTCAGTCTTTCAAGTTGTGATCTCTGTTTTATAACCCCTTTAATGTAGTCCACACTTTCATTATTCCTTATGGGCCTTCAACGTTATATTATTTGTGCAGGTGGAGTCTCATGTGGAAGATGAATGCTTAATGACGGTAGTGGTCTGTCCTTATGAGGGAGCTGGATGCACTTACCAAGTAGGTTGTATTTCAGTGTAAACAAGTCGGGTTAAGTATAAAAAACAACTAAGATACTACAGCAAAATCTTGAGATAAGAATAGACAAAAGCTAAGACGACAGAAACGGGCCGTATCATTACCAACAAACACCGGACAGTAACGCGGCGACACAAACCAACAGAACAAACTGAAAACTCGCCTTTTCTTTCCTTTGAAATTTTGTATTATTTTTATAGAATTCCATCTCAGAAAAACAAAAATTATCTAGAATAGAGCTATTGCGTGCCCCGGCCACCCCTTTCTGCATGAATCATTCTGGATTTGCCCCTGCGGGGGAAACTTTTTTACTTTCAATCAAAATTGGCAAATTGTATTGGCAGCTCGGCTCCGCGTTAACGCCTCCGACAATAAATCTGACAAAGACAAACAACAGTAATTAATAAAACTCTGTGTAGTAAATAGTCACTACCACAACAGGAAAACTATTTGAGTTATTTTAACGTTCTGTTAGGTCTGTTAGTTTTAATTATCATGAAGATTTTACTCACTTCGGCACTGGTTTTATGGTAGGATAAACGTGTCAATTTGAAAGCACATGTTGAGGAATACAGCGAGTGCCACTTAAGTAAAACATGGTCAGAATTGCAAAAAACGAAACAAGAACTGTTCGATGTCACCTGTGAAATGAAGAAAATTGAGGAAATAAAGAATCGTGTAGAGACACTCCAATCAGAAAAAGATGATATGGAGATGTCTCTACTAAGAAACATGGAAGAGATTAGCGACTTGAAGCTCTCAGAGAAAAAGCTTGAAGTGGAAAACATGTCGCTCAGGAAGGAAGTGAATGAGCTCGGACGCCAGCTGGCTGAAGTGAGAATGAACGCTACAACTGAGAACAGGTCTCTGAGGGAACTTTTACAGAGTATACAGAAGAAGCTTGAGGATATAGAAAGGAATGAAACTGACATCTGTGTAAAGGTCAGTATGAATTTCACCTATTTCCTCGACTGTAAGTAATGCCAGTATTACTAGCGACCATATTATAGTTACTATAGGTAGTAGCTTCCATTGGAAAGTGAAGTGCTGCTGGTAAAGGGCGACCCGTACATTAGTGAGAAGATAGAGGAGAGTGGTTTAGCATAGGGCTCTGATCTCCAGTGGTTAATAGTGACAATACTATGTACTTCAGTTACTGGAGAGATTCCCGGATCAAAATTTGATCTTTTTATACATTATTAAAGGAACACTCCGTCAGACACATTTTAAGATCACGGTCCGAGTTACAACCATACTAGCACACAAAGACCATTCATGGTCAGTCATGGTTGTTGCTTTCGATTAAATTAATACCATTGACTAGTATAAGAGCAGTAAATAATTTTTTTTTGTCTCAAAGATCATCTCGGTATGAAAGAAGATATTCTTTTGAAACATTTTAACATTTGATAGATCATATTTTTTATAAGTATTCCACTTCTAATGTTATTTTACACAAAGAAATGTCAATAGTCAATTTAAAAATAATCTTTGTGAAAAAGCAAATTAAAGCAGACACGCGAACGCCCAACTCAAGGCCAGCGCGCGACATTCATTATAACACAAATGACCGCTTTCACACTAGAGACGGATTATTCGTGTGAGACGGGTTATCCGTTTGATGATGCACATGCGCATTAGATACCATTTCTTCGCTGATTTGCATGTCACAAGACACGAGCGTGAAACAGAAAGTGAGAAGCGTATCCGGAATACATACATACATACATACATACATACATACATACTTTTATTGACGCTCCCTAAAAAGGGCTTTTCAGCTCAATACAATACAATTAAAAATACAGATTTAAATTTAGATTACCGGTAATTAAGAATATAAGTACAATTATAATTACAATAAATAATTATGTCAGAAATATTCTAAATGTAAAAAAAAAAAAAAAATTAACCTAATAATACGTTTGCGAGATGGCGCCTAAAATTCCTCGGGCATTTTAAAGATTTAATGTTACTATTTAAGGAGTTCCAGAGTTTAGCTTCTCTGTAGGTAAAAGAGCGTTGTCCTGTTGACAGGCGGCATAAGGGTATATCCAAGGCACCAGACGATCGAGTTTGTCTATTATGGACTTGGGAACGTAGTTTAAACATATCGACAAGATAGTCTGGAACAAGTTTGTTAATGCATTTGTGCATCATGGTTGCATCGTTTAGAATGAGTCTCTCTTTAATTGGAAGCCAGTTCAATGATCGCAGCCCATCCGAAATATGATCATACTTTCTTAGTCCCAAAATGATTCGTCCAGCAAAATTTTTGTAACTTGGCAATATTGCTGTTGCTGGTATTACTCCAAACAGTTGAACAATACAGTAGTTTACTAAAAACAAAGGAATTCATTACTAACAAAAGCGTTCCTGTCCAGCAGATGCTTGATTCTGTTAATTTGTTTCAGTTTAAGAAGACAATTCGAAACGGTTTTAGTGATATGTTCGTTGTAACTGAGGCATGCGTCGAGATGAACACCTAAGTCTTTAACAACAGGCACAGGTGTTAATTCTTTATCAAGCAGTCTTATACTGAATGATGAAAGTTTCTGCAAGAGTTGTGGTACTCCAACGGCTAAAACTTTAGTTTTGTCCGGATTGATCAAGAGGGAATGTTTACAGCACCACTGAGATATTCTAATAAGATCTTCGTTCAAGGCAGAGATAGACGTGGATAGTTCGGCAGGTGAGAAGGACAAATACAGTTTGCAGTCGTCGACATAGGAGGCAGATATACAACGTTTAGGAACAGAAAGGAGGTCGTTAACGTAGATTGTAAACAGAACTGGACCTAAAATAGAACCTTGCGGAACTCCAAACTCGAGTGGGAGTACTTTAGAAACTGCATCACCAATTCGAACGCACTGTTGTCGGTCAGAGAGGTAACTCTGGAACCAATCTAACGCACACTGGGAAAAGTCAAGACTTTGTAGTTTGGATAATAAGATGTCATGTCGAATACTGTCAAATGCTTTAGACATCTAGTAAAACCATGATCGAGACTTTCTTGTCATCCATAGCCTGGAGTAACTGATCCGTAACGTACAACAGAGCTGTTTCTGTCGAGTGAAGCTTTCTGTTTCCGCTCTGATGTACCGCCAATTTATTGTGTTTAATTAGACTCAAGCATGTTAAGGCATGGCTTGAGCCTAATTTGCATAAAATCGAATAATGATCATAACTTTGTGAAAATTTATCAAAGCCTTCCAAAATTCGGCAACCTCGGAAAAATCGGTAACCTTAATATTTCTGTAGCGTAAGAAATCAGATATCTGTGTCACGTGACCACTTATAGTCGAGTCCAGGACAGGAAAGAAAACTAAAAATGGGGTGGCGAGATACCCCACAGTATATATTAAATACAGTATTTATGTTATTGTATCATCATTTCTCGCTTGAATCTGGCCGGAATGGTTGACTCACGTTTTTATTCAATTAGTAATTAAGCAAAATAGGTCACGTGACACTTTTCACCTGTTAATATCTTTTTACGAAATTAAAAATTCTCTCCGTTTCGGCCACGGAAAAAATTCGTAAGGTAAAACAAACATTTACACATGGTTCAAACTTACTTATAATCAACCATTCTTACCCCATTTTGAGTTTCTTTTTGAATGTCATTGTGACGTCACGTTTCACGTGACTACATCACTTCAACCCCAATTAATTCAACGCCTCGAAAGAAAGTTTCTCGAAAGTTGTTTGCAACTTTTAGAATTAAAATGCATGGCCTTAGAATAACAACAGCTTTATCTTCGCGGGGGGTCGAGACCGAAAATTGAGCCATGCCTTAACATGCTTGAGGATATTCCACAAGTTGTCCATGTACTAGCCTTTCAGTAATTTTTGAAACTATAGGCAATAATGAAATGGGGCGGTAATTGCTAGGGACGTCTGGGCTACCACATTTAAGAATAGGCGTAATTTCTGCCGTTTCCCATGCACGTGCGAACGTGTTGGTGAAAAAAGAGTTGTTCACGATGTGGGTAATTGTTGTCAGTGTACAGGGTAGACAGTCTTTCAGAATTCTGGAAGATATTTTATCCATTCCTGGAGCCTTGTTAGATGGTAGTCCTCTAATCCCCTTTTCAACCTGACTTTCTGTGACTTGGTGGAGCTCAAATAATTCCGGGCTAACGTTGGAGGACATATGTAAAGGAGTCGGAACATCCAGATTTACATTAAGTCCATGATGTAAAGCCAAGTCATAGCTTTTTGAGCAGTCGTACTGCCGCCAGAAGTAAAGAAATCATTTAATTTGTTAGCAAACCCGGTGAGATCTTCAGAAGCCATAGAAGTATCTTGATGTTTACGTGGTAGACATCGATTAATGATTTTCCAAATTGAATTGGAATTTCCATTACTATCCAGGATCTGAGTCCTGACGTGAACTTTTTCAGCCATACGGATCTCCCTTTTCACTTCTTGACGAAAAAATCTATATCCGTTCCAAAGGAGAGGATATAGGAATACTCAAAACCTTGTTGAGTTGAACAATTTACAAGCCCAAATCGTGATTATAGACCTTAAGCCACATCAGAGCACATATTTTTTCCACCATTGAGAATTCATCGATAGATTTGTCCAGGAAAGGCCAAACATCGACGAGTTGCTGGTTTTCAGTGTCACGCTATTCAAATAGATTAAAATCAAAATCAAAATCATTCGACAGATAAAGTCCAGAATCTGGGAAATGAAAGGAGGTAAATATACAAAGACCCTCGCCAAGATTTGGGTCGAAGGAATAATTCGTATACGAGATATCCGAAGAAATGTTTTACCGAAATTTATAGAGCTTTGTATGGAGACGCTATGCTGGAGCTCATCCGGATGAGCTCCAACATGGCGGACGGAAACCAACAGAAACATCTGTTACCGAGTTTTGCTACCAAAGCGTGGATTTATTCTTCGAGAAACTCAAAAACATTAAAGTGATACTTTTTCTAATACATGAACTGTTTAGATAGCAAAATTTCCTAAAATAACTCATTTTTTTAACCTAGATGACAGCTAGCTTGGCCGTCATGTAAATGCCGCGTCACGCAAAAGCTTAGAAATTCAAGCTTACTCTATCACAAAACCAAGAATCCGTTTGAAGCGAAAATTTGTATGAAAATTAGATTTCAGCTGCTCTAATGCATCGTGAAAGTAAAATCTCGGTAGGATCGACAGTGTTTTAGTTTGCATTTTGCTGACGTCATGTGAAAAACAACAATACCTCCGAAGTTGATCATCAGTAGAGGTGAGGAAGGACACAGAGTCGGCATGAATCATTGTCGAAGGTTCAAGGTCGAGAAAGTTTGATTTTCCAAACATATGTATTCTTTTCCATCGATTTTCCAAATACGTATAATGATTATTTGCTCGCCAATGTTATTGATTCATTTCTTTTGTTATCTTGGTAAACGAAAGCGATTTCTCCCGCCCGGAGCCTACGCGTTTCTCACCTCTTCTAACCAAATATGATAAAATAATGTCATAGGATGAGTTAAAGTTTGCTCAAAAAGAGGTTTTCTGTAAAAGATCGAGGATCGAATGAAACGCTAGGAAGGATTGAAGCGGATTTCTAGATGTAGCGTTCATTTGATTTCGCGTTGACCACCATGTTGAGGTAAACTCTTTTCAAAAGTGACAAAAGTAGTGTCCAGGTCAGCGCGGTCACATAGCTGACTTGAAAATGAGGCCTGTGTACAGCCGCTCCCTCCCCTCAGAAAAAAATTGGAGAAGGGGTGTCTGTGGGGGAGGGGGTGACTGTACACAGGCTAGTCTCAGACGGATAATCCATTTCTAGCTCTAGTTTGAAAACGGCCGATAACAAAATTCCCGTGTTCAGTGCTTTTAATGACAGCAAACTAGGACTGTAGGGAACGACTGTCTGTCGTTGCCTTGTCCATAGACCTCATTATTCCGCGCGGTTAATGCGTTTTGGGTCACGTGGTCCGAGCGAGTTTGCCACCGAAATGCCTTGACCGAGATTGAGTGGGAAGACGCTGCATAGGGACTAGGCATAGCAATGTCTACTGTAGCGTCAGAGAAAAACAGGGAAGTATTGTTTATCGGCAACTTGTTTTGCAAACAGTGACATCTCTGCGTGTTGTTTCCCTAGTGGTTCTGAAAATCGCAAATATTAGTCCCCAGCAGGAAGCCACACTTTGAATTCGCTATGGAAAACATTAGTTCCCGGAGAGAGAGGCGGAATGGACCCTAGGTCTTGATTTACTTGATTTTGCTTGATTTTCTCTTCTGATACTTAAGTTTGTCCGATATAATAAATTTCCTTTTTTCTAGCTAGTACTCATAACAGCGTAATTTTTAAAGGAAAGTGACTTATAGGAAAGTGCTCGTTCACCCAAAACAAACCTGTGAATGATGCCATCACAATGATTGCTCTCGGTTTAGCGGGCAAGATCGTAAAAAACCGCCCGCTCCTGGAACCAATCAGATTGCAGAATTCAGTGGAGAATTCCGCCCGCTCGCAAACTGAGAAAAGTAAAAGTAATGAATTTTTGCCATGGCTCTTGATTTTTGCGCTATTTAAGTAATTCATTATTATAAGTATTAAATTGTAATAATAATAATAATAATATATTTCTGACTAGATCTTGAAAAAACAAATGGCTATAGAACTAGTCTCCCTCATATACCTTCTGACTGAGTGTTGTAGTAGAGATTATAAAGTCGCTACGCTCGGAAAAATTGTTTGGAAGGCGGTGGCTGTGTATGTCTCCTAATCAACCGCTGGTTAATTTTACATCCGCGATCTTGAATAAACCGACTGTGTGGGTCGAGAAAAGTTCCATGTGACGATTTATGTGGAGAAAGCGAGAGTCTTACGGAGTAACTTGACGATGTTTCGCCCGTGTTAAGTGTGGAAGTACTATGAGTGGTCTTCGGAAGTTTTTGCCGCCAAAGTCATTTATTGCGCGTCGAAGGTGTTGTATGACAGCTGTATGTGGTTGAGCTCGTGTTACCAGAAAACGTTGTACGAAGCATAAAAACGCTTCGTGAGTGTTTAGTGTAGGTGGTTTTGCCTTAGAAAGTCTATTCTGTGCTCAAAGATTGTGGATTTTAAATCTTTGACTAGTGTTTTCGACAGAGGTAGCTCTGGGCCTCGTGGTTCCACTGACTAAAAGTTATACTTTCCCGCCGTTTCAAACTCGTTGCTTATTTCATCGCAAAATCCTGTTACTAATCTGCAAGAAAAACTTACCGTCTGTTGCCCGCAATAAAGCTGTGATTGTTGAGCCTTAGCTAGTGACTTTTCACTGTTTTCCATTCGACTTAGATGTCAAACTGTTGACATGCACTTGAAATTTCTTTAGCCACGTTTTAGCAAATCCAGTCAGATTTTTAATCAATCGTAAATAAATACAACTAGAAGCAAGTCAGAGCCATTATGGGCTCTTGAACACCGTACACTTCCAGAAATTGCTTCAAATATCCCAGTATCTGAAACGTCGTCTCCTGGCACTTTTATACCTCCACTTACCCTCAATTATCTCTTTCATATCTCATTTTATCGACGGTCCAGTTTTCTTTAGGGTATTTAATTTTCATTATTAACTATAGTCATCACAAATGTTGCTGTTATAGGGCCTGGCTAAGAAAGAGGAACCACGGGTACTCCCTGCTCGCAGTTTACTGTCGATCGAGTATACATGTAAGAGTTCATACGAGCCTAAAGTCTTCGAGAGCGCAAAAGAGGTCCAAGCAAAGAAGGGGTGCGATGATTGGTATCTGAAGAGGAAGAAGAAGACGCGTGCAAATATCGATTGAAAAAGTACACGGGAAAAGGCAAAAATAAAAACAAGTCGTGCAAAAAGTTCATACTGGGGAGACGCACGTCATTGGGATATCACTCTAAATTTATTAAGGACGTTATTAAGAGACTAGTAGAAGTGCACGATCCTACAATTGCGAGTATGTTAGTATGGACATTCTGAGATGGTAACCTGAAAGCAAGCTTTCCATTTCAAGAGGCAAGCGAAGCACGCCGTAACTGAAAAACGCACTAGCGAGCGGCGCCCCTCAATCTTGCGTCTCCTTTCTCGTGCCGCTAGCGCATGACTACTCTCGATATCCCGAAATCGAGAGCTTGCTTCTAGGCTACTGAAAAGGCGACAATTATTTCCCTAGCTATAGGTTGATATTAGCGCTAAAATCAAGGAGTTTGAAGTTGATTATATTTAGACGAGCAAACAGCATGATCATGCAGGTGCCCGCACGATTTCATAATTCTTTGAAAATTAAGCCAATGGCTAGCAGGCAACAGAGCGTGATTTTTTAGGATAAAGAGGATGATTGGTCATTATAGGACCCCGTTATCCTTGTTTAGGAGCATTGTAAAGAAACTAGTTGAACTATGTAAAGTTACTGCTTACAGTTCGGTTTATAAGGGTGCCGCATTTTGTGTTTACTTTATGGCGTAGAATTTGTTACTACAGAGGAGTCTGATCCCAAATGTTATGCAGTCTATCGGTTGACGGATTGTTCATGGAAATAAATTAAACTTATATCACCTTGTTTAATCTTAGGGATAAATTTTTATCAAGGTAGTTTCCCTTTCTTAGTTTGTTGTACGCTTTTTCAATACACTGTAAAGTTTTCGGTCATGCAATTTAGTAAAGCCTATAAATGTCATTTTTGTACGGAGTGATGACTAGACTATGAACTGTTTAAACCCAGAAATGCAGCTGGTGTATGCATCCGTCTTAAGAGATGTGTCCGCATGAGAAAAAGATTACCTAAATTAAATAATGTGTAATACATTCAGCCAGGGACAGCAAAACGATGATGTCAACCTTAGAGGGGTGTCTGCGTTAAGAGGGTTGATTGTATAGAAAATTTGCGAATCAAATCTTGTCGAATTTACAGCGAGCCTCGTTGCAAATCAGGCATTGTACTAGCCATAAGCATCCTAGCAGGATTTTATTTACCCTGACTAGTATTTTACTAGAAACAGGCTCGAACGTCCTACATTTGCAATACGATATTAAATACTTGCTGCAACCGTTACTGACAGTGATATTGCGTAAGGGAAACTGCTCCCGATAAAACACTGTCAGTGCCATTACAAGGGTGTGACAAGTTAGCCAAAAACGTCAGCAGGGCGGCTCACAAGGGAAGAAGATCGATGCAGGCCTAAAAGGTCTTAAACGTCCCCTTACGTGATAGGGCCTGGAGAGGTAAGCAGTGTCCTGACCTGCAGCTCAGCTGTTGACATCAGTTCCACACGGATTTTAAACTTGCGGTTTTTAATTACTTGCTAGTTATGTCCTACAAAAAAAATTTACGAGTATTACTAGATAATGCTTATAATAAATGAAAGAGAGCCTTGTATGCTGTGTTTACGCCCCATTGAAATTAAATCCAAATTTATGTCCTACGCGATCAAGGAATCGTATTCCACGCAAGCAAACTATATTACACGAAGCCTTGTAGTGTTGGGTTTGTCGTGTGACTAAAAAACTAACATCATAATCAGGCACGTTCTTAGTAAATTGCCTTTTCAGAAACAAGCCGAATAAATTATGCGGCACGTCCAGCAAATCTTTTAGTGAGACTGTACCAAAAATAAACCATTCTTGTACGGGTAGAGGAGGTATTATGGAAATAATTTCACATAATATCAATTTAACTGTGCACGGTCGTCTCCAACAATCTCAGTAATGTAGGAGCTGCGTGTAAGGTGTTTCCTCATTGGTCGCAGGAGACAACACATCATTGCATTGTTTCACGGTTAGGGCATCAAACCAATTGGCTTTTAGGGTTAGGAGAGCTGCTACATCCCCAACAATTTTTGTCCCTGTTGTGGAATCCCTCACCTTTAGAAATTCCTGGAAAACAGAAAAATTCGTTCCAATTATAACGAGCTTCGATGTGGGATAAATCAAAGAGTTTAAATGGGGAAGCTATTAAGGGAAATCATTTTTTGCTTGAATTGTCGGGGTGATGCTCAATATATGCACTATTGTGTCGTTCTATTGTGTGAAGTTTATTGTGTTATTGATCGTGAGTAAGGGCCAAAAATCATTGTTGTGTTCTTTGTGACGTAACTCGGGTGTATGCACCAGCCAGTTGTTCAGAAGTTCGAATCCGTTAAAAACTAGACCGTGCCTTTGAAGACAACCCAGCTAGTAACAATTGCCGTGTTAAGAAATCACTCATTTTTTTGTGGTCTTGGTAATGATGCAGACCAAGACAGGACAGAGGGAAAGCGAAGAAAATGGGAGAAACGCATCACTTTCTTGCTAATTTGATGTCTGAATTTAACCATTTGTCGGAGACGTGTTTTCAAATCTTCTATAAAGTAACAGGAAAGAAGAGAATGCATTTATTTTGGAAGCAGTTTAAAATGGTGGTATATTTTACAAACAATACGTATACTAAACACAACTCACTGTAAGTAGTCTATCCGGGATGCTTGTACAAAATTATTCAAAATGGCGGCTTCTCAGCAAGGTGGTTGGATAAACCTGTCTGGGGTAATAAGCAGCGGACTCAGTTTTGCTTCCTCGATGAGTACCAAAATATTTCACGAAAGCGAGAAATTGTTGTTACGAACAAACTTGGTTTAGTCGACTGTTAGAGGACGAATACACCGCGGCAAATTTAATTTGCTATGGGTTTTAACTTAAACCCCGTTCAGTTTGGATGGAAACATAATAACACTATACCCCACACATTTCTTTTCGAGGCTCATTAATATTCATCCTTCTCAAAAAAAGAGAAACGCCTATATTATACTCTTCTCCTTCTCATGAACGAACATGTTCTGCACCTCATTAACACAAAACCAACGGAGATTAAATCTGTTTGTCCTGTTTTGTCCAACCACCTGCTGGAAGGCCGTTATTTGGAATAATTTCGCAGGAACATCCCGGATACATTGTTATCAAGTAATTTATCAATAAATTGCGCTTCAGATATGTGATATTATTAGTAATACCCCAATTTGCCGACACATTTGTTCATGCTTTACATTTTACTCTTTATATATTATTGATGTCAAAGCCAAAGAATCACTAACCAAGTCTAGCGGAGGGTCTATAACTGGTCAATGCTGCGGCTTTATGATCTCGGGTAACCACACCAGTAACACCAAGACCTTTGTGTTATCTTGCTCATGCAATATTGCTGGTTTGAAGTTGACGTCATGGCAGCCATCGTAAAGCGTTTTCACTGACGTCATGGTAGCCATGTTGATGTTCCAAAACAATAAAACGGCGGCCATGTTGGTGTTCCAAACCAGTTCGGTGGGAGTTAAAACCCTTTTCTTAAGTAAAAAATACTTTTGTTCCAAAATATTTGCAAAGATGCTGGCCACGTGAGTGAAAACGCTCTATTGTATTGCCTTGACACGTGGTTTCAAAGCAAACTGAATACGCCCAGTAAGGCAATCGCATCCGAGTTATCATTCGGAACATTAGTTTCTTAATTTATTAGTATTTCCTTTTAACTTTTCACTTTACAATGCAGTGCTTAACGGCTGAGAAAATTTGAGAAATATAAACTTATTGATGAAATTGCAGCTTCTACGACTGAGTAGGTCTGAGAGTGAAAAAACATTCGACGATTTTGAATATTCATGATTTTTTTCTGTATTAGTTTAGACTTACAGAATAATTGATTACCCTTATTTAAGTACCCTTGAATCACTGAAATACGAATGGTCTAGGGAGAAGAAGACCGATTTTGTCCGTATAATATTAAAGTTCTATTATAAATTGAACAAAATTTGCATAAAATATTTAGAGAATTATGATTGTAAAACACTCAAATTCGATTTCATATGAGATTATTTACAACTGTTACTTTAATTCTTTTGAAAAACAATCGACACATTCAAAGGTTTTTCTTTGATATGTTTACATCTTACATTCGCTTAAGTGAAACAAAACAGACAATGCTGGCATATAACGTGTAGTCTTGGTTTAAATATCCCTTGAATCTAAACTACCGACTTTAATTATTACGTTGAATTGGGTAAAAAGAAAGAAAGAGGAATGCAGTTCGGAATAGTAACTATTTTAAGTGGCTGATGGAAACAATAAATTTTTAGTATGGAATTTCTTTAGCCAAAAAACTGCATCCAGTTCTGCGGTTGTGTACCAGAGTTATCGCTCAAGTTCGTCCGCTTATTTGTCTTACAAAAATTACTTGTTGCTTCTATTTCACTGTTACCTTGTATGATTTTCATGTACAGTCCTTTACTCGCTTCTGGGAGCGCATTTTGTGCGCAGTGAACATGCATACCCGGAGGAAAAAAGTCTGGAAACAAAATTTGATTATCTCGTTCGACGCGACAAGTAGATAAATTGTGTCCAAGATTCCGTTTAAGATAAGGACAAGTTTCAGTTCTATCTTGATCCTGAGATTTCCCGCATCGTTGTTGTTGCGGGCGTGTTTCATTTGTCAATGTTAAGATTTGTTCAGCGTGCGGCGTAGCTGCACTTTGTTCGAAAGTCTTACTGAGGGCATGAAACTCGCAGTCCACGTTTTTAACCTTGCGAGCCCTGAGACTGTTCTTGTCGTCTTTAATTTCTGGAAATGTGAGTTCGCCGCAGTCTTCGTCGGCCTCGTAAATAGGCGGCAAAGCTTTTAAAGAATTCCTCTTTCTCGAACTAAGCAAAGGAAACTTTGCGTATCGAGCGTATCGTTTTCCACCCCGATTTTCCTCGTGACGATAGATAGTCATTTTCAAAGCACAGTATCGTGACGATAAAATGTTTTTACCCAACCATTGTTCAATTGCTCTTGTTGTGCAGTTATTCAGTTTCCCGTGTTATAACTCTTAAAAGCTGCTTTAATTTCTATGGTGTGAAATATCGTCATTTGCACTCATCAACTTCAAACCGCTGCTCAATCGAACCAACCAGATGAAAGTGATTTTTACGTGCTATTTTGATGTAACGACTCCCAGATCAGTTCATTAAATGCCACGACTCCTTTCACGATGGTTTCAATTACTCGTGATCTGTCTGTTTTTAGTACCTAGTTCAAATTTGTGCCAAACCACCAGCCCACGTATCAAGCCAGAGTTTAAAAATAAAGCCCTTCCGTCAACTTGTTGTTTCAACGAAGTGAGACGTATGAAGGCCTCTGTGATTGGTTCCGCTGAAATCTGTTTCGGCCGATAGGTAACTAGATGCATGTCACGTCTGCAGTGGCCAGCCCAATTTCAAAACATAAGCTGAGCTTAGCCTTATTTTTCTGTAGTTTTAACAGTTTCTAAGAAATCTACTGACAAAGGAGCCCTAACAGCCTCTTCTTTATTGACTCAGAAAATTTAATTTCGTTCTAAATTTCAATCGTGAAGACCTGCCAAGGGGAGGGGAAATGCGATGTCACTTCGATTGTTATGGTACTGACACAAACTTGTTTTGCGATAGCAAAATGGGTTTTTCAGTATCATATCACAGCGATTTTTGCAATTTATTGGTCGAGTAGAATGACATGACAATTGAACGGTCCAATACGATCGTATAGGCAGGCAGGTGGAAGAAGTGATATCAGCGGGAAGCCGTTTTGCCTGCGGCTATCTATTAATAGCCAACTGTCAGGACTCTGTAAATAACCTTTCATACTTTACCAAGACTCACAAAAGTATGTTTAATTTATTGAAAGAAAATACTCATATTTTTTTTTGTCTTTCATTGTCGAACGCGATAATGAATTTACATCTATGCTAAACAATTTGGTCGCTTGTATTTGCATGCATGACAATGAAAAGTATGAATAAAAATTGTACGTTTGAGCTCCTAAATCTTAGATTACTGAAAATGCTATAAAATTTTCAAACATAAAAGTTGAACTTTTTCGTTTCCTGGAATATTTTACATCGACTTTTCCAAGGTATAATTCAGTTTCTTAATTTAAAGCGTAATATTTTCTTTTTCTGTTGTTAGTAAATATTTTGTTTTGCTTGTATAAGCTGGGCAGCAGTCAAAAGCCCAAATTCTCTGTTCAGTGTCTTTTTACAGTGTGACATTTTAGACATGGGATTAATAATTCGAGCACATACGCCATAAACAATTTGGTGAAAACTTATTGTTTGAATTTCATGTTTGAATTTTCATGCCAACGAGTTGAAATAATTTTCGGTAGAACTGTATAATTATACTCTTCTGCACTTAAACGACGACCGTTAGCTTAACAGCACGGTGTTCTTAGCAGATTTAACTTGAAATGTAATGGTTACAGATGTTTCAGTGTACCTTTATTAAACTCGGCTGTATTGGATTCACAATATATTAACAGTAAATAATTTTAAAAAGTTGTTTTTCTTATATATTAATTGCTTCTCTTTCATGCCTTTTAGTTTTCAAAACTAAAACAGATTCGAATTTTTCCGTCTTCTGAACTTGAAGCAAGAAATTTGTTTAATCAAACCATAAATGTTGAGTGTCGAAATTATCGAATCTGAAGTTTTTTTTGCCCTACAGCTCCAGAAAACCCGACTGACTCTTATTACACTAGAACGAGTAAGAATTCAATGTAACCGAAGTAAATACACACAGGATTCACTCTGATTCATAAAATATTTTGAAACTCAGTTGGAAAAACAAGATCAACGGCGTTTAGGGCCTCACGTGATTAATCAATATTATTAATCACTTTTTGTTTTCCTATGATTCAAGTGAACAAGATTCATAAACAAAACTAAGCAAAATAGTGAGAGGAGTGGCAATAAAATGACAGAATTAAACCAAAATAACTTGTAACAACCTCGGTGAAACGAGAGGAGTCAAATGCCGGAATGACGCAAGGTAAAGTGTTTACAGTACACAAAGAAATGATTCTTCAGATGACAGAAAATACGAAGAACAAGCGAAAGCTAGAAAGAAGGAGTTTGCATTAAACTAATTTAACGTTGTGATTTAAAGACAATATGTGCTACTCCACATTATAAAAATAAATAGTTTTAACTAAAATCTATAAAAGCGACACTCTTTCGGGAAACTATTGACCACAGAGGAGGTCATTTGTTTTTAGAGCCGGTAGTTCGTTACAAGAGCTATTTATCATAAGTAACTTGACATAAAACATAATTACTCGACAAAAAACAAAGCTATTGCTGGAAAATAAAAAGTAATTTTTTCGTTGATGTTGTTGTCGTTGTTTTTTCGTCCTTGAAAAAAAGTAGAAATAATACTTATGAAGCAAATGTTTTCTCAGAAAAGCATTTAAGAACAAATACTTCACAGAATCACTATAAATTGCTCTAAATAGGTTTTGGATCGGTAACTTCACAAGATTTAAGCCGTGACCAGATACGTGCTGTTTACTTATACTACTAAAAAAAACACTCAAGAGGAAAAAAAAAACATTCTCAAAAGGGCTCAGAGATCAACACGTGTTGTTTACACTTATTTCTTCAAAAGTAAGATTACTCATTCACAAGAAATTTATGATTCTTCAAAAAAATACCGAGGAAAATCTTTGAAATTGAGTTTGGTTACCCTCACATATTTTGGGCTTTTTATTTCAAAATATTGAAAGCATAGTGAGGTACGGTGCATGGCCCATACTGCTCATACTGCCAAACTTGAGAGAAATCAGTTAAGGACAAAACAATATTATTGAAAAAGACGCGGGGTTTTTAGTACCTTAGTTTTCGAAATGCTAGTAACAAAACACGGCAGGGAATTTACCTTAAAATCTTTTTAAAAAAAACATTATTTATAAGAAAGAAAACTTAATTAACTCATGAAAAGAAAGAAGATATTTTAAGCACGTGCTGTTTACCACAATCCATATTTTCGCAAAGTCAAAAAACTCAGTCTTAGATCGATACCTTCAATTGGCCGGATGGTAACGGACATAAAATAAGAGCTGCTTGTAGTGTGGCACGTGCTGTTTGCCTCGAGAGGCTCGAAAGTAACCAAAATAACTTTGAAAAGTGTAGGCCATTTATGAATCACTCGTGTTAGATAAGAAGAAATAAATGCCAAAGTGAGTGCGTGTAACTACATAAACTGACTTTCAGTTGGTCCTTTTCGATGCTGCCGGGAAGTCAACAGAGTATATACTTGTCTAGTAGTAATCGTAGATTATAGTGAGCAAACATACTATTGTTACGTTTCAAGATGGCGCATATTTGGAACCGAACCACAACCCGGCTTTTCTCGATTTCTCGCGCTTGAAACATGCACAGGCTACGCAAGATCACACGGAACAGCCAACGACTTAATTAGGAAGCATCTCATTGCAGTAAAAATTAATTCTATATATTCAATATAATTTTCGTACTGCACAAATTTTTTCCAGTACGACGAATCACGACTGAATCACAATACTACCAGTTAAGAAACACACTTTATTCCACTATAATAGTTTAGTGGTTGTTTGTCGATTTTTGCCAAATTTTCGTCGCGGCTGTCTATTTTGAGAAATAAAATTATCAGGTGACTCGCGAAGACTAATTGTTTTCAATTTTATTATGCAATAGCGTCTTAAACAACAAACAATACCTTAAGAGTGAAAAAGTCAAAACTAAAAGCAGTTCGGGCAAATTTAATTTCCTCTGGTTCAGAAGAATCTGACCTTGAAAGAAAGCTCTATACTAAAAGTCCAAGGTATTTAAGGTTAAATCATATTGGCTTCGAAATTGTTAGGACTGTTCCTTAACATGTTGTTTTAAAGTTTTATGATGCTGTATTTTTTTGCAATATAATGTACGTCTTTTCTGTATATGGATGTTTTGAATTTCTTACCGTTTGTAACAACTAGATCACAATTATAAAGACTCCAACTGATTGACAGTTTTTAATCAAAAATTACAATATTTCCTGCTGTATTGTTCATGAATTTTTGAGACTGGAATCACGCTTTCTATCACGAGTTAGTTTATTGAAAACTGATCAACGGATATATGTGATATTGCAAGACACGTTCTGAACAATAATGACTTAAATCAGAGGTTTAGTCGTCAGCGATTATCATAGATACTAATCGAATCTTTTCAGTTAAAATTAAAAACAAAGTCGCGCCCACATTCTCGGAAAGGAAAATTTGTTTCCTTAGATTCCTAAAAGAAACATATTTTTGAGGATTCATTTGCAGGAAAATAAAATCAATGTAATGCTTACTCTTAATTCGATTGATAATATATTAAACTCCAAATAATAAGTTTACTTGGTGCTTAGAATATTGTAAGATTACTTTAAAAAAATGACATGTCGTGCTTCAGCTACAAGAATTAAGAAAAATGATTTAGTTCAAATAGGTGATATTGACCATGAATGATAGTATGGCAAGCAGAAGCTTCTGGGTGAGTACACTGAAACGTGATTAGGACTAATTTATATCCAGCTCAAAATTTACGATATTTGCAGAGACTTGCAGCAAGATGCCGCTTTACAAATTCCAATGAAATGCGAAGATTGTTAGTCTAGGAATTAAATGCATAAACACTATTACTTTAGTATTAGGTATTTTGAGCGTAATTGTGTTTCTCGCTTGACGCAGGATTTAGGCGTTTTACCGAAAACGGTCAAATGCTCGAAAATGAAAGGAAATGACACTTTTATAAGTTACAAAACAGTTTTTCCGGACATACCCTAAACGGTGAGCACGCGCCATAGGCGGTCGCGCGTTATCGGAAAACAGTCATGTTTTTTTCTTGGCTTCGAACGTGATATTTCTCCCCTCCATCTACACGTGACTTTCAAGCTGCAAAATATTTAATTTGCTCCCGGCATTGGCCCTCACTGATTGGTAAACAACACGTCACGTCGCCTTTAAATATTTTTCGCGTACTTCTAGGCCGAAGCACTATTTATATACCTCAACTGAACGCTAGAAATTAAAACATCTTGTTGGACGGACAACAAGAATTTGAAGAAAATTTTGAACAGGTTGATTGTTTCACTGACTGACAGGTACATATTGAAGGAAAATTTATCAAGCCAGAGCAGATCGTTTCTCGTGAGCAATGGTGAAACAAAGAGGTTATTCCAACGTTAAAGGCGGTGTTCAATTTCTTCCTACTATAGCAGAAGAAGCAGACCAAGTACCTGAGCGGAATGGGTTAGATGAAATTTTGGATGATAACTTTGAAGGACAAAAGAAACGAAACAAATGTCACTGCATCACACAAGACGCAAGGATGACATGTCGAGACCTGACTACAGGCATCGAGGATTTATCGGCTCATACGCGTTGTATGTGCAGAGATTGTTCTCCTCAAGTTTTAACGCATCATCAAGCTTCAAGGTCCGAAGGCATAAACGAAGCCAGAGCTCTTTTTCCCGACTTCTTTCCACGATTTGAAATTCAGGAAAGTTGGGAGGATTCCTCGTGGAGAGATAAACCAACAATGGAACAAATATTTTCGGGACATAACATTGACTTTTCGCGTAAAAACAGTCTACAGAATGTAGAATTTGATCGCTGGAAATATTATCAGTTATCGTTTTAGCTTAGTTATACAAGTACAAGGAGCTACGTTTTAGTTTCCGATCGCGAAATAAAATGAATTATTAGAAAAATCTAATAATTTGCTGTTTTGTAAATAATTCATTTAGTTGTTATTGTTATTACACGGCACACTTTCACAATGATTACGATACAAACATCCATTCTCTGAGTTATAATAATTAAATCTTTCCCCATTAGTATTTATTGTAATACCATAGTCTGTTTTATCACTTCGTTACATGTCTGTAATTATTGGCATTATTGGCCCTTTCATCTTATTCAGAGTTGTTGTTTTAAAAAGTATTTACTTATAGAGCGTTTTCAAATGACGTCACGGCGGGCACGTTGGTGTTCGAAAATAATAAAACGGCGGCCATGTCGGTGCTACAACCCATCCTGTGGGATTTGAACTCTTTCCTTATGTAAACAACACTTTCTTTTGTTCCAATTTGCATAGATGCTGGCCAGGTGAATGAAATCGCTCTATTCTACATATCACAGGTTCTCGTTTGGTGGTCAAGATATCGATTAGACACCACTGAAAAGTTCCCTCTTGCTGTTGCTCGAATTGTAGCTCTTTGCTTCGACCCCAACTGCGCGCATAATCTCGTACCCAGATCTCAATCTGTCTTATGTTACGAGATTACTGCGCGCGCATGCATTCAAAATAAAAGTTCCGCATGTTTAGACTGACCTAAAAAGCCCTTTTACACCTGCTGTAGGAATAATAATGCCTTACAGCCTTTAATCCTTGAAGGGTACCTTTTTGCTTTAAAGGTCCCCGTTCCGCGCCGTTTTAAATTATTATGACGTCATTTGATCGCTGTTAAACTCCAGAGTGCATACACCAATGGCTGTAGCTTACTGACGTCGTGAAATTCAAAATTGTGGCGCGAGGGATACTTCAAAATAATCAAATAAGCGATATACTTTTCAACCTTCTTTTGTTGTTTTTTACTACAAACGTCTCATACTGCTTTTCAGGCCGGGAAAAAGGGAATTCGACTTCCATTCAAGAAATTTGTCATATGAGTAATTGTAAATACGGCTACCTGGTTAATAATAGCCAAGAAGCACCTGTTTGCTCCTTCAACACACAATGGCAATTTATAGTTCAGCCTTTGCAACTGAAAGAATATTATCATCATTTATAAAATTGCGCCGTTGGACCAAAACACATCAAATTGTATCTTTTAGAAGAGAACCGGTTGTTTCATACGCCACTATTATAAATAATGTGTGACAAAAACTGATTTACTTATAATCATGCGGAACCACTTGCGGGCTTGTTGGATGATTTTTCAAAAGGGCATACATCAAAAAGAATATCAATTCTGGTTAATACAGCCGATATCATATCAGTTATTGCAAGAAAAATTTTTCCCACAGCTTTCCACGTTTCTAGAAATTCAATAACAATTTCCAGCAAATCTCATGCTTGATGGCTTTAAATTAAAATCGAAATGAAAATGCATTTTGAATACTGATCTAAAATTACAGCTGATCCCATTTACTTTTAAACAGATATTTCCTTTAATAGCCTTGACATTTGCTATTCAAGGGTTATCCTTTTTCATCGAATTTACTTATTTCTTTTTTCCTGTTCCGAAAAATCGGGTAAAGAACGTGACGTTATATTTTCAAATATTTACTTTACCGGTTGTGGTCATTGGCACGTAACGTACCGTAACGTAACACGCAATATTTAGAAATGCCACAATTTCAGTGATCGTGCCGAGTCAAGAGCGGGCACTTGAAAATGAATATTCTAGGTAAATACGGCTGGCTCGTTTTGCCTTGACCTTACTCATATAATAAGAAAGATTGACACCTGGGTAATTTTCATTTTTTGTCATTTGCAGTTTTACGTCTGCCCTGAGTTTGAAGAATTTTGAATTGCAACTAGTTTGGATTGAAAATTTTAAAGTCATCTGTTCGTAGAAACATGGATGCTTCGCGACCCTAGTCGGGTGACAATATCCCAGGGGGGTGGGGGTTTCTCCAGATTTCAAGTGGCGGGGATGATCGAAGGATTTTTTTGCGGGGGTTGAAATTTTCGATTCTGGGACTTTTTTGGGGGAGGGGGGAAGGAAAATTTGGCAAGTTTTTTTTTTTTTTTTGGTGGCTTGATTTAAGCAGGGTTTTTTTCGGGGTATTCAAAACAATCTAAAGATTCGTGGTAGTACCCGCTTATGATATCTTTAGATGGTATGATAAAGAAACAAACACAAGCATTCAATTTCTGTTTTTAATTTTCGAATTATATCATTTAACGCCTTTTGGAAATCGGAAATTCGGCATGGGATTTTTTGGGGTTTTGATTTTTGCCCGCATTCGATCGTCCCGTCACTTGTAGTCCGGATTACCCCCCATGACAATACATATTGTTTGTTTACGGTGTTTCCGACTGCATGAGGCTTAACCTGAAATTTTCAAGAGATAGTGATTACATGTCTTTTGGGCGGCATGACAACATTACTAACTAGCGTCAAATTGTACCGTGTGAAAACAATGTGCTAGCAAAGTAAATATCAGACATGATAGGGTATCACGTACACACTGTTTTGACACAGTTAATATTAATTTCGAACACTCAGGAACGAAAGTCAAAAAAGTCATCCAATTGTCTACTAAAACGTCTATCAGCTTGTAAAAAATGAATATATCTATTATTAGGTTCCAGTCTTTCTCTAGGTGTTTAAATTTTACTAATTTAACCGTCACTTTGCATTGAAACATGCGTTGTTTCATGATGTCTGTTACCACAGTTTATTTGTGTTTTACTTTTACTGAAGTTGAAATGGCCGAGTGTTAACGAATCTCTAGCTAAAGCCGATTATGAACCAGCTCACAGTAAAAGATAGCGAACAGCTGTAAGAACCACTATACAGTGAAAATGGAGCAGATTACAAAAATCTTCTCTACACATCAAATGCTGCATCCTATTTCTGCCAAAAATACTTGAAGAAACAGAAAGCGCAAGGTGGCTTGAGGCCTGGGCTTGAGGAGTCTGAAAGACACCGAGATGATGGAGCCACGAAAAAGAAGGAGCCTAAAAACTCTCGCTTGAGGGCACATCCAGGTGATCTGTGACGTCACTGCGGGAGCCTGGGGAAAGAAATTAAAATGCCGTATCCCATAAACCAAAGCTGACGGGAACAGATTGAATTGAATTGAATTGGTGCGCGCGTTGGTTTATGGGATACGGCATTAAAAGTTCTTTCCCCAGGCCCCCGCAATGACGTCACAGATCACCTGGATAATGAAGATATGAAACGCAAAGGGAGACAGGTTGTAACACTGCTAAAAACATATCATTCAATCCTACGCGCATCAAAACAGTCACAAATTAAAAATCAATTTGAACATAGACAGAAAAAAAAAACAAAGCCAGGCTTAGCTTTCAAAATGAAGACACGAAACATGTATATGAAGCAAAAGCTCTCAGTGTCTCCTGACCTTCTCTCCGAAATCATCAACTCGAAACAGTGGTGACGATTTTTCCTTGAAAGCTACACCAACGCTGGAGGAAGAATTTTCAGAATTTAACAATAATTTTTCCACATTAACCACAAAGGACTGCAAAGGACCGCAAACGAATATGCCGAACGTAAGATATATAAAGACCTGATCAGCAAAAATAACAAGTAGACATATATTAAATTCTGCAAGTAGACTACTGCAATGCTGATCGTACTACGTGAAAATAAACTTTGCAAGACATCAACACGACACCAAAAGCCGAACTCAAAACAGAGTGGGATTAAGTGGCCATAGACAACTGTTTCGCTATAATTGTAGCTCGTCAGTTATAATGACGTAACAACCAGAGAAAACTCTGATGAAAAATATCCGCGCACTCTAATTTTTAAAGCCCTGACTTAGAACTCTCAACACCCGCAGAATCACGCCATACCACGTGTCTTCTGAGGGGCAAGAGTCCAAGTTAAAATAAAGGATTGGCCAAAACCAACCTGCATTGTAGTATTCTGCTTGTAGAATTTAATACATCGATCTACGTACAAGATATATAACACTACTTTAAAATGTTGCAACTTTCTAAATCACGTGAACAATGCCTTAATTGTCAGTTGTGAGCATTGAGTAGAATGTCCTTCAAATTGGGATAAACGCAAAGAAGTTAGGCGCTTTTTGCAAAATATTACCTTTTGAATTTGGACAAGACTGACTTTACAAAATCCCGTTTTTTGCCTTCAGGTTTTTAACAGAGATCATCGTTGCAAAAGCAAAAGTCAACAATTACAGTCCTTGTTCTCAGTGTTCTAGCTTGAGAGTGACTTTTTTTTGTCGGTATTCGTTCCCCCCCCCCCCCCCCCCCCGAGCCACTCCCTTTTGTTCTAGTGCAACCTGGCCTTGCCTCGATTTCCAACATCACGACTGCATTGTATGCCGGGAAATAGCCAGAATTTTTGACAGCGTTCGTTCCTTCCCTCACTCTTTGATTTTACAGATTCACAGATTCATAATCACAGATATTTATATAAGTCCACAGCAACTCCGACCCACCACGGAAACTTCGCACTTGTTGTGATTTTAAGTTGTCGCAAATTCCAAAAAATGCTGTGGTAGGCCAAGAAATTCATCAGCAGTCGAGTTCCAAAGCGACTTCGTTTCGGAGCCCGCCATTATTCCAGTTCCACGAGCAACAAGCCAAATTCTAAAACAAAGTACATCACCTTACTCGCCTCTTTGAGCAACTGAACTCTTAGCTACTATCACGCTTAACGATGCTCATCAGGCTGAGCCACTAGAGATGAAAAATCGCTGTAAACTTACCAAAAATTACATACAAACCAAACTTCAGCCGTTATTTTTACTCGACTACGTCAGAATGACGTTTCCACAAAACTCGAACCCTAAGTGCTTCAGAACAGGAACACTTTCCATGATAACTCCAAATACGGAGTCACGAAATCCTATGGATTATTTGTAGGTAGAAAATCACTCGAAAACGAAAAACTTGCAGGGCGTCGATGGGTTAAGATCAAGAATAATTTTTAGGACGAGGATCACGCAGCTGTCAGTACGCGGAAGACTGGTACTGAATGCTATTCGTATAAGAAACAGGGCTTTTCAACAATACCATAATAGAATCTTGCATTGCATAAGCACTGCTTTTCATTTTTTTTACGACGATTGTAGGTTCCAAGGAAAATTGAAGACAACAATATAAATAACAGGAATAAGAAAGAATATGGATTCGAAATTAAAGTAATTCTTAAGGAGTGTTGACCCTATTGCAGCATACGTGTAAATGAAAGCTGTAGCACTTGCCCACTGGACTTTTAAAAACAATTATATTAAAACACAACAAAGAATTCCAGCGGGCAAATGCGACAGCAATACGCGTATGTTGTAAATGAATCCACCCTGAGCATTCTATTTTCCTGTTGTTTTTGTGTTTGGTTATGGTCATGATAATTAGTAAAGGCAAAAGTACGAAACAAGGGCAAAACTGAACCACAATGCAGCAATTTTCTGTTGATGATTTATTCCTATTTCACTTGTCTATTTAGTATTTTATTCTGCATCGTAACAGAAAGCAGACAGACATCAGAACACAGAGCCACGATGTTTACGAGCTTCAAATCTCCTTACAACAGGGGGAGGGTTGGGGTTCGGATAGAAACACTTAAGTTCCAGCATGAGGCATCTTTCGAGGATCTTAACGCAACAAAAATGATCCTAGACTTGCCTTCCGGCTACTGTCGAATACATCAGTGAAACGTGCATCATATGGGTAAAGTAAATGAATTCGAACTTATTAAGTGAAGGGCTATTTTCGTGTCTAGATCAAATAAGGTTTGCAAATACTGACAAAAACGATTTTAATCCTCCAGTCAAGTCTAGTGTAACCATTTTAACAAAATAAATAACCTGTTCTAAGATAAGTCACAATCCAAAACCAGTCGAATTTGCAGAAACACTGCCTGGATGTGTTTACACGACACAGCTGCAGTAAGATGTAGATGCAAGAGACAAAAAAACTAAAACAGAAAACAAGAAAAAAAGAAATAAGATCTTACCCTTAAAATATAAAGCTGACTTTTGCTTGCCTTTGTTGTATCGTACCTGATTTTTTCCACATTTCAATTCCAGCATTTTCTGGAGGCGTAAAAAATGCACCGAATGAGATTCTTCCCAAATTAGCCCATAAGACTAAAATTTTAAAGTAAAACAAAACATGTATGGAGAAGACTTGATCTAGAACATTCAAGACAATTCTTGGCGCAATTCATCATTCAGATTGACTGTCAGGATTAAAAGTTGCATGAAGAACAATTAACATACGAAATGGCTCGCCTAAGGCAGAGGGTTTGTTATTTTTCCCGAGAAAAAAAAGAAAAACAATGGTTTTTTTTAAATAATTTATTTATAAAGGGACATATATGCACCTGGATTGAAATAAGATCGTCGGACTAATTAAACAACGAATAGAGATACGATAAAATAACACTGGAAGTTTCACGACAGTGCGGTACCGAGACGGAATATATCAGTCACATCTTTAAAATTAACACTACATGAGTAAATTGATAACTAATTAACATATGAGAAAGACCCATTTTACAGAGAACGTTCTCAACTACTTATTAAGTGTTAGAACGAATGATGTTCAGTAGCCGTATATTACGTTTGGAAAGGCTTTAACGCCAGGAAACAAAACAGTATTTACATAAGCAAGCAAAAGACTAATTATGTATTCTGGTCCAGTTCGATCCTGTCATATATAATAGACCATAACAGATGGACTTTGGATAAATTAACGAAAAGCCTAGAATTGTGTAGATGCAGCAGTACTAGACCGAGACTAAGTATAACTTCCTAATGAAATAAAGTTTCACACGTACATACATCAGAATTTTAAAATTTGTGTGATCAGAATTTTTATATTCAGTTGTAATTACTTGCACAAAGTGAAAAATTGACATTGACGAGTTACTCAGGTCGTTGAAAGAGGAGATGTCTCTGATGGATGTTTAAGGGAAATATGGGAACATGTGAGTCAAAGGGTCGTGACGTCAAAGATGACGTGTACGTTTCTACGATCGTACGGTGCAATCATTAACTGAACTTATATC
This sequence comes from Porites divaricata, assembly GCA_038088405.1. Classification (NCBI taxonomy): domain Eukaryota; kingdom Metazoa; phylum Cnidaria; class Anthozoa; order Scleractinia; family Poritidae; genus Porites; species Porites divaricata. The sequence goes on along the minus strand of JBBMOI010000016.1, from coordinate 6,709,993 downwards.
TCCGGAAAAGGTCTTGCTCACCAAAGAGACCAAGAGATTGTCAGAGAGTAATCCTTTAGTACCACACTATTGTAAGAGAATAATTCGTCAGGCCATACAAGATTGCAGTTAAACATAGTTGGGTAGCCTGTGACCTGCATATTTTTCTTGGTCTAAAATTGGTGCCCTGTTACAAATCCTGGCATCTATGAACCAAACCCAGGCGCTTTCCAAGTGTTTGAAAGAGAAAACAAGCCAGGCAGCACTACAGCATACTACGGATATGGTAGGGAACTCCAAGCAAGATAATACTTCGTGTACTCAAGAACCTTCATATACAATTCCCGGTTCTAGGAAGCAAAAAGCACGAGAAAACTTTGCTATGGCTTTAAAATTGTTTCCAGAATTTCTTTTGGAAGATGTAAACGAATGGAATCAACCTCCGGGTGAGAGCACTGTGATGAAAGGCTCATCAGCAATTCAAAATGGAAAAAACAGACTTCTTGGCTGCGAAACGAGTCAAGACATCGTTCAATGGATAAAAATTGAGTTTGGCATTTAGCAGTATTTAGCTGCTGATAGCAAAAGCTGACGAGATGACGCTAGAGAGTCAACGAATCCTAAACGGTTCAATGATAATCCACCAATCACAGCTAATCACAACCAATCAGACGTCCGCTGTTACAATGCGGGCAGACCAAAGTTTACCCACGAGTAGTGTCGCAATTTTTCAAAGGAAGAGGGCAGAAAGATAAAAGGAGATTTCAAGCACTATTTTAATAATATGAATAAAACACAATAATTGTTTCATGTGATAACTAGACGGCAATAATGGGTTAGAATTAAAACAGCCTCAAGCTTTGAAGCTGTGAAAAGATCATTATTGATTGTTGAAGATTTTTAAAGAAATTAGTTCTCGAAGTTTTGTGATTGTTACGATAAAATTTCCAAACCGTCTTCACAGAATTGACTTCATTTGTTTGCTTCTCAAGAATTTGTAATGATTCGAAGGAATAAAAACAGGAATAAACTGAAGAGCCTCACAAATGGAATTATGTCCGACAGTAGTAAATAGCCTGCTTTCATCACAGGCTTATTTTTACTTTTCCCGGTTTCTACATTCGCTATAATCGAACAAAGAACGTACATTAAAACTATAATACAAAGGAAGAAATATTTTAAAATGATATTAATTAATATAAAAATTTTGGAAAAGTTAAGACGAAAATAATCCCCCCTCCCCCCCCCCCCCAGTAAATGAAACATCCCCTACCCTTGTCCCCAGGGCTTTGCCTGTGAAAACGGAAAAGCCCTGGGGTCCGAAGATCTCCGAAGATAATTTGCCGATAGCCTTTGTTGAGAGCCTGAAAGACAATCGATTTGAGGTGGGTACCTAGAGTAAAATAACCGTGCGCAGGCTGAGCACTAGTATGGCGCGAGCCTTAAAATCCGCGCGACGTCCCGCAAAATTAAAACAAAACACGGCTTCTCAGTTTCGAAATATTCTGCATTATGCAAGAAGTTTTGTTAGCGTAGGTCAAACATTTATAAGAGGAGACAATGCTACACAAGTTACAAATCACCTCAGTTATATCTGTAACTATCGATCTCCATAAGCGTGAACCGTACCATAAACAATGCAGATATTTTCCAAAGACATCAATTCTTTCGCTTCAAAAGTAGACAAACTTTAAAATAGTAAAGTAAATGGCGAAGAGAAACTTTACAAAGAAAACAAGCAAGTAAGTACACTACCCTGAAGGAAGCAATGTTGCTGTTTCTAGCCTCTGATTCACAGTCAGGAGAAAGATCTGAAAGATCGAGCCCTCAGTCCCGAACAAACACTGAAAAATGCCTTAACCGGCAAAACTCCTCTGTCACTTCATTTCTCTTACATTTGATTTGACAGTTAAGAAATTCTAGAAGTGACTTTAGTCGCCTCATTTCTTACCAGTTGCAGTACCTTTAAACTATCTTCTTTTTGTTAAAATTTTAATGAGCTAATTGCTTTTAATAAGAAAAATAACAAATTACGAAATATCGGCAAGACCGTCTTAAATGTAAAAATGTTAAGCGATATCGTTTATATAATGTAGCTTAATGTGGCAAAGAATGAAGACATTTCACCCAGGAAAATTGGAAATATTAAGAAAAATGACCAAAAATGACAAAATTACTGTCTGTTCAAATATGCGATGTTGCTTTTGGCAACGGCCCTTATCCAGAAAATGAAACTTGAGAAATGAGCGTTCTTAGAAGGTCTGAATGGGGTTTAGCTTCTAGTGTTATTTGTCCATAATGTTTGGTGTTTACTGTTTAATTGGCCAATCTTTTAATGTTTACTGTTTCCGTAGAAAATACTATTAAGTTTTTGGACATCCTCGGCGATGGCCGCACCTCTTAGTTAGTCTTCGAAAATCTTCGACAGTCTTCGGGAATCGTCAGTAGCCTTCGGAAATCTTCTGAACTTATCCGGAAGTGTCGTTGAATGGCTGAAAACTCCTTGACAAAATAATATTGGCCTTCGAGGAGCCGTCTATGTTTCTTTCTGGAAAAATATTACTGTTTCGAAGAATTTTTTACTGTTAGTGTTAAAATGCCTAAAATTTAACAGTTACTGTTTCATGTTACAAACTCAGCCAAAAAATGAAGAGTTTAGTGTTATCGAGGTACCCCCTATTCAGACCCTCTTCGTATATGCATATGAGTAACCATAGCAGTGAATAAAATCACAAAGACTGACTAACTAGGTTTCGTTCTGTGACGTATGCTAGATAGCGTAGATTATTAGTGAATACTCTAGGGAGCCACCTTACGTGAAGTAGAGTAAAGAGTACAAAAACCAGTCAAGCCATGAACCAAAATGCATATGCCAGCCAACACGATTTGGAAAGCAAATGTACATCGAAGGTAATTAATTTTTTTCCGAAAATTACTTCACGACTGCTCATTTGTTTTTTTTTTTGTTTTGTTTTTTTATTTTTTGACAGCCTTAGTGACAAAAAAAAAATCATCTGAGTGATTGAAAGTGATAAGTGACGCACCACCAAATGAATGTTTGCACAAAATCTTCCAAAGAAAAAAAATCCGGATCCCACCCATTTAAGGTATTTTTTTTCACTGCAATTTGCAGCCTTTTTAGCAGTTGTTTAAACGTTAAATTTTTGTGACAGACTTGCTTGCATTTTAAACTAGTTTCCACCACAAAAAAAAAACAAACAAGGAATCTTAACTGGGACAAAATTGCCTTTTTTGGGGGTCAAAAAATATAATTTGCTAATGATACATAAGAAGTGATATTATATAAATGAACTGGGCAATAAGCGATCTTTTATTGGAAAGATTACCTTGTTGGCGTTAAACATGTACAAAAGAAGCATTTCTGTAATTAAAAGTAAATGTTAGTTTTAGTTCTAAAAATAATGCAGGAGAAAAATTTGTTCTTGTAATTTTTTGGTTAAGCATCCGGCCGTCTGTATACATTTTCAAGTTAACTTTCATTATGTATAGAACTAGCCTTTTCAATATTGTTATACGAGAGAAACAAATTAATTAAGATAATTTACGCTGTTGTACATCGTATCCACTCCAAACCTGCAAAACTTCTGCTGTTTTTTTTTTTTTTTTTTTCGCAATTCTAATAGTAGGGAGAATAAACAAAAACAAGAAACCTGATATTTGTACAGCAAGAAAATGCTATTACTTATACCGCCATTTTGATGTCTGTAAAGGGTCATTGACAGAATTATTTCCCCGTTTTAAACCAAGTATTACCGTCAATGAATTACTTAGCTGGGTATTGTGGAACCAATTTCAAAGAACAACTTGGAGGCCTTTTGCGGCTATTGTAAAAACCAAAAATAATAAGCGTATATCTCATAACGCTTTCACTGCTGCTTTAAAAGCAATGGGATACTATTCGATTTTCAACTGAATAATTTTACAAATTCATCGAAATTAGCATATCAAGAACGTAAAAGCCGGTTGAAATTGAATACGAATCCAAGCATACAAGACATAAATTTGCGTTTTCATAAAAAGAGCATGTCATACGTTTGTTTTCGCTTCGTCTGCTACAATAGGTTTTTATAGCGGTACAGCACAAGTAAGGAATAGAAACTAAGGACGTCATAAAAAAGATGAACTTGTAGTCGTTGATGCCACTTTTTGATAATTTATAGATTAATAACCTTTGGCACAGATAAGCAATCAAAGTTACAGCCTTAAATATGAAGCGCTTTTATTTTAACGTACAAAAATATATTATTGACTTTAAAATATGGAATTTTACTTTACAATAATATGCAAAATCTCATGCCGACGATCTTGTGGAGCAGCAGATAACGTGATATGCTCGTATATGCATGGCTACAGCGTCCAAAATGTTCTTAAACTATCTCTTTTTTGTTCGTTTCATCCTAACTTTGATCATCATATTAAGAAGAAACTCATATTCAGAATCTGACATTTTATGTCTTTTTCTCGCTATAATCACCCAAAGAACTGAAGCCAGGATGCGACAATGTTTTCCTTGTTGTGGGAAAAATCGCCTTCGGCGATCGCATTAGTTCGCGCCCAGCGTTTTCCAATCTTAGCGTCAAAGTCTATGGTGTTGAAATGGCTATCGGGTGGGCGAAAATCAGGAAAAGTGTTATCGACACTAACTGAAGAACTTATCTCATCCTTCGGTTTTCTTCCTTGTCTCTGAGTTTTTAATAGTGTTGTTCTGTTTGGCAACTGTGGAAGCGTTACGGTCTCTGTTTTTCTGTCATTAAAATTTCTCGCGTAGCCAATGTCACTGCATGAATGTACTCTTCTATTGAACCTCCGCCGTATATCTTCTCCCTTTCCGATCTTAGCAGTACCATCAATGTTACTGAATTCTTCCAAGTGCTCATCCCTTGTCTCCACGATGGTACTCAAATGGCGCGTCAATTTTAACCTCGGCAGAAATGGAACTCTTTGTTTCATGACTTCTTAATTCTCCATAAACGTTCTTCTCTGAAGCGTTACAGGCTGGTTTCTACAAATCTTTGATCTCTTGGGTTAGATTCAACGGGCTCCTTATATATCCCACTCGTTCACGCAAATGCTTCGTTTTTGAATGACATCAATGTAGGAATGAATAATTACCTGGCGAAAAGGAAACTGTATGTATGACCAATCGTTTGGAAGTTTCGAAACCCCAACAAAGGGTTATTTGACGTCTAACGCACTGTTTACGACGATCGGGGCGCGCATCTGCCTCGCGAGTAATCAAAACAAAGTTTTTAAGGAAACTATTTTGGCACGAAAGCGACTTGATAACATTTACGAAAATTGTTGAAAAAATTTTTCAGAGTATTCGACAAACACGAAACCCAAAAACATCTTATGTCGTTATTATACATATTTCACGAAACACATCTCTATTTATAAAATAACCAAGATAGTACGCGCGCTCTGATTGGCCGAGAGGAGTGTTTGCATGAGAGTAGGTAAACATGGTTTTGACGTCAAGATGTTCTGTTTTTCGCTCGCTAATCACGCAAGCACGAATTTGAAAAAGTTTTCGAGTTCAAAACTCGACAAGTTTACTCTATTTATCCATTCCTTCGTCGGCTGAAACTTGGAAAATCGTTACAAAGAAGGTGTGTCAATTTTTTTTCGCTTAAGCTGACATTCTAAGCGAGAAAAACCCGTATTTTGGAAAGCATCTTTTTTGCAAAACAAAGACTGATTACGCGTCAAGCTTCGCGTACAAGGCTTTGCGACTGGTAAGAATTTCTCTTTTAATCAATTTGTTAAACAAAGGAGTTTTGTTTTTTGGGGGGGAAAGTTATTTTATAAAAGCAATAGAAAACGTTTTTCCTGCGTTTGCATATCCTGATGTAAACACTCGAGGGGTTGGGAGAATTCTCGACAGTTATGCAAACCCTCGACATTGTCTCGGGTTTGCATAACTGTCTCGAATTCTCCCAACCCCTCTCATGTTTATATTAGCCTATGCAAACACGGAAAACGTTTTCTATTGCTTAAATATCGCTTTTTTTTTCTACAATTAAAGGCGCTAGCTGGACAGGTGCTGAAACAAGATATCCTATGTGTCAGTGATGGCGATCAGTTCTGTTTGCATTGATGTTAAACTCCTTTGATAGCTAGCGTCATCTTTACGTCTTATGTCTAAAACACACATAAAGATTTTTAGACAGGTATTTAGACGTTTATACCAGTAATTTATTGGAATGAGAAATTAGCATCGCGATGTCAACCAAGAACGCGTGCACGTGACAGAATTAAATCCCAAGGAAGCAAACTAATGCAAATGTTATAAAGGAGCCAGACAAATACTGGTTATAAAGGACAGGCTGTTAAAATAGAGGTATTTTGGTTCCTTTCTCCAAAACCGAAACTCAAAATCAGAATTGCTTTCAGGTTTAACGGAAAGTATAGTACACCGTGATTTACGATTTCCTGCACTTACAGATCAAAATACCAATCTATCAATCCCACGCTGGCGCACTAGCTTATAACTGGACGCTATAAAATCATCCCTGTCTCACAAACCAACAGAAGACCATTAACATTTTTGAACACTGCTATTTTCTAAGAAAAGAACACATATCTCTATGTTTATTGATTTCATAAAAAAGCTTAAAAAGAGTGATGCGTGACCTTAGCTTAGTATGTCAATTTTATGCTTTAATAACTATGAATGTCCGTCGCGTAATCAGTGAATGTTTACGGAAACGAATGGTCACGAAAGCTAGAGTTTCCTTGGCCACATCAGCTAAACTCAAGGTTCGGAAACGTAAATGATGTTTATGGCAGGGGCGTAGCTACCTGTACGCACGACACGCACGACACGCACGCGCTACCTGAAAACGTCGTGCACAAAAAAGATATACAATGAATAAATAATAAAAAATAGAATGTTAATTCTAAAAAGAAAGCAAAATATCTAAAGATAATTACTTTAAGAGCACAGTTTGCCTTAATTCATTCAATTCTGCACTAGTTGTTTCTTTGAAATATATATTTTTTCTACAACCACGAAATTTTTTCCCTCTCCACCCAAATGTCGGCTTCCCGAGAAACGAAGTAAATCAATCAGTAATGGACCGAGTCTTGGATAACATACATGACTGTATATATCTAGTGAACAGATGGCAAGCGTTTTTACTAAAACAGTGTTCGAATTCCTAACGGTTTACACAAATCGATCCTGGGAGCAACGTCGAAGGCCACTATGACGGCGACGGCAATGAGCCCAATGAGTAAAAGAAAAGACAACAAATTTTGCACGTCCAGCGTGCTTTTCTTTACAACCTGTACGAACAACTGCACCGTAAAAACTTTTCTTTTGCGAGGTTGTTTGGAGGACGTAAACACAGGGACAAATTCAATTTCTTCGCTGATCCGAACTTGGATGCGGTCCAGAAGACTCCGTAGGGAAGTTCACCTAATATTTGCCATTTTAAGAGAGTTGACGGAAATAAACTCGAAAAAGTTACAATAAGTTCGTTCCCGGCCCTCGTCGTCGTCGTTACTAAGGCATCCTATATTCATAAAAGTGACGGTTCCATTTTGGTTTTACTGCAAACTCATATAATCAAACGCGGAAAAGTATCCGGATAAGCTGGACAAATTGTTTACACTTCTAAAAGAAAATAGAGGGTCTGTGGACAGGCTAGCTCTGCATCTGCCAGGTTCATCTGCTTAAAAACGACGAAACGAACACAGTATCAAAAAATAAAGTAACGAATCGGGAAAAGTATGTAGCCTTATTGCATGATAGTAGCCTGTGTACAGACCCCCATGTACACAGGCTAGTATACAGCTATTTCGAGAAAGGTTGTCGGAAAAAATGTGCACTCGACAATCCCGAAAGGTAACATGGGATATGATCAATCTTCCTGACTTTGTAGCTGTCGAAACTACTTTTGTTGCTATCCTTTAGCGCTCGCAAAGATATGTCCATGGCCTCTCGTGTCATTATATCAGCTTTCTTTGAAGAACAGTGAACTCAAAACCACCCACAATACCTTTCGGGATTGTCGCGTGCACTTTCTCCGACAACCTTTCTCTTAGGCTTACGTAACCAAATCTTTAATCAGGGAAGTTTTTGTGAGGGGGGGGGGGGGGTGGGGATGACAAGTGATTTGGAGAATTGTGCGTTCCTCTGAAAAAAATTCCAGCTACGCCCCTGTATGGTTGAACGCCAAGAAAAATAATTATATTAACTACAGGGGCACCCAACGACTGCTTTCTGTAAAATATCTGTTCGGAGAAGCAAATATTGCCAAAAATTTTCTATTACCTGAGGATGACCATTTCATTCATGTACAATTTTCGAATTCTCTACGATTTTCTGAAGATTGATTAATTTTCACATTTCACTGCCCAGGTTAGGCTATTTTCCGTGCTCAAATGGAATTCAAAAATGTGATGGAGAGAGGAATCAGAAAAATCCTCACTTTCGTAATACGTTAAATTATACGGGCCAACAAGAAGACATCAACAGTGAATCCAAACTAATCTGTCTTTAAATTCGCTCATCTGTCGTTCTACTAAGCAAAGTGAAGTCTGCTATTTGTAAAGTACTCGTGAGTGTTGTTTTGTTTTCGGAGACAGGCGTTTTGGGAACGAAAAATCAACTTCGTGAATGGAGTCAGTAGTTATAAGAGGATGCCTTACCATTCAAATTCGCCACCGATTATTTCTGTCATTTCTCTGATTAACTTCATACTAAATTCATCAGTACAAAAAATGACAGACTTAATGGGAAATTTTAGCCCGTCAAGCACCCACTTTTTATTTCAAGCTTAACTCTGTCATATTTTGATACTAAAAGAATTTTTGAAAAAAATTAAATTTCCCATTAACTCTGTCATTTTTGTGTTTATTTGACACTTTATGACATTAATGGCTCGCCCTGCGGGCTCGCGGAAATGACAGAAATAATCGGTGGCGAATTTGATGGACAGGCATCCTCTTATAACTACTCTAGAAGAATTCAATCGCGAATGTGATAAAGATTATTACAAAAAATTATTTTTATATTTAGAAAAGATTAATTATAAATATAAAAAATAATTTTGAAATAAATATATTGTAGGAATGTTTATCAAATATTGAAATCTATTTTACTAAATTCTCTTATTCCGTCCCATGTCATGCGAAGATTGAATTTTTTTATATACCAATCTGAATTTTCGATTACATGTTTCATAAGTTCAATACTACGATAAAAATCTGGGTCCATCAATGTAACTTGAAGTTTTTTATTTGTTTGTTTTTTTATCAAATCTCGTTTTTGTTTTTCCTCCTCTAAAATAGGCACATCACCTCTGTCCAGTTCTTTCAAATCGATTGTCTTTATTTTATTAAATAGCATAGCTTTTCTTTTATAATAATTTTTAATCAAAGAATAGATTTTTTTTCCAAAATCTTCTTCTTCTAACACACCGAGTTTACCATCGGGAAGAATATTCCAATCGCGATCAAAAGTTACGCCGTACCTATTATAATCATCCAACAAACTGAAGTAAAAATCGACGACATTGTCATCGTAACCATCATAACCAGGTTTGGCATCGTTATCATTCCAACCGTTGTAACTGGGGTTATATTTATAGAGAATCCATAAAAGAAGTTTGTATGGATGATTGGGTTGGATTTTTTTGATAAGTTTTGGGTCGAATGGCTCAAGCTTCATCGATGGATCAACAATGAATTCGTCTAGTTCCCGACTGCCAAGAATCATTTTATTAAAGGGGATATATTAAGTCAATTGTGAAAAACATTATTATAAAATAATTAGAAAAGATTAATTTTAAATATAAAAATAAGTTTAATTTATTTATATTGTAGAAACCTTCATCAAATATCAAAATTTTCTTATTCCTACAATCTTCACAAATTAATTACTTTTCACAAAAAAATTTCACAAATGAAATGTTTTTTATTGTAAAAATTATAAAAATCTGAAGAGAAAATCTGTAGCTTTTGATTGGTTGAGAAAGAAAATATGACAGTCTCATGACACCAAACAATAGTTATGATTCATATTCTGTTTCCAGACATGTCTAGACTTGTCTCATTTTTGATTAGAAGTAGTGGGGGAATTCCCTTCAAAATAATCTAAACAAATACTAAAATGGAATATCAAAACCCCGAGGACCAAGATTTCATTGTTGAAGATGGTTATAAACATGATAAAGATCCTGATTATGTTCCTGAGGAAGAGGAATCATCATCTGATGATGATAAATATGTTGTAAAAGGAAAAGATTTTCAGAAACTGAGCAAAAAGGCAAAAAAACTCGGCGCCGAATCTCTTGATTATTCAAGGCGGAAAAATAACAAGTACGTGGTGAAGCTGCCAAGCGGAAAGAATTTGCATTTTGGCTCGTCGCAATATCCAGACTATTTAATTCACAAAGATAACGAGCGAAAAGAAAAATATCTTTCGCGGGCGATGAAGATAAAGAATAAGAAGGGTGAGTTGACGTATGAAAATCCTGAATCGGCTAATTTTTGGAGTGTTAATCTGCTCTGGTCGGGGAAATAGAGTTTTGAAGAGAAAAGATGAAAAAAGAATTTTGTTTAAAGGTTTGAAATATTAATAAAATGAGAATCAAGACACCATTAACAGAGGAGGAATTAAAAAAACTTTATTCTTTTTTTAAAAGATATTTTGATAGTTCAAGAATAAGAATTTTTCCAGTGGGAGAAGAAGATAAAGAATTTTTTTCTTTTCTTGTAGAAAATGAAGAAATTAAATCATTATTTGTTGAAGATGAATATGAAGAAGATGGGTTTATTAAGTTTATAATGAAAATTGGTGTGGAAGAGTACTTAAAGTCTCTTTCAAAAAAGAGATAAGAAGGGTGAGTTGATCTATGAAAACTCAGAATCGGCATTTTTGAAGCAGAAAAATGATTTTATTGTTTAAAGGTTTGAAATATTAATAAAATGGGATTCAAGTCAGTATCAACAGGGGAAGATTTAATTACCAAGCAAATTAACGAAAAACTAAAATTACTTTATTCTCCTTCACCTTCAAGAAGTTTGTGGTCAACAATAAGATCTTCTCCAACGAGAGATAGTGAAAAAGAATTTAATTCAATACTTGATAAAGTTGAAGAATTGCTTTCCAAATATGATAAAAACCCTCATTTAAGAATAGGAGGAAATTTTAATCAAAAGTTTCTTGGAATAGTGGATTTTTTGTATGAAGCAGGTGATCTTAACCCGATAGTGGTTTGTATTGAAGGAGAAGAATATAAAAAGAAAACTGAGGCGACACAAATTTCAAAAGATATTAAAAAAAGATTTATTTCTGTTGCAGATAAGTTGTGGGATTATTGCGACCCAGTTGAGTTTTAGGTCTTATATCATTTTTGATATAAGACTGTGAAACAGAAAAATAGAAATGAAGTTTAAAAATAAAAAAATCAATAAATAAAGATGGCTGATCTAATTAATCTTTCTATTTCAGAGCTAAAAAAAATAAAAAAAGATAATAAACAAAAACTCAAGGAGGAGTATAAACAGAAGTTGATTGATGATATTAATAAACTGCAAAAAGCAAGAGAGAAAATTAAATCAAAACCCAAACCCAAATCGTATGAAGATTATTTTCAGGAGTGTATCAAGAATAAAACAATTCCTCCAGATGCTCCTTCTTATCTGCGCAAAGCACTTGAGAGAGCTCTCAGAGAATACGAGCAAGGAATTGAGAAAGAGAAATCATCTCTGGAAGGATTTGCTAATAAATACATTGTAAAAGGGCAAACTGATATTACGCCATTCGAGTTTTTCAAATCCAAGGCTACTTATCTTAAAGAGTTTCTCAGAAATCATCGAAATATTAAAGTCAGATTTGTTCTTGTTTGCATGATGGAGCAAATGGGGAAGTCAAGCGATGGAAAGACAAGTCTTCCCTTTCAAGATAAAGCTTATTTTAATTCTGAAACACATATCAATCTTGAATCATCCGATGTAAAAGAAATACTGACTGAAGTTATTCGCTCCATAATTGAAAAGATTGCAATTTATCAGAAGAATGGAAGTGGTTGGTATTTCAGAGAAATCATTCATCTTGAGATACACACAGTCGATTACAATCCAATGAGGGGTTCATCTTATATTCCACTTCCAGATTGGATAATGCGAAAGAAGGCGATATTGAGCATTCGAAACAAAGATGAGAAATGCTTTTTATGGTGCGTATTGAGATATCTTCATCCAAGAGACAAAAATGATTTTCGATTGACAGATTTGAAGCAAAAAGAAAATAGTTTGAATACAAAAGGAATTGCTTTTCCAGTCAAATTAAAAGACATTTCAAAATTCGAAAAACTCAATCCAGATATCCCAGGGATAAATGTGTTTTCAGTCAATGAAAGAAACAAGTTTTACCCTCTCCGAATGGCACAGAGAGATCCTCAGAAAACAATCGATTTGTTTCTCTTTGAAGAAGAGGGAAAATATCATTATTCTCTTATCAAAAGTTTTTCAAGATTATTCCGATCTCAAATAACATCGCGAACGAATGGTCGAATACACATTTGCAAAAGATGCTTCTCTCATTTTTCAAAGGAGGAATTATTTCAGCGTCATATTGAATATTGTTCTTCCAATGAATCAGTTGTTGTAAAAATGCCACCAAAAAATTCGAAGTTGGGATTCAAAAATTATTTTAAAAAGCTTCCAATCCCTTTTGTAGTTTACGCCGATTTTGAATGTTTTACCAAATCCGTTGAAACATGTAATCCCAATCCAAATGAATCTTATACTCAAGATTACCAGAAACATGAACCGTCGGGGTTTTGTTTCTATATCAAGGGAATAGTCCCAAATATTTTTAAACCAATCTGTTTTACAAAACAGAAAGAAAGTGATAATGTTGCTGAAGTATTTGTTTCAAAACTTGCGAAGGTAACACAAAAACTTTTTAACGATTTTTATCGTCATCCAAAACCTCTAAGATTAACTGAGGAAGAACAGAAATCTTTCAAAGAAGCCAGTATCTGTCATATTTGTTCAAAAGAATTAAAAGATGATAAAGTCAGGGATCATTGTCATTTTACCGGGGAATATCGAGGAGCAGCGCATAACAGCTGTAACCTTCAATGTCGAAAACCATTGATATTGCCTGTCATATTTCACAATCTTCAAGGTTACGACGCGCATTTGTTTATAAAAAAACTTTCAGGTTTGAAGGGTGAGTTGAATTGTATTCCATCGACTGAGGAAAAGTATATAAGTTTTTCAAAGAAGATCAAAGTCGACGAATACAGATCCAAGAGAACTGGAGAAATGGTTTCTTTGAATTTTGAGATAAGATTCATCGATTCGTTTAAGTTTCTTCAGACGAGTCTTGCAAATCTTGTTGGAAATCTACAACTGGATGATTTTCAAAATACAAAAGAGATAATGAAAGATAATATTGAACTTCTGGTTCGAAAAGGTGTTTATCCCTATGACTACGTTTCATCTCTTGAAAAGTTGACTGAAACACAACTTCCAACCAAAGAGAAATTTTATTCAAGATTGAATGACGAAGACATTTCAGATGAAGATTACAGTCATGCTCAAAATGTTTGGTCAACATTTGGTTGCCAAACAATCAGAGATTATCACGATCTTTATCTCAAGTCTGATGTATTGCTTCTGGCGGATGTTTTTGAAAACTTTCGAAGGACATGCCTGAAGCATTACAGTTTGGATCCGGCGCATTATTACACATCTCCTGGTTTGGCTTGGGATGCATGTTTGAAAGAAACTGGCCAACAACTTGAATTACTGTGCGATTACGACATGCTGATGTTATTTGAAAGAGGAATCAGAGGTGGAATGACTCACATAGCAAAACGATATTCAGAAGCAAATAACAAATACATGAAAAACTTTGATCCAAACAAACCTTCAAAATTTATTCAATATTTGGATGCAAACAATCTCTATGGTTGGGCAATGTCTCAATCACTTCCTGCGGGAGGGTTTAAATGGATTTCCAATTTGACAAAAAAAAAAGTGTTGGATATTCTTGAGAAATCAAATAGCAGTATGAATAATATGGGAAAGACTGGTTACATATTTGAGGTTGATTTGGAGTATCCAAAGGAATTGTGGAATTCACACAATGATTATCCTTTGGCTCCAGAGAAGATTAAAGTGGGAGGTGTGGAGAAACTTATTTCACACTTTAAACCTCATAAAAAATATGTTATTCATTATCGCAATTTGAGACAATGTCTTGAACTGGGTTTGAAAATCACAGCTGTACACCGAGGAATTTCTTTCAATCAAAGTTCTTGGATGGAGCCTTACATCAGAAAAAATACAGAACTTCGCAAAACAGCTGCAAACAGCTTTGAGAAAGACTTTTTTAAGTTACTAAATAATTCTGTGTTTGGAAAGACGATAGAAAATATTCGGAAGAGACAAAATGTGTTTTTGATTGATAATCGAGAAAAAGCTTCGAAATTAACATGCAGACCTAATTTTGAAAGAGCAACAATTTTCGATAAGAATTTGCTTGCGATTCACTTAAAGAAAACTGAAATATATTTCAATAAACCTGTGTATGTCGGCCAGGCGATATTGGATTTATCAAAGTTGTTGATGTTTGACTTTCACTATAATTATATTCAAAAAAAATATTCTTACAAAAAAGCCAGGTTGCTATTTACAGATACAGATTCTCTCATGTATGAGTTAAAAACCGACGATTTTTATGCTGATATTTCAGCAGATATAAAAGCCAGGTTTGACACATCGGATTACCCACAGGGGCATGAGTCAGGAATACTGACGGGAGTTAACAAGAAAATGATTGGAAAATTCAAGGATGAAGTTGCTGGTCGGCAAATAACTCACTTTGTCGGTCTCAAACCCAAACTTTATTCTTTTAAAATCGAAGATTCAAGTATTACCAAAAAATCAAAAGGAGTTAAGAAAAGCGTGGTAAAAAAAAAGATTGAGTTTGAGGATTACGTTCGGTGTTTGTTTACAGGCGAAAAACAGATGCGTAGTATGAATATAATAAAAAGTGATAACCATCAGATATTTTCAAAGGAAGTTAATAAATTAGCTTTGAGTGCAGATGATGATAAGAGAGAGATTATGGAGGATAAAGTACATACGAAGGCAATTAGATAAAAACGAATTAAAGATTTTATATTAAATATATAAAATCATGAGTAATCGAGAATATGTTAAATATCAAGGAATTAAATTCTTTTTTCATCCTTTCATTAAAGATTATTTGGCTAGTCGGTGTGGAAAGATTTTGAGCTTAAAATGGAATAAGAAAAGGATTTTGAAATTACGTAAAACAACAAATGGATATTTAGATTTTAAGATTTGCGAAAATAATAAAAAAAGAAATTACTCAATTCATCGTTTTGTTTATCAAACTTTTAAAGGCGTAATTCCAAAAGGAATGGAGACAGATCACATCGATGGAGATAAAAAAAATAATTCAATATCAAATCTTCAATTACTAACAAAAAAAGAAAATATTAGAAAATCTTGTTGCAAAAAAATAATTTCTTTAAATATTAAAACTAAAGAAAAAAGGATTTTTAATAGTATCACAGAAGCGAGTGAATTTCATAAAATTATTGGTTCATCAATTACTTTAAACTGTCAGAAAATATACAAAACTTGCAAATCCAAAAGAGACGGGGAAAGATTTAAATTCTTTTATTTATAAAATTATTTGTTTAAACTATAAATAAAATGAGTTTCACTAAAGCTGAAATAAAAAAATATTTGGATATTCTTCGTAGTTACACCAAATCTCCAGAGAAAACAGATCGAAAGATCTCTTGCTCAAGTTGCCAAGAAAAAGAATTTGATTTGGTTGCAGGATATGTATATTGCATGAAGTGTGGATTGCAAAATGGGCGATATTTTGATTCATTTGACAAACGAGACTCAGATCGGCTGCTTTTCCGAAAGAAGAGTTTTTACCAGCGTAAGTACCATTTTGAAAAGAAAGTTAATCAAGTCTCCAAAAGATTAAATCTCTCCGAAGATGAGAAATACAATCTGTATTCAAAACTTTTGGAAATAGACAACAGAATTATGGAAAAATTAAACAAACAATTTAATCGGAAGAGGATGATTAGCATTGTATATTTAATAAAAAAAATATTGGAAGAAAAGGGAAATGAGAAATTCAAACTAATTGATCTTAACATTGGAGATCAAACTCTGGTGAATTATGAGAAATGGTGGAACAGTTACAAATCACTAAACAACTCCGCTGTGAAAAATCCAGTAAATGATTCCGGTTAAATACCCAAGAACTTCAGATTTGATTGGTGAGTTGAAAGTGTAAACACAGCCTCGACCGAGATTGAAATGTTTTTTGAATTCGCGAAAAGCGAGATTGAATATAAGGTGATTGGATAGTACTGACGAGTTTGATCTGCAACTGTGTCTGAAGTCAGACAATTTGTAAAGAATTTGATTAAAGCTCAATCTTTGAGTGAAGTATTTTATATGTAAATATTGGTAAACCAAACAGGCTTTAATAAAGTTGTCGTCATAAAACTTTGTTTTATGAGAAGGAAAGTAGAAGTTAACATAAGCAATAATTGAGTTTATCATTTATATCTAGATTAGATATAAATGAAAAATATTATTACTAATTAAAATAAATAAATAAATTATTTTTTTTATAATAATATAAAAATAATTTTAAAAATTATATTTTGAATAATCCTTTTTCAATATTATTTGGAATCTCGATTCTAACATCTTCTATCTAACTAAAGATAGAAGATGAAAAATATTATTACTAATTAAAATAAATAAATAAATTATTTTTTTTATAATAATATAAAAATAATTTTAAAAATTATATTTTGAATAATCCTTTTTCAATATTATTTGGAATCTCGATTCTAACATCTTCTATCTAACTAAAGATAGAAGATGAAAAATATTATTACTAATTAAAATAAATAAATAAATTATTTTTTTTATAATAATATAAAAACAATTTTAAAAATTATATTTTGAATAATCCTTTTTCAATATTATTTGGAATCTCGATTCTAACATCTTCTATCTAACTAAAGATAGAAGATGAAAAATATTATTACTAATTAAAATAAATAAATAAATTATTTTTTTTATAATAATATAAAAATAATTTTAAAAATTATATTTTGAATAATCCTTTTTCAATATTATTTGGAATCTCGATTCTAACATCTTCTATCTAACTAAAGATAGAAGATGAAAAATATTATTACTAATTAAAATAAATAAATAAATTATTTTTTTTATAATAATATAAAAATAATTTTAAAAATTATATTTTGAATAATCCTTTTTCAATATTATTTGGAATCTCGATTCTAACATCTTCTATCTAACTAAAGATAGAAGATGAAAAATATTATTACTAATTAAAATAAATAAATAAATTATTTTTTTTATAATAATATAAAAATAATTTTAAAAATTATATTTTGAATAATCCTTTTTCAATATTATTTTTTATTTTATCTTTGATTATTTTTACATTATTCAAGTCGTTTGGATTCGCATATTTGAAAGTGTATTTATTTCCGTTTAATTTCGATGTTGCTGTTTTCCTCTTTCCATCTGCGATTAGTTTTATAGATCCAGGATTAATCTTAAGTATTTTAGAAGTTGAATAAATCGATTGATAAACTTTATCTTTTCCAGTTGTCAGATTAGTTGCTATTATTTTTCTGGATTCTCCTTCTGGATTAGATGATTCATTAAAAATTCTTTTCAGGTTATCTGGCCTGTTATTTAGTTTGTTTCCGTCAATGTGAATTATCCTGAAGTATTTATTTGTTTCCTCGTTATTGAATGCTTCCCAGATAAATTCATGTTTCAGGAGACTTATTGAGTTTGAACCTTTTGGTCGGATGGATATTCTGAGATAACCATTCTGAGATGGTTTTCCAAGATCTTTTTTATTCTTGATGTTATAAACTCCTCCATTTCTTGTTGTAAAGTAATTTGAAAAGGTTGGATGAAAATACATCTCCATGATTGAAAAATATAAATACGAATTTAAATAAATCAATTTTATTTTATAGATAAATAAAAAAATAAAATAAGAATTTATTTATAAAATAGTAATAATCTTTTACAAATATTTTTTATTATATTTTTTTGAGAATCTATCTGCAACTGGAGATTGATCGATAATCATTTCGTCTATCAGTTTCATTCGATCTACGAATTCTTGTTTATTGAATTCATCACCTCTCAAAGCCGATCTCAGTTCAACCAATACTTTCTCATAGGTTGTAAATGCAATTTGTGACATTTCAATCTTTTTCTTGTAATTCTTCATTTTTGAAACCGAACTCACCAAGACTCCAAGACCATTGATAACACCCAGAATTATTGGATTGAGTGTTATTCCTCCGGCAATAGTTCCCACTACAACCAGTCCTCCTCCGGACAGAGTGAGAGTTTCATCAAGAATTTTATATCGTTTGAAAGATTTCTTGAAACACCAGAATTTCTTGTGATAATGTTTGTAGAAGTCTTCGAGAGTTTTGATCTCTGATTCTGATAGTGAGTTATCAATGTGATTAAATTCAAACAAGTCTTTCATTTATTACTAAAGTATATAACTTCCATTTATTTTCTCTTGAATCATTATTCTTTTAAATGCCTCGGAGTCAAAGTCGTAAAAATTGGGAGAGAACATAATTTTATTCAAAACTCCATCTTCAGTTGTAAAGTCAAAATCTTGATTGGGTACGTAATTGGCGCTATCTATAGTTAATGTTGAGCTGAGGTTACTCAAGTTAGCTTTTGTAACAATTGTATCAACACTATGTGCCAACCATAAAACAATTTTTTTCCCACCAAAACCATTTGGTAAACTAAAAAATTGTCTTTTACTAGAGGTAAGTAAAGTTAAATAACCGGCAGCTTTAGTATAATTTAAACTCATCAGATGTTGGTTATTTTGTTTATTTTTCTTAACCAAAGCAAAATCTCTGTTATCCCAGTGATAAAAAACCAGACACAGGGTATAATTTTTGAAGTTATCAGAGGGGTTTAAAGTAATAGTGTAATTATTAATATTTAATCCTTCCTTTTTGATATTACTCAAGTCTTTATCTGGGATGGTAATACCATTTAAACTATGAAAGTCATTCAGGCCACTAATTACAATACCAGACGCGCCTCTTTTTAATTCGTAATTATTTGCATCTGTGAAGTCATAAATTTGTTCAAAGAATCGACTATAAACATGGTTTACCGTAAAAGGAATCAACTCTTTTACCATTCCAACTGTTGCAGCACTACTATTCAGATTTCTATTGAGAGCGAGGTTCATTATATGTAAATTATTTGCGTTAATATCAACATTGAACTTTACTTGTGTTCTATAAACTTCAAATGATTTATGATAGTCATAAACTTTATCTGGGTCGATATTGCTAACTTTGCTCATAATACCATAGGCTATCATATAAACACCAGAAAACTGAATTGGATACACAGCCAGATCATTTCCATTATTTGGAATATTGACCAAAATGTGAATAAAGAATCTGTTTCCAGTTGTCAACTTCTTGAAATTAATTATGACTCTATGATAATACATAAATTGTGTTTGGTTTTTTGAATCGGTGAATCTGTGTTGAAGTTTTTTTACACTAACATTTCCAAGTTTGAGGCCTTGTGACGTGTTACCATCAACACTTATCTGGGTTTTATGCCATAGTTGATAATCAGTGTTAAGTATTTCAAGACAAAGGGTATAATCAGCACCTCCAACCAGTCTAAAGAAATTAAGCCCAATCTTATACTTATAACCACCTTGAAAATTCTTTAGTATTGTTGTATAAAGAACTTTTGTATTGTATTCGTGAAAGTTTCCTTTAAAAGTTGGAAGGAAAGTTATCTTTTTTGGAATAAAACTGGTTCTATTATCTATTTCATCTGTCCATTGAGACGGACTTGACATCAGAAAAGCAAACTCATCCTTATAATGACTTGGTTGAACTTGAGTTTGGTGCAGATGGCCGTCAACATACTTTTTGGTGACCGCATTCGAATCTGAAGTTGGATCCTCAAGATTAATTATTTTATGACCACCGATATTAAGATCTGAAGTCATGATGACACTTCCATCTTTTTTAAAGAAAGAACTGAAGTCTTGGTTAGAAAGGCTATCATCAACGTACTTTTTGGGAACGGCATCTGAGTTATTTGTTGGTGAGACAAGATTAATTATTTTTTTATTATTCATGTTCAAATGATTTGTCATCATATTTGATCCATTAACGTGAAGATAAGCAAGATCACCGTAAGCCAATGGTATTGGTTGTTTGGAATCAGTTGGAGCTGGAAGATTAATTATTCTTTTGTTATTCATATCCAAATTTCCAATCATTTGTCTTGTTCCATCCAATTTCAAAAATACACTGCCATCAACTTTGGAATCATCAACATATTTTTTATTTGCAGCATCATCATTGTTTGAAGGTGTTTTGAGATTTTTGATTGAATATTGACTTTTCATATCAATATTTGAATCCACTGTCAAAAGTGATGTTTTTCCACCGCCAGAATTGGTATCAACATATTTTTTGGTAGCTGAATCGGTGTCAGATGTTGGTGCTCCAACATTTGTCAATTTTTTTCCAACCATATCATAATTTCCATCTGCGGTGAGATTAAACCCAACACCTGGAGCTCCTTGAACTCCTTTTGCAAATTGAAAGTGATTAGAAGAGTGTTCGTTAAATATTCCCATCTTATTTATTATTTAGATAATCGCAGTAAAGTTTTTTGATACGGTTTTTTTTGGTTTATTTACATAAAGAAATGAGAATGGTTTTCGTGTTGCCTCTTTATACACATCTTTATCAACTCCCAATTCAGATGAGATTCTGTTTGCTTCTCTGGAAGATGGAAATTCGTACAAACAGTAATGAGAACAATTCAATCGAATATCTTTTGGAGTTTTATAAAATGATTGACTCAGATAAATCACAGAACAATTCTTATGTCGACCTTGAATAAAATAATCAATGATTTGTCTCTGATTTTTATCACAGACATAATCATCAAATATCACAAGTTTTTGATTGTCTTCGAAATCCATTTCTGTTACAGGAGTTATTTCATCATTACTCACAGAAAGGATTTCATAACCGAGTTTATGTGACATCTCTCTCATTTTTTGCATCAGTCTCTTATATTTATCTTGCTCCAAATTTCGAGCGTAAAGATAAATCTCGTCGTAATACAACAGAGGTTTCATTAGCATGTGAAAGAGCAAATTAGTTTTACCACTTCCACTATTTCCACAAATCAACATTCGAAATGTATCCGATGGCATGAAAGGAAACAGTTGTTTGAATTTCTTTTCTCCTTCATCTCTGCTATCATAATTTGGTATCTCCATTTTATATAATAAATATATAAATGGATATTGAAAAAATGAAAAAATATTCACAAAATAAGATTGAAGCCGATAATCTTATTAGACAGGTGAGACAACAAATAAAAGAGACTACTTGGGAAAAACAGAATTTGAGAGAAGGATTTACTGAATCATTCAAACCTCTGATTTCTCAGTTTGAAAAACCTGATGATCTAAAAGCACAAAATATTTTTACTCAAAACCAGGAAATGCTGCAAAATCAGTTGGCTCTTACAGAAGGTCTCAAAAAAAATCAGAAAGCTATTACTCAAGGTTTTAGACAGTTTGAACGTTTGGCTGATTTGAAAGAATTACCACAAATAGAAGAAGATAATCAAGAACAATCAGGTACTAATCAATCAAAAAAAACTCCTATAACTTACAATCTTGAAAAAAATTTTGAAAAAAATGAGTTAGATTATTTAAGTAATTTTGATTATCCAAGGCCAAATAATTTTATTGATGTTAATCCTAGAATACTAGAAGATATTTATGAACAAGTAAATAATGAAAAAACTATAACGGGTAATTTGATTGGAGCTTTGAAAAGAACAAAAAATAAAACAGAAGCTGAAAAATTAGAACTTACTGCTTATATTCAACAACATAAAATATTAAGTAAATATAAAAATATCCTTAATTTGTATTTAAAATCAATTGATCTAAAAGTAGGAGAAGGTCGAGTCCAACGAGGATGGGGTCTTTACTTCTCCCCCCAAGAACTACTTCATAGATTTGAGTTACTCAATGGATCTCTTGTTGCAGGAAACAATGGTGTGCTGCCTGAGTTTATTCAAATAGCTCATCGACTCCGAGATCTCGGGATCTTGACTAATAATCAACTTAACAAACTTCTCAGAAAAGTTATCTGAACATATTATAAATGAATGAAAGCGCAATTCATATTTCCTCTGTAAAAAGAGAAAAAATAGGAGTAAACAAACCTCACGATTTTTTGGTTAAATTTAATCCTCCTTTGAAACTTGACCCACAATTCAGGCATTTTCTCGCTTTGGACAGGTTGTCAATGACTTACTCTTGGTATAACATCCGGAGTAGTTACAAAAACAACACAATTAAATACACCCACAACGGATCTACATGGCAAACTATCACCTTCACAGACGGTATGTATTCCTATTCTGACATTAATGACTACATTCATCAGTACATGGAACAAAAGAATCATCACACAACAGACTCCAAGGGTGTGAAGAATTACTCGATAAATCTATCTTTCATTCTCTCCACCTATCGAGTCCTGGTAACACTTGAGGGAAGTTTTCAACTCGATCTGAGAGGAACAGATTTTGGAGAACTCATTGGATTTGAGAAAAAACTCGTGACCAAAACTGAATATGGAACCAAACTTCCAAATATCACAAAATCTATTGATTCTCTCAATATTAATGTGAGTGCTATAAAAGACTCTGTTGTGAATGGAGTGAATACAAACACAATAGCAGTTATTCCAACGGATAATCTGACAAGGTCGTATCCTTTCACATTTGAACCATTTAGGCCTCTTTATTGTCCCGTCAGTTCTAATACAATTTCTGAAATGCATATAAAAATAACTGATTCTGTCAGTCAACCTGTTGACTTGAATGGTATTGATTGGTTTATGACACTGTTGCTTCGCCATACAGAAGATAGCAATGTTGTATAATTATATAAATAAAATGATGCGACAATCAGAGTTTAAAAAAAAATATGATCCTGACACAGGAAAGTTTTCAAAAAAACATATCTTTGGAGAAGGAATAATGGATTCGGTAAAATCTTTTCTTGGAAGAAAACCAACCAGAAAAAAGGTAACATTTGCTCCGCCTCCCAAACCAACCCCTGCCAGTTCAATAAAAAGGCCGGTGACAAAATAGTAAAAATGCTTTCTGGAAAAAATCCTCCATCTCGTAAAACAAATAATCGAAAAATGACACAGCAAGAAATCAATAATAATGTGCTAAAAATTATGTCTGGATCTGGAAGAAAAAAATAATATAATCTATTTATTAAAATGAAGTCTATTAGAAACCCAAAATATCTTGAAAGATATGAAGATGTTGTTTTTGATCTTGAAAACTCTATTGATATTGACCCAGATCCTAACACCGTTCAAGTTAGAAATAATCTTAAATTCATTGCTGACAATTCAGGTGAAGCCACTCCATTTGATTGGTATAATGCTAGAATAGCAATGGACTTTAAAGTTGAGCAACATGATGGAACTGATTTTGTTATTGGCGCTAATGTAAATGATGATAGTATTCTTGTTGCTAATAGAGCGCAAATTACTGCTTACGAAGCTGACCAAATGGGAATAGTAAATGGCGCTAATTCTTTTATTTCAAGATTATCTGTGCTGGCAAATGGAAAGGAACTTTATCAGTGTAATTACGCCAATCATAGTGTAAATATAAAAAATTTGCTTGAGTATAACAAATCTTACGCTGATAGTGTTGCAACAAATGAATTTTATTTTCTTGATACATCAACAAGTGCTAATAAAAATAGATTTACAAGAAGAAATGTTACTCATCGACGAAATGCAGCTAATGGTGCAGAAGAAGAAGGTCTTATGTTAGATAACACTCCTGCAACTTTTAATGAAGGATTTGCAAAACGAAAAGCTCTGCTTGGAACTTCAAGCACAGTACACTGTGAAATTCCTCTCAACAGATATTCTTTCTTTGAGGCACTTGAAGATAAATTACTTCCAAATACCAAAATCGAAATAAACTTTGAGATTGAAAAAGATGATAATCTTATATGGAGAACCGGAGGAAATCGATGCCGAGTAGTCATTACCCGTCTTCAACTGTTTGTGCCTCGATTAATATACAATAAAGATGGAAATGAGATTTATATGAAAGATTATCTCAAACCTCAAAAATGGAATTATTTCAATGAAGTTGTTGAATCTAATCTGGCTAGTAACCAAGCTGTTGGTAATTTTAGAATTACAAACGGAATTTCAAAACCTCGCCATGTATTTGTTTTCTTTATTAACACACCAAATATTGAATCACAGACAGCAAATCCATTTTTATACAATACTTTCAGTGTTTCCACAGATCCGCGAACTCTCAATAGATGTTATCTTGAAGTTGGAAATGGGAATGAATACCCCGATATTCATTACAAACCTTCAGAAGATCCTTCAAGAGTTTTCCGAGATGTGATGTCTTATGTATTTGCCAACAATGATTTTCAAGGTGGAACTCTTCTTAATAGACAGAATTTTGAGAATATTTTCCCATTTGTGTATTTTGATTTGACAAAGCAGAAAATAGACTTGAAGGACGGAGTTACTAAACTTGCTTTTCATTATGAGTTATCTGGAGCGACTGCTGCAAATTATAATATTTACGCTCTTGTTCTTCACGAACGAGAAGCGGAAATAGAACAAAAGAGTGGAAAACTACTCCTCAGAGCTTGAGAAAAAATAATATAACTTAATATATAAAATGTCATCTTATATTGAATACGGCGTAAAACTTTCAGACGGACAAAAATCAAAACTGTTAAATGCGTTTCAAAAAAGAACACCTTTGACACTTCGATTAAAACATTCTCATCTCAGGGGGCCTGATGAGTTAATGTTGACCCAAAGACAAATAACAAAGATAAAAAAATCACTTGCAAATGGAACAGGATCAGACTTGAAAATAAGTCAAACACAGATCAGAAGTTTAGTAAAGCGCGGGGGAAACCTTTTCACAAGTCTGGCAAAACTTGGTGCTAAACTTCTTCCTTTTGCTGTAAAGGGAGTTTCAAAAGTTGCTCCTGCACTTGCTACTGGAGCTGCAAATGCACTTGGAGAAATAGGATTAAAAAAACTGTTTGGAAGAGGTATTCCAATTCCAAAAAAGTTTTTCCCATTTCTTCCTCCTTTTGCAAGTGAGTTTACCAAGGCACAAATAGATCAAATTAACAAAGTTTTTAAAACTGGAGGAAGATTGGTTATCAAGCCGACTCAAAAACAAATAGAAGGAGGACTCTTGGGAACACTAGCAGCGATTGGAATACCAGCAGCAATTAGTCTGCTTCCAAAGTTGTTTGGATCAGGTCTTCAGGTTGACAGGGGATCGTCAACTAACACAAGAAGTGTTTATGTTCCACCCACACAAGGAGAGGGTTACTATCCTCCCCCCTTTATTGGAACTTGGGAAAACCCAATAGGAATGGGGGTAAAAAAAAAGGCAAAAAAAAAGTCCAAAGGCAAAGGAATTCTGTTGGGGAAAAACAGCCCATTCAACTCAATTCCCATAATAGGAGACATTTTGTGATTAAACCCCTTTCAAACTTTGACTTGATGGATTGGGTGAAAAAACTTGGCCTGAGACATTTCAGAGGAATCTTTAGTCGAGACAACCTTCCTCAAAAGATAAAAAAAGAAATTGGAATAATTAATCTTGATGATATGCAAGGACCTGGCACACACTGGGTTTGTTACAGAAACCTGGATTCAGTAGTCGAGTATTTTGATCCATTTGGTCTGATAATGCCGAATGAGGCTTTGAAGTATTTCAGGTCTTCTGGAAAACAAATAGTTTATTCCTTGGATGAAATACAAAATCGAAACACTGTTCTCTGTGGTTATTGGTGTCTTTACTACTTGTTTGAGAGACAGAATGGAAAAAGTATTTTGGATGTTATTCATAATCCTCATTTTGACAATGACAACAGTGATTTTATAAAAGAATATTTTGGAGGATAGATAAAGATTCTTACAAAAATATAAAATAAATAAAAGTTTTTTTATATTATAAATAAAAAAAAGAATTTATTTTTATTTAATTAGTAATAATATTTTTCAAGATTAAATATGAATTTATATTTAATCTGAATCCACTGGTGAATCCTTCAACTTTTTGACCTTCTCAACTTTTCTTTCCAATTCTTTCACAGTATCAACTATAGAATCAAATTTTGTGTAAATATCAATAAGTTTAAAAAGTTTCTTCTTTTTATCAGATTTTATTTTCAACCAAGAATACTCTCCTTTCCTTATTTTCTCCCATGTTTCACATTCGCCAACCATTAAAACTCGTGAAAGATCTGGATTCTTTCCCCGAAGAATCTCAAACTCTTCAATTATCTTTGTTCTTACTTCTTTCTCAAAATCTTTGAGTGTTTCAACATCCATATTTTTCTCTATTTCTGAAAAGAATTTAGCTTCCATTTTATCTATGGTTATATTAAATTCCCCTTACAACCTGTTTGAGAATATTTGATTTCTCACTTAACTCCGCAATCAACTCAAATATTTTAAAGAATCGATTATCATTCTCCAATCTTGCAAAACTGGCATATTCATAGCTCTCATTTAACTTATTATAAATCTTCTCAAGTTCACTTTTTACAAAATTAGCCCTCAGTGACATTTTATCTAAACATTATACTAAATGAAAGAATCATATTGCATCAAAGATAAAACAGTAACACCTTGCACCGAGCCAAGTGGTTACCAAACTGATAAAAGAGGAAGAAAACAATTCTTTTGTCATTGTGCGGTTTGTGGAATTAAAAAGGTGAGATATGTTAAAATGGGAACAACCTCTCAAACTGGAACTGGAGGAAAGAAAAGAAAAACAAAGAAGAAGACAAAAAACTAATAAGCCCGTCTGAGAAGGCGGGCAAGCAATCTGGAGGAGATGTCTTTGACACTGTTGTTGGGACAGCTGCAGAAGCATTCACTGAACATGCTCTTCCTTGGTTGGGAAAAAAAACAGTCGAAATGGGGCGATATGGAGCAAGTGAACTTATGAGAAATAAAAAACTGCAAAAAAAGGCTGTAAATTACGGAATCAATAAACTGACTCCTTTTATTCAAGATTCTGTTGGAACAGCAATGGATCAACTATCAACCAAAGTCAGACCCAAAAAGAGATATAAAACCAACAGACGCGATTTGGACGGAGCTGGAATTGATCCAATGACTGTTGTAAAAAAAGCACCGGATATTGCAATGAAAACAACGCAAGAATTGATTCCATCTCTGAAACCAGTTTACGACAGATATAAATCTGGTGAAATATTGAAATCAGCTTTTGGATCGGAACATGGTGTGACATCTGGTAAATTCTGGAGACGACCCACAGCCGCTGAAGAAGCCAAGATGGGAATAATACGCAAAGGTTCCAATCCTGAATTATTTTTCAAATTTGAAAAACCTTCAAGAAGAATGAAAAAGACAAGATTTTTTGAGAACAATCCAGAAGCTCTGACAGATATGAATAATATCATTTCTGCCAATCCTGATACATGGCCTCAGATCCTGAGAACCAAATATCAGATTATCATTGACGATCGATTCTGGGAAAATAATCCTCTGACAAGTTTTGGAAGTGGAGTTGATATTCACAAATGGATAGGAAAACTCCCAAAACCAAAAGCAAGATGGACTCCAGGACAATACAAGTATATGGGGCCTTATAATCCTCTTGAAAAACAAGTAACTTATGATCCAAAAACTGGAGAAGTAACTGAGTGGCACGTCAAACCTTTTAACAAAGTTGATGAAATTGCAGCTTATCATGATATTTGTTATGATATGGGAAAAAACAAAGGTGATTGCGACAGAGAAATGGTAGAATCTTTGAATCAGATTCCCTATGGTGAAATGCCAAAATGGGGATCAACTGCTCGATTCTTGATTAATACAAAACAGAAACTTGGACTTGGGCTTCAAAAAAACGCGCGTCGGCGTTGAGGAATGATTGGTCTCAACAACTTGCCGACGAACTTCACAAACCAATCACAAGAAACTTTCAAAAGAGATCAGTCATCTCAAATCGAATTGATGATATCTGGGCTGCTGATTTGGTTGAAATGCAAAAGTTTAGCAAGTGGAACAAAGGGATAAGATATTTGTTGATGGTCATTGATGTGTTTAGCAAGTATGGTTGGATAAGAGGTCTGAAAGACAAAAAAACTGAAAATGTCAGTGAAGCATTTGATGATATTTTTGAAAGAGGCAGACAACCAAAGATGTTGTGGACTGATAAAGGTTCTGAGTTTATCAGCAAACATTTCAAAGATTTTCTGAAGAAAAAAGGTATTAAACTATATCACACTGAAAATGAAGAAAAATCTAGTGTTGTTGAGAGATGGAACAGGACAATGAAAAACAAGATGTGGAAGATGTTCTCTGTGAATAACAACACTGTATTCGCGGATAAGATAGATAAACTGGTTAATGATTATAATAATACGAGACATTCCAGTATTAAGATGACTCCTGTTGAAGCGAGTAAAAAGAAGAATGAGAAAAAAGTTTGGTCGAATTTGTATGGCGAATCTATCTTCTTGAAACCTGAGAAACCAAAGTTCGAGATTGGAGACCACGTTAGAATTTCAAAGTACAAAAGAAAGATATTTGATAAAGGTTACACACCAAACTGGACAGAGGAGATATTTGTGATTGAACAGATTAATCCAACAAAACCTGTTACGTATTCAATCGTTGATCTGATGTCGGAATCGATCAAAGGATCTTTTTACGAACAAGAACTTCAGAAAGCAAAACAGCAAACTTTTAGAATAGAAAAAGTTATCAGAAGAGATAACAAGAAAAAGATGGCATTAGTAAAATGGAGTGGATACCCTTATAAATTTAACTCATGGGTGAGTTTCAAAGACTTGGTTAATTTTTAATACAAAATTTGTATTAAAAATCTCATGTTTGTTCCTCAATGTCGGAAATAATCAAATCTTCAACATTTCCAACCTCAACAGTCACATCATCATCATCACTTTCACTATCAACTTCTTCCTCGGTTATTGTCAAAATAGATTCTCGAGGTTTCAATGGTTTTACATAGCACTCATGAACTTTTATTTGAATAGATGTCACAGTTTTACTCAAAAATATTCCTTCAACTATCAATGCCATTTTGACATTGCAATACTGATCAATATATTTAAAAGGATTCAAATCTTTCTTCCCCCTGGTCTTGAACAAAGAAAGTATTTTCTTTGACTTCTCAGAGTAAATAAGTTTTGCGTAAAGAACTGGAGCAGCTGACTCATCTTTTTTTGTTTTCTTCTTTCCCTTTTTATCAACAAATTCAACCTGTTTGTAATAAAGGGGGGAAGACAAAGTTGATGCCATAGCAGATCCGTATTCAGTTTCAAGATGTTTGCAGCATAATTCCCTGATATTACTCAATGCATCAAAAAATGCTTTTTCCTCTGTGTTTGGTTCGGTATCTTTTCCCCAGAGGCAAACTGGAATACTGTAACCAACAAGTTTGTTATTCTCTTGGTTTTTCTTTTCATTTACTCCAAAAGAGAAAAGAAATGGAGTTTCAATTACGAGAGCACCTTTCTTTCCATTTGGGTATTTGACTTCAATTGGGATTCGTTTGTACTTGATTTTGCTATCTTTGACTTTGAATTCTTTGGCTTCATTGAAAATAATATTTTCTGGTGTGAGACGATCGTAACTTGACAACTGCATTTTATTATTAGAATATATTATTTTTTAAATCAAAATTTATTTAAAAATATATAATCCTTATATAAAATGATTACTAGTGGCCCCGAATTTGGCCCCCAAAATTATATTATATTATCTTAGAAAACACCTTCCATATGATAGCTATTTTAGTGAAGTAGACATCAGTGATTTTTACTTCAGATTATTGGATGACTATAATAGATATGGAATTGCTTTTGAACGTAAAAATAATCTTTTTCCTGAAAATAATTTATATGTAATCGAAAATGACAATTCTAAAAAACCAAAATATGAATTACATTTTGATAGTAAATATGTCTTACTTTTTAATAATAACTATGATAAAAAAACTTTATTATTTAACAAAGTAAAAAAGATTAATTTGAATAAATATGATAGAGGAGAAAAACCTCTATCAAAATGGGAAAAAGAAAAAAGAGATTGTATCAAAGAACAAAAAAATAAATATCTTCAAATTGCAATTATGGATCCAAAATTCTATAATAATGATGAACTTTTTAAAGATTTAATTTATAGTAAATTATATGATTATAATAATGAATTTATGTCTTATTCTTCATTGATGTTTACAGATAAAAAATATGATGAATATTTTAAAAAGACATATAAAGAACAAATAGATATGATAAAAAGAATTGATTATCTTATTGAAGAAGGAAATAGTGAATATTTAGGTATAATAGAAGATTAACATTTGCAAACCTGTCAAAAATCTATAATCGACCCACCCACCCCACCCCCTTCATCCAAATCCGATAAACATTCCTACAATATATTTATTTCAAAATTATTTTTTATATTTATAATTAATCTTTTCTAAATATAAAAATAATTTTTTGTAATAATATTTATCACATTCGCGATTGATTTCTTTCAGAGTAGTTATAAGAGGATGCTTTACCATCAAATTCGCCACCGATTATTTCTGTCATTTCCGCGAGCCCGCAGGGCGAGCCATTAATGTCATAAAGTGTCAAATAAACACAAAAATGACAGAGTTAATGGGAAATTTAATTTTTTTCAAAAATTCTTTTAGTATCAAAATATGACAGAGTTAAGCTTGAAATAAAAAGTGGGTGCTTGACGGGCTAAAATTTCCCATTAAGTCTGTCATTTTTTGTACTGATGAATTTAGTATGAAGTTAATCAGAGAAATGACAGAAATAATCGGTGGCGAATTTGAATGGTAAGGCATCCTCTTATAACTACTGGAGTCTCGGAAGCAACGTCGCGGGCGAACGGCAACAGGACGTTCTCAAGAGTCTTTGGAGATAGAGAACATAAAGCTGCGATATCGAAAGGGAGTCGCATTTGATAGATAAGGCCATGGCTCTTGAACCTCATGGCCTAAACCGCCGCGAATCCATATCCTTAGTATTTTTCCTTTCCAGTCTTTATGTTGTACGTCATTTCCGCCTCTCCCTTTTATTGCGACATTCTCCATTTATATAATATTGTGATTGCTACATAAGTTCAGTAACATCTGTAAACCTGAAGAAGGCTGGTATGGCCAGCCGAAATATTGTTATAAAAAACAATATACGTTGTTTTAAATCAGCTTTGCAGTAGTCTTTGGACTCCTTGTGTTTTTGTTCTTTATATTTTGGCTGATTTGATCTCTTTTCTAGAGATCCAACGTTTACAACTAGCAGGATCTTCGTCCACGGTTTTTGCAGCTAATTTAATCCTTTACGATATCGAAAAGATATCATTTATCGGATAGTTATCAGATTTTTATAATCGATCTAGAATAGGTCTAACATCGAACCCAAGTTATCAAACTTTTTATCAGACTGAAAATATCAAATTTTTTATCAGATATTTGTCTAATCGCTTATAATGATATAACGTACTAACTCTATCCAACGATAATTTATATTATCTGATATTTTGCCCTTATACTGTCATAAATGATATTATTGTGATAATATCCAATATCATCGCATTCAGGAAAGAGGATAGGACGCTCTAAATAGACTCTAGTAGATTCTAACTTGATATTATCCCGATAATATCCAATATCATAACAGTCAGGAAAGAGGAAAAGGCGATCTAAATAGACTCTAGTAGATTCTAACGTGATATTATCGCGATAATATCCAATATCATCGCAGTCAGAAAAGAGGAGGGTGGGACTATTAGTAGATATATAGATATATTATAGATATAAGTACATAGATAATATATATAGAGGATATTACACGGTGGCGCGAAGATATGAATTTTATTTTCGAGTGGCAAAACAATATTTTACGAACGAGCGCAGCGAGTGAGTAAAATATAGTTTTTGCCACGAGAAAATAAAATTCATATCTTCAAGCCGCCGTGTAATGTTCTTTTTATTATATAGACAAAAAGACATCGATAAAATTATAGAGGGAAATGACCGAAATTACGTCATCCATAAACTCACTAGTGAGAATATGGAAAATAAACCACTCGGATCCCGGATGTAGCGTTTATGAATTTTACGAGTGGTATATTTCCCAGTAAAACACTCGTGTCTATATAATAAATAAGTATAAGTATCAGATAATCATCCCCGATACATGATATCCTTTCGATATCGCACCTAACTGGATAGAGAAGCTTAGCCGATCGATCTGGTATGGCTATAGGAGTTGTGTGTGGCTTACGAAAAGAATACACCACACTTGGAAAGTGGTAAAAGGCATGCGTTTGTTCAACTCTAGATCTGATTTGATTTATGACTCTGACCTGTTATAGTTATACCGTAAAGTACGCAACAGGCCGCGCGATATTCACCTATCTGGTACACTTGAAATGTTCCTTGCACATTTTTGTATTATCGTATAATTATGTTAAAGAATTGATGTTTTTAAAATAAATTATTGCCTGAATATTCTGTTTATAATCTGGTTTCTTTGTAAGTTCTACTCTATAACATTTGTTTTGCGGAACACTGCCCTGACACAACGTGAATGAATTTGTTTATTTTGTTATTTGCAGCAATCACAGTCGGTCCAGACGTAGTGTGTGTCAATACATTAATATTCACGTGGACAAACTGGGATCAGTCGTCGAAACTTCGATGAACTAAAATAGTCCAAAAGTCAAAATATAACAAAACAAAGCTAAGATACCTTTAACTGAACGTCTCTTTCCTGGCCGGTTAAAGTAGCATTTTCTTGAGTTTTGCAATCGTAGGTACTATCCACTAAAGAAGAATTAAAGGCTGGCTACAAAACAAACGGACCATGTCCACGCGCCTTCACGCGAAGCGCTATAAATTGGAGAATAATCGACGAATCTTTTTAAGCGACGTGAATTAAAAAATAAATCGACGATTTCCACGAACACCTTAACAGACAGAACGCGGACATACAGTTCACCAAGGAGATCGAAGAAAATGGTAAGATACCTTTTCTAGACTGCTTGGTCACTCGCGACAACAACAAACTACAAACGACTATTTACAGAAAACCTACACATACCTACATACCGACCGACTACTAGACCAGTCGTCGTACAACCCGACCTCTCACAAGGCTACTACTATCCGGACTTTGACGAGACGAGCGCAACTAGTTTGCAACTCACCTGACAGCCTACAAGAGGAGACTGCTTATCTTAACAACGTTTTTTAGTAAGAACAATTACAACACGGACTTTGTTAGACGGAACACTCACAGTAACACTGATTCCAACAATCAGACCAACGTCAACTCTGGCCCTGTTACGGCAGCGACTTTACCGTACATCAGAGACACCTCTGAAACTATTGCACGTATATTACAAACGTACCTTACAATATACGTGTTGCACACAAACCGATAACCACTTTACGACGTCTGCTTACGACAAAGACAAACCGGAGGACAGACAGGGAGCAGTAAACAAGATCAAATGCTGCGACTGCCAGGCTTCTTACACTGGTGAAACCGGCAGAAACTTTAGCACGCGACTGACAGAACACAAACGAGCAACGAGGAATGGTGACGTCAACAATCACATTGCTGAGCATCATTTACAGACAAAACATCAAATTGACTGGGACTCTGTGGCATGCATAACGTATTCTACAGACTACTATCAACGCCTTACTTTAGAAAGCTGGTTAGTACTAACTTAGAACAAACGCCACTGGATCGTAGCCAGCAGTTACCAGCGCCGTACAAACGACTTATTGACGAGATCAAGCAAAACTATAACTACGAGAGTCTCAACGACTGGAGAACTGACAATTTGACTAACAATAGATGACTGTTTGTTTAACTGTGACAATAGACGGATCGAAACGCACCAATTACTGATTACGAGTCTTCATAACCAATAACATCTCGGCTTAAATGACAAACGACCAATAACATCGTGACGCAATTGACCAATCAGATCAATAACCAGAGTATAATACCATCAACTGACGCATGAGAAGAAACACGGGGGCTGCACTGTAAGTATCCCGGAGAGCTCCATACCGTATGGAACCTTGCCTGCGTGCAGACGTCTCCTATTTCCTTTATTGCACGCGGAAAAGGGACGTCTGCGTAACGCCGTCGCTAATCGTGTTCCAGGGTCCCGCTGGGTTCCCAAGATCTTGGGAACATGCTGTGATAGGCTGACACACAGTGAGCATTGTTTTGGTCTAATAATGTATGCGGTGATTTATGTAATCGGGGTTTTCCTGCCAAAACAAATCAAAACATGTGCCATTGTGTGCAGACCGTTCGTGCGAGGCCGCAGAAAATTTAACGTGTACGAGGAAATTATTTCTTTACAATTTACTGTGCATGACCCATCACATCATATTTGTAAACAGTGTCTGAGAAAACTACAAAAGCGGCGTGGACTTTGCACCAGGCAGGCATTTCGGAGAAAGCCAAAGAAACTAAAATCTTTATTTAGCCGTAACAAACAGAGGTCAAAGAAAATTTAAACACTTTACAACTGCATCTGAAGTCAAATCCTATCAGGAACACCCACAGAAGCATAAATCACAGGAAATGATTACTCAGTATGCATGTCACAAACCTGCTTCATGACCTCTAAATGTAAGACTTTAGTGCGGGAAAAACGAGATTTACTCAGTCAAAGTTTAGAATGCTACATGCACTGTGTAGTGCTAGTAACCGCGCTAGACTCGGAGAGAAAAGAAGAAAAACCTCTGTTCAAGCAGACTCTCAAGGTCACGTTTCGCATTATCACGAGCTCATGACGTTGTGTTTGGCCTGTCAACTCTGATTTCTAACCGGATATTATTTCACAATTTATGCGAAATAGAATACCCTGCCAGCGGGACGCTGGAACACGATTAGCGACGGCGTTACGCAGACGTCCCTTTTCCGCGTGCAATAAAGGAAATAGGAGACGTCTGCACGCAGGCAATATGGAGCCTACCTGGAGACTTTTGTTCATTAGTTTAGGCGCGGCGGATTTTGTCACGTATGATCAGCGCGAGGTGTTTTTCCCGACACTCTTCTGTCAGGCAAGTGTCATCACATGAAAGCAAACCAGACCCGATCGCTTCGGCAGGCCGAAGACGGCAAAAATAAAAGGCTTTTGTTTTTCCATTTCAGTTTTGTTTCGATCTGGTCAAAATAAATCAGGTTTTCAGGCTGTGGGTAATAAAATATTGCCTTGCTCAGTTCTCAAGGACATTTAGAAGGAGATAAACGAGATAATTGACTCGATACTGAAAGTGAAAGTGCTTTCTTTGGAGCAAAAAAAATGTTTAATTCACGCAGCAATTAATTTTGCGAAATCACGAAGCGCAGTACGGTCCAAAGCCGTCATCGCAAAGGCTGCGAAAATAAAGATAAAAAAAATGGATCAAAAAAGTTAATATCACCAAAAAGCCGTCTCGGAAGCTTTGTCAAACAAACCGTGGGTACGGTTATTTAACATATAAACCTAGAAAAGGAGACGTCTGCACGCAGAAAACATTTTATCGTAGTTGTGATTTCGAGAACATACCTCGGGAGCCTCATTGCCGTAATATCTTATACATTGCAGAAACTACAGAGAATCGCTCTGTTCGCCTACTGCTAACTTTCCGCTCCACAGTCGAAAATCATTGTCCATCAGCGCGTAGTTACTTAGTTAAGCAATAATGATACGTATAATTGTAAGAGACGGACCTTTAGAAAACTTATGAGGGGGCGGGCGAAGTACAAAAAAAATCACGTAAGGGAAAATTAAATTAAAAAAATTGTTCACGCCAATTAACCCTAAAAGTATTCATGATATGTACTAAAAAAATTCATACAAGGAATATGTTAACGAAAAAAAATTCCTGCGGCTCGAAAATTCCCCACCCCCGATAACTTTTCTCATGGTCCGTCCCTAAATAATACGGTTCTATAATATCTGACGGCTTCGCGTTTTGTTGGTCCACAACCCAGCACTGAATCTTTTTAAAAAGGAAGCCTTTCTTATAACGGAATTGCGTTGTGAAACAGCTTGTCTCTGAAGGTGCGGCAATTAAAAATTAAAAAGGAAAATTATAAAAAACTTAATTTGGATATATGTAACCTTTACACAAGGCCTCCTTGCAAAACAGGTTATTTTATTATTGATATCTTAGATTCTAGTTGAGTTAGGTAATTGTTTTTCTATACTTGAATGTAAATGTACCTTAAAAAAATACCGTGTATGAAAAACGTTACCTTACTTTACCTTAGGCAATACGACTTCCCCTGACCATCAATTGTGCGTCAAAATTAAAAACAATGTATCAAACGCGCGATAAAGAAATAGTTGAAGTGCCATGGTGTAGCAATTTATGACAGTTTTAGCTAAAAAACTTGTTGCCATCTGAGAACGGGTACACACCTACAGGCTATGTTTGCAAGCTCTGCCTAAAGAATCACTGTGTTACACTAAAGTGTAGCCTATTTTTGTTAGCTCTTCCTAAAGAATCACTGGGTTACACTGCACCCATGGGTGTGCCACCTAAAGTGCATCCTATGTTTGTTAGCTTTACCTATTAAATAATCACTGGGTTACACTGCACCCATGGGTGTGCCACCTAAAGTGCAGCCTATGTTTGTTAGCTCTACCTAAAGAATCACTGGGTTACACTGCACCCATGGATGTGCCACCTAAAGTGCAGCGTATGTTTGTCAGCTCTACCTAAATAATGATACTGGGTTACATTGCACTCATGGGTGCATCACCTAAAGTGCAGCGTACGTATGTCTGCATTACACTGTACTTACGAGCGTTTGCCTTGCGCTCTCTTCAAAGAAAAAAAGCTATAGTCCGTTTCGTCAAAAATCAAACTTTTTTTCCTTAAAATTTTTTAACCATATTGGGCCCCGAAAGACATTAAACGTTCCTCCTTAATAGAAGGCTTAGAGTGTTTTGCTAGAGTTGATATAAAGGTGCAAAAAATTATCAGCATAATTAAAGCACACAAACATTGTCATCTAACTCCTGGAACGTAGCCAGAATAAGCCAAGTAAATCGTCGTCAAATGGTCTCGATAAGTACATTATACTTAACTTTGCAAATCAAGTTTATAGCTTGTATCCGTGTACCACGCATCGAAAAAGCGAGGAGTCGTCGCATGACATTAGGTGACAGAGGAAATACTCAAGGGTTTCACGAGTTCTATGCATGATTTTTCGCCGAGTAACAAGGAAACTTCAATTCTTACCTTATAGTAGTTGGTTCTTTTACCTTACATTCGCCAACACTAGTAAACGCGAACAGAGCGATGAAATCCGGCTCTCTTCTTTCACAAGTAGCATGCTGCACGAACCAGCTTGAAGTAAAATCCACCGATATGCACTGCATTCTCGCTACAAAAATAAACATTTCTCGTAGGGAAAATATGACGAGGAGGAAAAAATACCAGATTTTCGCCTCGGCAATGTATTC
The DNA here is from genome assembly GCA_038088405.1 of Porites divaricata. NCBI lineage: Eukaryota > Metazoa > Cnidaria > Anthozoa > Scleractinia > Poritidae > Porites > Porites divaricata. Next base: position 6,672,248 of record JBBMOI010000016.1, on the reverse strand, counting down.
CAGCTACCAAGCCGGCGTATCTCCAGAAGGTGACTCGAAGTGGGACGAAACTTGTCATTTTTCTAGGAGCCCTTTGCGCGCAAACTAATTTATTGTGGCTCAAAATGAAGATTAAGAATTCAAAATGTATCTGAAATTTAATACACAACAAGAAAATTTTCGCACTTTCGAGGAGCGCGACACAATTAAATGGGATTAAGTCGGATTAGCTATCCGCGAAGAAAACAACTCTGCGTGGGATTTTACTTCCAGTAAAACGCCTCTGTGTCCTCAATCTCATGGATACAACTCAATTGACTCTGAAGATGACCACCGCACAGGTTGTCGAAACGTCAGTCACTGTCAACAACAACAGTCCTGATTTCCTACCTTTAACGAAAAGTTAACTAACAATGAGTAGAAAAATAAGATGTTCACGTTCAACCAAATCCACAGATCTTGAAACAACTGTATCAATTAAGAATTTCCCTCGGTTTTCTTACGCCCGACAAGGAAGAGCAAGAAATTCTTAAATTCTATATTTTAGTTCAAGACGTGGCCGCCATAAAAATGACGTGTTTGTTGCTACCAAAGGCCATTTCCTCACAGCCTTTTTATCACATGATGAAAGGCCGGAAGCACTGGATCATCAATCACGGGTGTTAAGACACGCTTGCTGCAAACCATTTCAACTAGTAAATGCATTGTCTACAATACAGTTATACTTTACACGAGACTTATTAAACTGAGTACTGGAAACAAGGGGGCGGTATTTAACCTTTGGGGCGTCTACGAACAACATCCGCCCCCATACGAGGGATTTTCTGCGTTTACTCGTGACCATCTTAACTTCCATAGGACACACTGGGCAATCTGTTGAAGATCTTAAAATAGTTTCAAGAAAGATAGTGGTAACTTAAGGTGCAATGGGCTGTGACCAAATTTAGATAAAGGTGCCTAATCTTATTAGGCTTTGGGTGTTGCTGTTTCTAATCAGTAGGTTGTGTACACAACTGGGTCACGTAACTATACAGATCGTGAAGTGCACCGCTGTTCAGCGTAATATACTACTGATTACAGTTCTTCAAAACAAACTGATTTTTTTGCAGTTCAAGACATACGTCTTCGTTGTTAAGCCCCATATATAATTCACGGTTTTAAACACTGAAAATAACAGGAGGGCAGAGCTTTAAACCTCATTTCTAAATATTGTTGTGCTAAAACTATAGAAATAGGCACTTTTCGGCATGATTGACGGCTAGTTTCATTTTACAATACCTTTCTCAAAAGGATGGTAAGGACGAGTTCTAAGAACCCTGGATGTAAGACCCCTTTTTACCCCTAGCCGTAAGACCACTGTTACGTATGACCCTTGGAATACATGAAGGGTCTTACACTTTGCCTCATTTTGAAAGTGAGACAATCAACCCTTAACCCATGGCCAAGCTCTGCATGAGTTACTTAAGACATTATTTGCTGTTCATGAATTCTGATTAACTCTCGAAGTTAACTACATATAAATGGCTGTTTCACATCATCGTCCATACTTGCCATGGCACATATTAAGTATAACTTCTATTCATAACACAGCGGTGGTTAGCTCGAAAGGTAAGCTCCTCTGACCACCGTACACTTCTATCAAAGCCACTAATTTCTTTTTCTTTTCTTTTCCTTGAAGGTGAGAAGGTGGCAGCAACACAAACGTACAACTATCTTCAAGTTGAAACTTAAGATTTGATGCCCACTACACAGGGAGCAGAGGAGTTATTTGTGACCTTAATTGTACTGTTGATTATTGTAGTTACATTTTACAGCTGATACCTCGCATCGCCTTTGTTTTTATACCGGGGAATCGAGCAAACCGTCATGCGATCGTCTTACAAACATGGTATAATATTATTCAATGCTCCGGAAAACCGCTGAAGGTAATGACTGTGGATGAATAACAGCAGCCCGCTAAGCAGTCTGCGTATAGGAAACACCACTCTGTGGAAACGACCTTGCTCTTTGTGACAAACGATATTCTAAGATCGATTGACCGCCGCCAAGATGTCGTATTTGGTACTCCCGTTGATCTATCAGCAGCCTTTGACACCATTAACCATGGGATTTTGGTAGAAAGACTCGAGTTCTTCTTTGGTTTCTCAAAACTGACACTGAACTGGTTCATATTCTACCTTGAAAACCGCCGGCAATCAATAATTATTGGAGATCAAGTGTCTACTCCTCGTACTCTGTGTTATGGTGTGCCACAAGGGTCTACACTTGGATCACTACTCTTCACCCTGTATATTGCCTTCTAAAGGATGTAATTGTTCGCCATAACCTGAACTCTTTGTTTTATGCAGATCAGTGACACTCAACTGTATAGCTATCGATCCTGCAAATCAGGCTCCGACGTTGACTGCCCTCCAAATCTGTATAGAGGATGTTATGCGATGGAACACACACAAAATACTAAGAAGTAATGCCGAAAGGACAGAGCTTGTATTGTTCACATCCCGATTTACCAAGAGACCTAACACTGAGAAGCTCTCTTTTGTCATTACCGTTATTGAACTAACTGAAAGAGTTCGTGATCTTGAATTTATTTTAGACAAAAACCTAACACTGACATACCACATAAACGAGACATGCAGAAAAGCAACCAATGCCATCAGGTCCATAGGGCGCATTTGCAAATACCTCACTAACGAAAACCTCAAACTGTTAGCCTGCAATGCTCTTGTTGTGTCACTTTTGGACTACTGCAACAGAATCCTTTACGGTCTTCCAAAGAGGAACTGGACAAACTTCAAAGAATTCAAAACACTGTTTTTATTACTGGAACTAAATAACACGAACACATCAAACCTGCTCTTCGCGAACTACACTGGCTGCCAGCTGAAATCACTATAATATTCAAAGTTAATTAATATTATTATTTCTTTCAAGCTTCTTCACGGACTATCTCAGGCCTATTTGTCGTTCCTGTAACAAGAATTTCATCCACCAACAAGTTTTCAAATCCTCCAAATCACTTTTTCACTGTCCCTACTTTTAACTCTGTGAGAAACGGTGAACGTGCGTTTTCCTTCCGTGCACCTACATTATGGAGCTCTTCCCGAATCTCTTAAAAATCCCCCGTCCTTTAAATCTGCCCTTAAAACATTCCTATTTCGGAAATTTAACTTTTGATTCATGAGAAACATTACCTAGGTTTTATTTTATTTAAATTTATTTTATATATCTGTTTATTTTTTTCAATATTAGAAATATTATACAGGTTGATCGATATAAGTTTTATTTAATTATTATTTCAATTTTATTATACGACTGTCATTGTAATAATTATCTTAGATAAATGCCCAGCCCTTATGCGCTCATAAAATCCTTAACTATCAAAAGCATAGAAAGCAATCTGATCACACGCGTTTGTAACTATAATCTATCACTCGTAATCTGATCACGCGCGTTTTGACCTTCTATCACGTGAAACTTAGTACGCAAAGCACGAGCGTTGGAGCAAGAACGTTTTGACCTTCGATCAGAAGCCTGAAACTCACCCACACTGCCTAGCCTTTGGTTATTACTAGCTTTACAGTGGAAAAACCCTGGACATTATGTTTGTTAATGATCTCGCTGTTTTGCAAGTAGGCGCCTTACCATTGCCTACATCAATTCCTTGAGCATAATTCTCTTAGGTTGCCATCCTGGGTGGCAATTCTACCATGAATGAACTTCCATAGCCTAAGGTCTCGATGTCGAGGGTAGTGACTTTTCAAGAGCGAGAAGTCAAGTCCTAATTAATTCCGTAAAATTCATAGAACTTATCATTCTTTCGGCAAATGTGTCGCTCCCAGCTGAGGTCCATTGCTACCGACATCATCCTGGTATGAGTACTCAAGCCACAGGTGTTCAGTTAAAAAAACAATAAATGAGAAAATCTCAGTTGATTACAATTCATAATCATCAATAATCAGTTTCGTTGGCGATTCTGAATTTAAAAGCTGGCCTTATCTAAGCCTGAAAATGAAGTTGACAGCTACCTTTCTAGCAATAACTTACAGAGTGATTACCGAGTTGATTGAGCAGAGTTTTAATAAGCGGAAATGTAAATTAAAATAATTTTCTAAGGTCTATGGAACTAGTTCTACACAGTCCGTGCAAACTGCGTGAAACCATAGTTGACTTGAGACAGACGAGGCCGCGAAAAGTATAATTACGAAACTTATGCTTGCCCAAAGGGATACTTTTAAAAGCTTGCTGAACTGATTAAGCGCATGAAAAAAATAAAACCATATTAGCTAAGCGAAGTGAAAGGAGAAGATAAAGTAGAATATAAGTCAGAGAAAAAGAAACAATTAATTTTTATAGATTGGCACTGACTGTTATTTACTTTTCTGGCAAGTAAATGAACAAACTAAAACGGCAGGAATGGGAAGTATCTGACACTGTGATTTTATGTTTTGTCAGGCCGAAGTTTCATTATATTATATTATATTGCTTTTAGGCATTGCCCAGTGTAGTTAGTTTGATAAATGTCATATCAGTCGTCACATAAACAGGATATTGATGTTACGTTTCAATATGCATACAAACATGCCGCAAGATCACCTTATTACACTTCAGGTGTTTGACGACTTCGTTAGTGTTAGGTGGAGCACAAAGTTTAAGGTCTGTTTTAAATTACTTAAAAATGGATTAATGATTATCGTATACGTAAAGAAGGTAGCCGTCATCGCATCAACAAAAAACGAAAGATAAAGCAGATGAAAATGTCCACCGGCCATGAGGCAAACGTTGCTCCTGAAAAACGCAAGTTAGACAAGGCCAAGAGATTGCGAAAGTACCATGAGTTATTCTGGCGAAAAGGTTCCAAAATGCTGCCAGATTTTTTTCCGCTTGATACACAGCCAACCGTATCCAACAATCAGTCGGATAAAATCCTCTTCAGATTGGTAAACCAGTACACATGGGAGAACGATGGACAGAGCGAGACTCAAATAATCGCTGAATGGTGGATGGCGTACTTCGGATTTCAACCCCGTGACTTTGCAAAGTGTCGGGTCTAAAAATGTGCAAAAAAGAAATATTTGAGAAGGACATAGAGCAAACAAAATGACGGTGAAGAACTCTAGACAAGGCCAGATTGATGATTCGGTGCTACACATAGCACAAAAAAAGCAGCACTAATATCTGTACGAGCTTAAATTGTAACAAACTATTGCATCCAAACTATTAGCATTCAATTTGCTGTCCGTTAATTTAAAAGTTTCTATTGATTTCGATTATACCGAAAGAGAGAGAGAAATATGGTTGAGTTATATTAAGTCACCTAACAGCCAGAGGATCTGTTATTTGTAAAATTGCACCAGGAAAGTTAGGGGTGATGAATGGTCTTTGCGAGCATTCGCGAGCATGTCGAGCACTGCGATTTTTTTGCGAGCACGAACAGATATAAAAAATTTGCTTTGCGAGCTTGCGAGCAACGCAAAAATTTGGGGAGCACGAGCAAGCGAGCACTCGTTTGAATTTTGCGAGCAAATCGAGCAAAGGTAAAATTTTGCGAGCAGTTAAAAATTTTAATGGACCATTCATCACGGTGACCCCTAAAGTTACAATGGCATCGATATCAATAACAAATAAATGGAATGCAAGATTGTGCAATTCTAATCTATATGTTAGGGTTTCATGATGTCTAACAATAGTTAACCTGGGCTATAAAAATCAGTGTGACAAGTGAATAAAAATTAAGAATATAATGAAAAATGTGGAAGTTATTGTCTTAGGTAGAGATGAAGGGCCTCGTATTTAAACTAAACGATCTGCACCGGCAAAGGATAGCACGTGTAGGGACAGAACTTCACCGGCAAAGAGGCGGGGAGAGTTTCTCGGTCACCCGTGCACCCCATTTATACGGCCAGAGTACAATTTTCCTCGTACCTCTTTCTTCACTTTAGCTTAGGTAGGTGACAACCCGCCTCCGTTCCCCAAACCCCACCCAAATCAATTTTTCTCAATTTACCAAGTCTTAATTTTGATCACTGTCACTGTAAAATCACACGCGACAGGGATGTAAAGTCCTGTGGGTGTAATAAAAAAGACCGTAGGCGTTCCCTTTTCTTACCTATCAGTAGAGTGAAATTCGTCAACAATGCAATGAATTGGGCAAAACATTGTTGGTATTTCTTAAAGGGACTATATCCGGCAGAAGGATTTGTCTTAGGTCAATTCTGTGCTGAAGTCATTACTTAGTGACTTTTACTGACCCATACACAAAATGCTTTTATGAAATTACCAACCCAGGACCAACGATAGTTAATGTTTTGGTGATTTTTGCAGACAAGGCATTAAAACTTGAACAAGTTGGCCCAACTTTCCCCAGTTATAATCCTTGGAGCTCCTTAGCATAAGAAGACAACAAAATTTAAATGCATAACAAAACTAGATCATTCTTTTTGGAATTCAACTGATGCAAAAAAAAAAGATAGAAAATAGGGTGACATGGCCCTTCTAAGTTTTTTCAGTGTACAATAGGTAAATTGCAAGTGTCTTTAGATAAGCCATTACAAGTACGTGAATCTTAACATCAGTATTTTGAATTCCCAATCAAAATTCTCGTAAGTATATTTCGAATTTCTCTTAGAACAGGTTCTCTTTTGTCAATATATATATATTTTTTTGGCAAAGGCAAATCATAAACAATTATTGCATTGCGAAACCGGAAAAATCTTCAATCAATCGCTTACAAAATTGTTAGACGTTCTAATGGTGCAAAACCACTGACTGCAGTAAACAGAGCCATCTTTACTTTTGTTCCCATGTAAGGTAATCCGACTGCCCAACCACCCCTCCCCTAGGCCAACAATTTGCCTAAGTGAGAAGTAAGTGTTAATGTTGGGTAGGTGGGCAGTTTCCCAGAAACGTGTAATAATGCGGTAATCCCACTTGTTTTTATTAAGAGCACAGCTAAACAACAGCACAGGTATCAGATTATTTTGTCACCGGAATGAAAAAGAGTTCGATGCGATTATCATTTGCGACAGGATATGGTGTCTAACAAAGACATCAAAAGAAAACCAATCACAACAAGATATTGACCAGAAAGCCTCGGAGTCACGTTAGAATTTTAATATATCAAACGTGGGTTATCACTCAAACACCCATGCTGTCATATCGGCCCCCACAGTACAAGCTACGAGGAATGAAGATTTCAACAGTTGGAGATTACTTTCAATCAGTCAACTAGATATTAACTTCACAAAAAAATAACTACTTTAAAAACTGGAAACAATTCTCTTGTTTTCTGTGACTCTCGAAGAACTCATCATCCAACTAGAGCATTACCGAGGCATTGTCCGTGTTGTTTTAACATTTAATTTTTGGTTCCTTCCTTTTGACTTGTTTCAGTAGTATCCTTCAATCTATTACTGTGCAACTAGTGTACAAACCTAGGTTTCACAATTTCTTCCTCATACATTTATATTAAAAATCGAGAAAAAGCAAGAATCAATCAGCGTGTATATATACTGAAAGTATAATCTGCAAGTACTTTCAATTGTAATTTGTGCATTACAACTGTCAAATTTGGTAGCCTGAAATTTAACTCGTTGGAAATTTGCACTTGTCTTTTCAGTAAAAAACAATATGCTACACTTTATGTAAACGAAAATATATTTCTTATGTCAGCTTTTGTCCATTGAGAACCATTGGTGCTTGTCACGAATGATTAATACCGGAGCACGGAGAGAGTGACACATTTTTGCTTTATTCTTTTCTTACAATATTTTATTTCTTTGAAGTAAAGCGCTTGTTGTACAAACAAACGTAATACAAACATTCATGCCACATCATAGTTAATAAATCAGAACTTCCTTTACATTCAGGTTTTGAAATTACCGTTGTAAAGAACAGCGAGCAAACTAAGACACATCTCTTCATTGCGTTTCTAAAAAGTGCATTTAGCGCACGAGAAAATGGCTTTAAGCGGCATGATCAACTCCTATCAAATAAGCTATCTATGATTTGTTGTTTCACTGGTGTCAGTTTGTAGCAACAGAGAAGAATAGTAAGGTTTCACAGTTTACAAAAATTATAGACACTGACAGAAAACGGAAACTTTGGTTGTTTTAAATCTCAGTGACTATTAGCTGCGAAACTCTTGACAAAACTGAAAAAAAGAGAAACGAGAGAGATTAAGAGAAAGAGTAGAAGAAAAATAAAGTCCGCTTGCATCACCGATCACATGCTTCTAGCCCAAAGTACATCATCCACGATTCAGCAATAGTTTGAGCTTCCCATTGTCCGTTTTCTTCTTTCTCCCAAGAATACTGTTTAACAACACTTGTTCTTTTCACAGAGGTAGCTTTATAGTGATGGTTGCTTTTCCTCTTTTGCATGTCAGGAGGGAAAAAGTCCGGAAGAATTCGGGAACCTTTTTGCCAAAACATCTCCCTGCTTTTTCTCGATCGGTCGGCAATACCGAGCCTGCATTTTTCACAAGAAGTGTTTGTGGTCTTTCCACGGAAGACGTTCTGTGGTGAAGAGATTTCCATGACGTTTCTCCCAGAAGAAATACCAGATAACACTGTTCCTTTGTATTTATTCTGTTAACCCAGATTTCTAACCAGCTGGTATTCTTGAAAATAAAGAACAATGCAAGTTTGACACCTCGAGAAACTGCAGGCAGCAGTTCTTCGGAGCATGGCGTGTTTTGATTTCAATTTATATAAGACGAACTCGCTAATGTTTTCAGTAGCACAATATCATTGATTTAATCGGCCAACGCAAAACCCCCAAAAGAGTAAAGACGTCAATTTTACATTAGAATGCATACCCTGTTTGATGTCGGCGCCTTTATGACGTAGTGACCTGGAGCACAAACAATCACAGTCACATTTCTACATTGTCGGAAACAGCACTTCAACATAAAACTTCTGCAGAGCTTAAAGCGCGCGGACAGGATTTGTCGTCGGAATTACGTAATTATTTTTCTATGAAGAGAAACCTTGGCCTTGCCGATCTGCGAAACGAGCTAGTACTCAATGCTTTTATCACAGTTGTAACATTTTGAAACAGAGCCAAAAATGTGAGAATCAAATTATAAGCCAGTTATTCATCCTACACGCCAACATTAGCGTAAGGAATACAAAATGTTCAGCATATCATGACAAACAAAGCATAAGTGACAAAAAAACTTTCAAATTATTTGTCATAAAAAAGTTTAAAATCAGTTTCAGATTCATGCGAGGAACTTAAATGCAAAAGAAACGCAAAACAAAAACTTGCCTTGCTGAACTTCAAAAAGATCAAATTTTTGCTCAGTACAATACCAGCTGAGTCCTTTACAATTTAGCTTGACTAATCAAAATAATTAAAGCCCTCCTTGATTTAATGTTGTTTTTAATCCCTGTAAATTGAAAATTTAGGAATAAAACCTTATATGGCAATGATTTATAAACATTTTGCGTCTGCAAAAACAATATCAACTGACTAGAACGTGACTAAAATTCTAAATAATATTTGTTTTATTGAGTTGCTGGGGATTTAACATCTGGATATCTCATACGGCAAAATTTTAATGTAGAAGGCAAAGAAACCGGGCCACGGCCTTAACAAAAAATAGCATTGTATTTAAAGGATAAATTTCAATCGAACTGCCCAACAAAAAATAATTATAGTAATAATAAATTTCTGATCAATGGCAAAAGAAAACCAAAAAAATGCTACTGCTATTAAATAATTTTTAAGCCCTTGGAATAACGAGCAAAAACTGCAATAGTATATGTTTTTCGCTTTTTGAGTGGCCCTTGCTCAGCCATGTGTATTAATAAGAATTTTCCCGAAGATTTCGGAGCTTAGCAATTATTCAGAGCATGTCTTCAATTCCACTAAAAGGAAGGAAATCGATGCTCATTGTCTGAAAAATTGAAGAGTAAAAAAAGTTCTGTGTTTATTGGATAAAGGCGCTGACATGGTGTAATAAATCAAAATGTCAGGCTAATCTGCATGCCTGTTTCCAGATGTTTATTTTTTTAATGAAAAAGGAAAAAGACTTTTAGATCACTTCGATAATTTATTTCAGTGTTTGATCAAAAGAAGCATCTAACGATAGTTATAATCTTTTCGCTCCAGGAGACCAACACGAGAACACGTGTTGTTACAACTTTTGATCGTGTGGACGAAAAATTCGAACGTGACCTTGTTTTTGTGAATATTAAAAGAATGAAAAGTCTGTCCGTCCTAAATCCATGAGACGTTGTGTTTTTTCTCGTATTTACCTTTATACTAACTCAAAAGACTCTACAGTGAATCGTTTAACTAGGTTTGATCATGCTGGCGAAATCACTAGTTACAAAATCACATCGTGTTTTTCACTGATAAAAAAACCAGTGAGGAATTTTTTTGTTACGTCATAGCTCAACGCGAGAAATAGAATGATGCAAATAACAGGCACATCCTAGATCGACATCCCAATGTTACAAATAACGAGTTCACGAGTTGTTTCAGCTAAGTAAGATCGGTTTGAGAAAGAGATAGTAAAAAAATATTGACGTTAAAAACTTGCAGCCAAACAGCTGCATTAAGATTAGGCCGGTTCATGCCAAATATCACGTAAAAATCATGCTATTATTTGTTTATATTACTACCCGCCAAAGGTTTTAATTTTCACATGTAGGTGTTTCAAATTAAGCTGAAATACAACTGCTCTAAGCCAATCAAATTGCAGAAAATTCTTATGTAGCAGTATAAAGACGGTTATGGTGTTTATACTGCGCCGGTCAAATTTGCCCTGCAAAAATGTAGACTATTATCGTGTTTACACCGCCCTGGTCAAATTTTCGTTAGTACCGGCTAAAAATTTTGAACTCAGACGTCTAAACTTTCGTACGGTTAAGGTGGTTCCGTAAGAGCGGATCACCAACAAGTGCGAATTTCAACCTGTCGAAAACTCGTCCGATGCCGTCTGAATGTAGCCTGCGGGAAAAGGAAGGAGAGCGTGCAACTACGTCTCTGAATATCTGCATCGCGGAAAAAGTCAGTGCGAAATGCTGATTGGCGCAGATTACATTAATAATGACGTCAGTACCCTTGGCACGTGCTTTTCAATGTTTGCTTACATTCTCGCTCGTTTCCGCTTCGCGCTGATTGGTGGAAATCTGACAGCTCAGTCGACGAGGAGCCACAGGGGAATTGGTGTGGAATTCAAATTCCAGAGACGTAGTTGCAAGCTCTCCTTCCTTTTTCCGCCCCGCTGCCAGAGCGCCCCGGAGAGCTCGCTCGCAGGCTATGTGAATGTAGCCTGAAAGCCGGAATGGGATAACTTTTTTCACTGTAGTAATCTGGGTAATTACGCTACTCTCAAAGGTTTTCTAAAATGCCCCAGTTGGAGGGGAAAGCAGGTGAATTGTCTTCCGCTTTCGATGGGATTATATTAAAACAAGGTCACACAAATACGAGACGTTCAGTACGTCTTGAGCCAGGATAACTATGGCTACAACCGACATAGCAAAACTATTAAATGACTCGGATCAAAAAACTTGACTTAACCTTCAAGAGCCTCAATCTTGTTTTGACACTTTTAACATCGATACTTATGTTACATATTCAAAATTACTTGTACATACATTACACGGCATTTCTCCTGCAACCCGATTGATACGGCCTGATGTTCTTAAAGGGGTCTAATAAGAAACACCAGAAGGACATTTCACAGAAACAATTACTAACAAAAAAATTTCATCCAGGCAGCAATCCCTAATTGTTTTTCTAACATGTCTTGGTTTGCATGTCTCATTCTACCACTTTGGCGGGGAACTCTCAAACCGTTGATGGATCTATGCCTGTCGATGCAAGTCGTTTTTGCGGAATGTTTAGACAAGAAAAAGTCCGCAGTAGATAGCACTTGAGCAGAACTCTTCCCAAGATTGTTGGACCTATCTTCACTCGAGTGAAATTTCGTGATAAATTCCACAACACTGTCTTGGATCGTGGCCTTATCCGTTTCTCTCTCATCTTCCACCTCAAAAATCGTAGGCAAGCAAGGAAAGTGACGAGAGGGATTTCGCTGCTAACAATGATCCCTGTGTTCGCACAAGTTGTTATGAGAATCGCAGTTGTCTGCAAATCTACACATTTTGAAACTGAGAGAAAGCTTCCACCGACGTTGACTGCGCTGACGTGTGGAGGTGACGTGGAGGACGAAGATCCTGCTAGTTGTAAACGTTGGATCTCTAGAAAAGAGATGAAATCAGCCAAAATTCAAAGGACAAAAACACAAGAAGTCC
>JBBMOI010000016.1:6365000-6655000 GCA_038088405.1 Porites divaricata | reverse complement strand
AATGATTATTACCGATTCATGAATACATAGTTGTGAGCTGGCAGCTCATATCGCGCCGAAAATGTAGCCTTTAAGATCAAAGCATACGCTATCCAAAAAACTCCAACCAAGCGGCAATTTCGCTCAAGCGATCAGCTTGCATTCCCGCGGTATCAAAAATTTTAGATTGTTTCTTCCTAGCACTGTCAGGCAAACAACGGGTCTCTAGGATCGACGTTCCCGTATTTTCTGGAAAAAAGTCCGCATAGGGAGTCTTCAAGAAATATTTAAGTTCATCTTTAACTTGCTGAAACAGCGTTGCCTCTGTTTCAATTACACCAGATTTTCCAAAGCAAATTTTGTACCGCATTCTTCTTTCTTTTGCAGTTTTGTCTCTTTCGGCTGCTTTCTGCGGAGGCCGGTTGATTTCTTTTTCCCCAAGTAGACGAGCAGTGTCTGTAGCATCTTGCCCAAGGTTCTCTTTAACAAGAGTCTCAACGGCATCATTCTCGGCTGTTGACATTTCAATGTCTGTGGCCTCAAAAATTGTGGGCAATCGTCGCCAATAACATAATGTAACAGAGCGACTTGGGGAGTAGTCTCTGTGGCTAAATCCGTAGGGCCCACGACACATCGTGAACGCTTTCCTACTCAGTTAGTACTTACTTGATCCTCTGACGAGACTGGGAATCTAGGCGAGTAATGTTGTCTTAGGATAAGAGCTGTGCAAGCAATGGCGGAAGACACAAAAACAATGAACTGTCGAAACTTAAAATACTATGCCTTAAGTACCCATTTGAGCGGCCACGCAAGTGATTGCATTCATTATATAGAAGGCCATGACTTATTACCAATTAATGATTTAGCCAAGACGCCTGATAGTACCAAATGAATTAACGCAACGGAATACGCAACGCACGTACTTCGCGGAAAATATACTTTAATGACATCTTCTAAGGCTGCACGACCACTTAATTTCCCTTTTATCGGCACATCCAAGATAATAAACTTGACCGATAACAGAGCTTGCATCGAGCGTCGTGGACGTAGACACGCTTTGCCTTAAGAAGCCTTACTTCTGCAAATCATGACTTAAATCTTAAAACAGCCATACAGAAGATGCAAGTTTACTTTTTTCATTTACTCATTGACTTAAAATAATGTCCCCCGTAGATGTTATGAGCATTTGTTAAAATATTCTTTCCGTACCTTGGACGTGCAAATGCAAATGATCGCCGGAAAAAAGTTTGATAGAAATCGCGAATTAATGGCTCCTTGATTCACCAGGGAGTATTATGAAAATCGCAATGTAATGGAAACGTGCTGCATTTCAAACCCCCACTTTTTATGTCCTGGTCTAGCTATATCATCCAGTCTTAATTTGTGATTGAAGGGAAGGCCATGGCAAAGTAGTTAAGAGGCTACGTGAAAAAAAAAATCGGCTTAAACCGGCTATATTGCTTGCACCAATAATCAGCATCATGCATGCATGATTAGTTTAATAATCTTCATATAATTCTACGCGGGGTGAAGGTACTTAAGTATAATGACTTCAGCACAGAATTGACCTACTAATTAACATGTAACTGAAATTGCAATATCCTCGTGGTTTCTTAGCCCCTTTAAGGGTTGATTTCCACTGACCGGTAATTTTAACGTGCGTATGCACGTAAATGAAATAGAGGCTTTGTATGAAAGGCCACGCGTAAACTCAAAAGTTGAGCGAGGTCCAACTTTTACGTTTAAGCGTGACATTCCATACATTGTCTCTATTTTATTTACGCGCGTACAATTTTCGTCGGCACATTTTTCTGACAACCTTTCTCGAAATAGCTGTACAGTCGACTCCCGATAACTCGAACCTTCAAGGAAAATCTGAAAAAGCTCGAGTTACCGGGAGTTCGAAGCAGGTAACCGAAAATAAGAAATTATACACTAAGCAAGAGAGCTTCATTAATAAACAGGGCTGGACACTGTAGTGAAACTGAATGATGACCAAAAAGTAAAGACAAAAGACTCATGATTATATGGAAAAAGGGAAATAAACATATGAAAAGCGAAAAGATTTATCAATACACGAGCAGTTCAGTTTTTGACTGAATTAAGTTTGACGGTTTTCACACTACACTCTTGGTCATTTGTCGATCAAACGTTTTTTTTTTTTCGGTAGTGTTCTAATTAAGCATCAGAATGAAAAGTCAGTTTTTCTTAAATTTATTTGTCTTTTCTTTGACTTAGCTTAACTATCCTTTCTCCAAATTAAATCGCCAGTCAAAACTTTCATAATGTCATGCGTGGTATTCATGTGTTTCGCTTTTTACAATTCATATACAGTCGTCTTCCGATAACTCGAACCCTCGCAAACTCGAACCTTGCCCTAACTCGAACCAAAATCGATTTCCCGTGGATTTAGTTCATACATTTACTGTAATTTTACCCTCGATAACTCGAACCATGTTTAGAGCGCGTGAATAGTCGATCGAAAAAGAAGAAAAGTGTGTACTGCAGTCCAAAACATTTCAAAACAACTATATAATTATAAGTTCTGGGCCGCGTTGTTTAAAGCAGGGTTAAGATAACCCGGGATTAGTGCGAAATTTGAATTCAGATATTCAGTTTTATTATTTTTGTCTTACAATTTGATAATTGGATGCTCTAAAAAAGAATAGAGAAAATTATCCGGGAAAATGTTTTTGAACAAAAGAAAAAGAATCCCAAGGTGAAATTTAACCCTGGGTTAGCGCTAATCGGCCTTCGAACAACTGGGTCCTGTAGAATACGAAGCATTCACATATTACTGCGCTTTTCACAAACATGCGAACTCTAAAGTTCAAAAGCCGTTGACTCTTTCTTAAAACTCGCCATCAACCGGTTCATTGCGTTGAACTGTCCTGTGAGAAACACTCCTGAGGTGCTCTTCATCTACCTACGTGAATTGAACAAAATATCGTGGTCAATCGAAAACGTTTCTTCGTAAACTGAAGTAAACGGCAGCGTTGGAAGAATAGAACATTCGCCACATGTATAAGGGAATTCGGATTCCGGAATCCGGGAGATTTTTTCTTGTGGAACCCGGAATCTGTGTAAATTTTGCTTGTGTGATTTCAGGAATCCTGTGCTTTGGAATCCGGAATCCCATTAACGATGGAACAGAATTTTAATTATAGGTACTAGGCAGCAGCTGGCAAAGGTTATCATCAATTGCAGTAGGGTTCGGTCGACTGATGTTTGTCCTGTAACAATAGCTAGAAACCTAGGCTCATGGTTTGACGAGCAGCTCACTATGTCAACTCATATTAGCAAGTTATGTGGTGTTGCCTTTTTTCATTTGCATACCATATTTGTCTCTAGAATCAACGGAAATGCTTGTCCATGCATTTAACATCTCTTGTTGATTATTGCAACAGTCTTTTGTGTGGGCTGTTCAACTACCAGCTTAGCAAATTGCAGAGAGTTTTGAACGCCTCAGCCAGGCTCGTTTGTAATACGCCTAGGTTTTGCCACATCTCACCCCTTCTTCGTGGTTTGCATTGGCTTCCTGTTAAAGCCCGGATACAATTTAAGATACTGCCTATTACGTTCAAAGCAATTCACGGCCTTGCTCCTGAATATCTATGCGATATACTAACATTTAAATCTTCTTTACAAAACCTTAGATCTTCAAGTTGTATTTTACTTTCTATGCCAGCTGTTCGATCGAAGACTACGTTAGGTGATAGAGCTTTTAAGGTAGCAGTGCCAACGCTCTGAAACTCTCTTCCAAAAAAGTTCGTGCGATTATTATATTCTTTTTATTGTTATTTTTTAAATGCATTATCTTTTGTTTGTTTCTTGTAAAGTAATGCAGCTGTAATGCGCAGCTGATCATTCTCATGTTAAGTTGCGCACAAAAAGTTCATAAATTATTATTATTATTAACCCGGAATCCAAGTTACACTGAAAAAGAGTGGAATCCGGTACCTTGAATCCGGAATCCACGCGGTGGAATCCAGAATCCAGAATCCAGAAACTAAATTTCCCTTACATCGGGCGACAACATGCAGTATATGAATACAACCGCTTTGTCCTTTTTGCATCAGATTCCCAGTTAGCTGGCTGACCGCGATAAACAAACAATTTATCCATATGATACCAAACATTTCTTTTCTTAAGTCGATCTGAGGTTGATGAGGCAAAAAGATAAAGTCGTATATATAGTTAAACATCCAAACAACTGAGTGTTTTAAGATAATTCTTGGTTTAATTTATTCCACAAAAACAGGATCCCAAACATCATCTTGAAGAAACACGATTGCGAAGAAATGCTATATAGTCTTGATCCAGATCTAAACAAACAATTCCGGCTCAATGGTCCAAATATAACAGTAAGTGAAACGCATCAAAACGACTAAGAATGGAATTTTTTCCATTGGCGAACGCACGCTCCACGGTCAAACTTCACAAATTAAGCAAAGCTGAGCCGATGGTAATGTGGAAAAAAAATATATATATACTTTAACTAACGCTGTATTTGAAAATGGCTTTGGCAAGATTTTATATTTATTTTTGACTTCATTAGAATGATCACAATAACACCTGGAGTTTTGCATATAAAAATGACAGGAGTTGTCGAGTTCAGTTCAGTTGAAGCGGAGACGTTGGTAAAAATCCAGAATTTTTCTCTTTTACTTTAAATTATTTAAGAAAGGATATCTTTATTTGCTATTGCTATGTCAATATAAAAAAATTGATATTAATATAGCAAACGATGAAGCAATTACGTTTTCGACAGAAGTAGAAAGGAGAAAATTTGCCAGTGGAAAACTAATAGAGTGTTTTCACATGACGTCACGGCGGCCATATTGGTGTCCCAAAACAATGAAACGGCGGCCATGTTGGTGTCCCAAACCAATCCTCTGGGAGTTGAACTCTTTTCTTATGCAAACGCTTTCTTTTGTTCCAATATATTTGCATAGATGGTGACCACGTGAGTGAAAACACTCTATATAATTTACACTTCTGAATAATACAGCATCATAAGCAAGAGCAAATAAATAGGTCTCTGTCAGAAACATACAGTCAAACGTTTTTTAAAATTACGTACGTCGATAAAACAAGGGCAACCAGCGACTGTTTTCTTCCGACGACGCAAATATTGCCTAGAATTTTCTATTACTTGTGACAGCTAAAAATTTCTAGATGACTGTTCTGACTAGATGTACAAAATTTCTAAATGTACATTTTTGAAGCTTATCTAATAAATTCCCTAGGATTTTCTAAAGTTTAACTTTTCATATTTCACTACCCAGGTTAGGCTATTTTTCGTAAAAAAGAAAAACCTAAAATTTTCGGATTCAAAAATGTGACGGAGAGAGGAATTTTCACTTTCATAAAGCTTTAAATTGCATGTAGAATTTTCGGGAAATAATACTGAAGCCCTTAAAATGTCGAAAAAACTGAAGTTGCCCTAGGATGACCGAACAGTTACAGTTACCGCTTATTATGCTTTTCTAGAGATCTAATGTACTCTGGATAGCCTAAAAAGTGTTTTAAATGTATTTAGGAGGAAACCGTCGCATTTGCATTTGCATTTAGATAACCAGGTGTCACAATCATTGCGCAAAACACAGGAATCGGTATTTTTTTGTGCTTATAATCATAATGGATTGTATCAAGGAAGTTCAGGGTGTCTATACAGGTCTGGTGGGGCATTGAGTATGGCGCGCCGTTTGTTTCAAAATTAATTTTTTCATTGGTTGTAAATTTTTAATCTTTTTCTGTTCGGAGTCATGGATATAAGCGTAAAATCGATCAGCCAGCATATCATCAATCGGTAATTTGTCGTGTGAAATCGATCATATGTCTGTACGATAGATCATATTTTCATTCAGTTGTTACTAAAATCGATCAGTTGTTATACGATCGATCAATAGTGCGCATTTTCATTCAGTTGTGACTAAGATCGATCAGTTGTTATATGATCAATCAGTGGTGCACATTTTCATTCAGTTGTCACTAAAATCGATCAGTTTTTATATGATCGATCAATAGTGCGCATTTTTATTCAGTTGTCACTAAAATTGATCAGTTGTTATATGATCCATCAGTAGTGCGCATTTTCATTCAGTTGTGACTAAAATCGATCAGTTGTTTTATGATCGATCAGTAGTGCGCATTTTCATTCAGTTGTGACTAAAATCGATCAGTTGTTTTATGATCGATCAGTAGTGCGCATTTTCATTCAGTTGTGACTAAAATCGATCAGTTGTTATATGATCGATCAGTAGTGCGTATTCTCATTCAGTTGTGACTAAAATCAATCGATTAGTAGTGCGTATTTTCATTCAGTTGTGACTAAAATCGATCAGTTATTAAATGATCGATTAGTAGTGCGCATTTTCATTCGGTTGTGACTAAAATCGATCAGTTGTTATATGATCGATCAGTAGTGCGTATTTTCATTCAGTTGTGACTAAACTGATCAGTTGTTATATGATCGATTAGCTGTGCGTATTTTCATTCAGCTGTGCCTGAAATTAACGCGAAAGGCGGGGTAAAATTTTTGAAGACACTCAGAAAAATTAACGCGACGTACAAAAGGAAACGCAAGTTGTTAAAAACAGGAACCAAGTTATTTAAAGTTTACCGACATCCAGGAAGCAGATATTGGCCGTGTTTTCACGAGCGGTTTTTCAGGTCGCTTAGCGAGTGACAACCGGAAATCTCGTGAAAACAGTTGCTCTTCCTACTCGCTTAAAGTTAAGCGAGTCGGCAAACTTCAATGCAATTCTCATTAAATTTAAGCCACCAAACCAGGTAGCTTAAGCGAGTAGGCGATTAATTTCCACCAATGGGAAGCAACTTGCGGTCATTCATCTGACAAGGCCCTCAAATCAGAAATACCGTACACGCGTTCCATTTCTGTTCCTCCTCAATTGCTCTTCTTGATTCGGCTTCTCCTTTTGGGAACTTTATATAACCTTTAGCGGTCGTCAGAAGTGCTGAGCAAAATTCATCTTTTAATTTGAGCGCAGTGCATCTTCGAACTCCGAAAACAAGTCCCGTAGTTCGGTATGAGTTTCCTGTTGCAAGCCGCCACAAAGCAACTGCTACTCGCTTCTCCACCGGAATGGCCGTCTCAAATTGAGGCCTTTCCAGAACCCACGCAACTTTCCTTCTGCGGCTTGTCTTTCTCCGAGGATGATAAAAGTAAGCTTCCATTACTCCTCTCCTGTCTCTTAGTGCAAGCAATCTCAGCCTTTGCTGAAATCTGTTCCTTCGTCGAAAGAAAACTAAGCGCATATAAACCGTGATTAAAAGAAGAAGGACGAACAAGCGAGCTTCGTTTGGATCTCCCGCCATATTATTCAAAATGATTAATTCGCGCGCTTGGTCTACTCAAATTACTGTAAGATGAAATTAAATCTTACTCGTGAAAACACCTATCATTTTTAAGTCGCTTAACGGAGTCTATAAACAAAACACCTTCAGGAATGTTAAGCGAGACAAGCGCTGTCGTGAAAACACAACCATTGAGAGTTATTCTCTCACAGCTACCATGAAGAAGAACTGTTTTTACGGTAATCAATTTGTGAAAGATTGAGCTGAAATTTTTAAAAGTGCCCGAAACTAAAGCTATTCAGTTTTCTAGGCGTCAAGAATGTATGGAGAAGGTCGACAATTCTGGGCTAAAATGATAGAAATTGGAAAGAAATTAAGGTCGCGGAAATTAACGCTGCACTTACTTAATGGCGGGGAAATTGACATTCACAAAAATTAACACGAATTTTAGATTCCGATAATAAGGTATATGATCGATCACTTGTGCATATGTTTATTTAGTTACACCTCCAGTCGATCAGTCGTGCGTATTTTCATTCAGTTGTGCTTAAACTCGTTCAGTTGTTGAGTATGATCCACCAAAACATTTTTCATTGTGTGCCATATTTTTTATGCTTTGGGGCCCAATTAGTTTTAGCCACTGTGACCTATAGTGGGCCCCAATGCGAAATTGTAATTGTGATAATAGAACATGTCGTCAGACTGAAAATTGATTGTTGGTTATACACCTCAACATTTACAAGTGTAATTTGCAAGTGTAGTTACTGTTTTCAGACTTTAAAAGAGGAAATACGTATGACATCAGATGCGGGTGGGAGTTTCCGGATTTGCGGCCTTGCATTCCCTAGAAAAATAAAATATCTCTTCTCGCCGCAATTGAAAGCGGTATAACTCTCACAGCGTACAGAACATGTGCATCGTAACTTCTCGCAGTGACATGGCATCAGAAAGTAATTGGTCATTATTTCTTAACTTTGTTGAAGATTTTCTTAATGTGTGTGAAAATCACATGTCAGGTGAAGATTATTCAACTGAGCCATTTTAGTCACAACTGAATGAAAATACGCACAGCTAATCGATCATATAACAACTGATCGATTTTAGTCACAACTGAATGAAAATACGCACTACTGATCGATCATGTAACAACCGATCGGTTTTAATCACAACTGAATGAAAATACGCACTACTGGTCGATCATGTAACAACCGATCGATTTTAATCACAACTGAATGAAAATACGCACTACTGATCGATCATATAACAACTGATCGATTTTAGTCACAACCGAATGAAAATGCGCACTACTGATCGATCATAAAACAACTGATCGATTTTAGTCACAACTGAATGAGAATATTATCGATCGTACAGACATATGATCGATTTCACACGACAAATTACCGATTGATGATATGCTGGCTGATCGATTTTACGCTTATATCCATGACTCCGAACAGAAAAAGATTAAAAATTTACAACCAATGAAAAAATTAATTTTAAAACAAACGGCGCGCCATAATTGAGAGTCGCGATGCATATATTAGCCTTGCGAATGCAACCGTTTTCCTTCTCCCAGAAAGCCTGCTAGAGTGGTGAGTCAAAAGGTAGGGGAGAAGGCTGCATTTGCACGCGCTATGCATATATGTACAATCTGTAACGGGTTTTTCTCTCGATTTAACCCCTCTTGCTTGAAAAGTTCTCATGACAAAAATAAGGGTAACAGCGATTGGGGAGGTCTTGTTTCACTTGTTTCACTTTGCCGGGATACGTAAAGTTCGAATGAAGGACTACAAGCAGTCCATATGCGATTTTCTCATCATTGACCTCGTCGTTTCATTACTACTAGATACAAGAAAGAAGTTAACGAACGTTTGGTAGAATTAATCTCGCAAATTCGATCCTTTTTTATTTGCATAGCTCTAGCCCAGAGCCACTTACTCATCCCAAGGTTAATTAAGCCTTGGTCAACAGTTAATGATATTCATACCGCGTTCCACCCGCCCCTTTGTTTACATCTTGAAATGTCTTCCCTTGGCTTTCTAATGTCAAGGTTAGGCTGAAAAATAATAGCTGGGAAAAAAATTTCTGTCGTCCCCCCGGCTGCACAAAGCAAAAATGTCTACCGCTTTATTGGCCTTATTAAGGCTACGTCAACGCACAAAATTTTACCTTTTTACGGCTTCCTTACGCACGTCCACAGCAAAAACGAAAACGATCATTGTAGACGGAGTCCGTAAACTAATATATAGAGGATATTACAAGGCCGCTGGGAGATACGAAATTTCTCTTCGAGTGTTGAAAAATTTTTCAACACGAGAAGAGAAATTTCGTATCTCCAAGCGGCCATGTAATGTTCTTTTTATTATATAAACACCAATGAAATACCAAACCATTTCACTTAAATAGTTTTTTGGTATGAAAGGCGCGATTTATTATGTAGCCATATGAAGGTGATATTTTCACATGTGAAGATAACATGCTATTTTCACATGTGAAGATATCAAGTTTTCGCGCGAAAGCTCACCTGGTATTTCATTGGTGTTTATATAATAAATAGGGATCTTACAATCTAACAATGGTAACGCTAACGAAAACGTTAAAAACGTTTAAATTAATTAGGAAAGTTGAAATTAAAAGAGAGAGGGCCCGAGCTCAGACAGATAGAGAATGAAATTTATCAGCTTGCCCTTCATGTTTTCTAGAGACTTCAAATTTGATCATTTAATTCATGTTATAGCTGGTATAGGGAAGGCAAAGAAATTTGCGTGCTGTTTTCGGCTTACGGAACCTATTGTTTCTATTACGTTCTCGTGGCAGCCGTCGCCGCGCGTCGTAGTTTTGAAAAGTTCCAGGCTAAGGGGCCAACCATTTGACTTCTGAGTGGGGGGGGGGGGGGTATGGGTGATTTCAGAAAAAATATCCCGCAGACTGATTTCGAGCGTAAAAAATATCTTGCAAGGAAATACCTACCATGGCTTCAAATCGCCGCGCAAACCAATCCCCTATACCCTTCCCTCCCTCCTTTAAAAGTCAAATGGTCGGGCCCCCTAATCTAGTCTCTAGCACGTTATGAAAAACTAAACTAAACGATGCCTTACTTTGTACACTTTAAAAAACTCAAAAGAGCTCGAGTAAGTGGTACAAACCTACCAGGCCTATGATTAAGGTAACAAAATTGGTTTGTTCCAATACAAATAGTGTTATCCTCTAAAGCAAACGTTCACAATGTTTTTCTCCTATTAAAACGCCCATTACGCAACACTACATTAGTACACTCATCCATTACCCATTGAAGAAGCCAAAACATTTTTAAACTTGTAAAATCTTCCCCAAAGGAAATTCAAAATCACGGGAAAATGGCTTTAAGTTAGTGTTATTGCATATAGGGTCCGCCAAAATTACTGACTGGAATTTAAAGTCGACGGTTCTGGACTCATCTAAAACATTCAAATTGTTCCCTTCCATGTTATATTTGTTTTTAAAGGCAAATAAAAATATACATAAGAGCCTAAAGTTTATGCCAAGATAAATTAAGTGGTTTCATAAAAGCAAACATAATGTCATATAACGTCATTCTAAAAAGTTTATTTTTTTCAAGCCTTTTCTGAATTCGTTTACTCTTGCTTCCTTACTTCTTCAAAATAGACAACTTTTTTATAAACCTCAGTCAACTATCACTCATTTAAAAATAAAAATAACTGAAAGCTGTTGCGGTAAAAACTTATAAAATTTTTAGATACGGTATCGGATAACGGACTCTGAGTTTTCCAAACAGCGAAAAATAAGAACCCATATTTGACTAGAAGATTACCATACGAAAGGTTTTTTAATTTTTTTTCCAATGCCAATAAGCCTTTTAATTCCCATTGAAGGCTTATCAGCGGCAATGTATACAGAAACTTTCAATTTACACGTACTTTTGTCAAAAATGCTGCATTTCAAGTAGGGGATTTTTCTCGAATTAAGCCTTCAGGAAACGAAAACACTTCTCTCGCTTTTGAGACATTCAATTAGCATAAAATATATAATCACCTGTCAGAGGCACCATCAACTTGAAAGGATGTGTATTATAAACGTCTATTTTCGGAAAAGCAGCTGATTACTACTAATTGCTTTCTATGTTTAAGGTTGCTAAGCAATTATATGATATATTCAAAATACACCAACAATTTGATAAAAACCGGGGCAGCAGAGCCTTTTGTTCATTTCGGAAGGCAACACTGACCGAGGGTAAATATTGCACACATTCGCACATTGTTGAGTTAAAACAAAAGCAGCTTGGACCTTTTCAGAAGAAAATGCAAGAGATGTTAAAGAGCGCCAATAAATGTAGCTCGAAAAAGCTGAACACTATAATGGAAACGATCGAGTACGTCGACGAAAACGGTAATTTTGCGATGGACGCTCTTCCGGACTCAGGTAACATGCATGTTAGAGAGACAAACTATATTTACCCAACAGACAAGCCCTCAAGATACCGGGCAGCGAATATTTTACAAAGTGCTTTCTACGGAAACCCGACAGAAATGACGCCGACTTTTACCCACAGTGGTTCGGAACGACAGACACATCAATCTACCGCTCCATTGCACTGTCGGGAAAAGGCACGACGTACAGTGTCAGCTCCACCGACGTACTGGCGGGAAAAAGCAAACGTCAGAGCTGTGGTACCTGCAGGGATTGTAAGAAGCTCAAGTGAACCGTCTCCGTTGAAGTCCGAGGGCCAGAACATTTCTGAGGTAGAACACTTTTTCCCAGAGTTTTTTAAGGACAGTAATGTGGTGCCATATGAGAGGTGCGAGGCTTTTGACAAGCACTCAGAGCACAGGAAAAATACACAGGATAAACGTGTTTCCGTCGAAGAGGATCCTCTTGTGCAATCATGGCTGGACCTTTTTGGCAAAAACGTTTATAAGTAAAGACGACACTTTACTAGATTACGTTTTTCACACTTCGAGAAGACAAAAATGCTTAATAACTGGTTAGCTGGATCTTATAACGGCATCTTTGCCAAAGGAAAAAACACTCAGTCTGACAAGACCTAGTCCATGATGGGTTCGGTCGGGTCAGTCAATTCCACAAGCTTGAGACAAAACCAACCACTCCAGACGTAATCAGTGTTAAAAACACTGAGCTCAGGAACTGTGAGGACACCGGGGCCAGCAAAAGCTCGACACTCAGGAGCCCAAATTCCATGACAAAGCCGAGATTTATATATCGAGCATATTCGCGGCCACCAGTTTTGGTCTCCTTTTCTTTTGAAGAACAGCCTTTTGTTTTTAACTTTCTGCCCTTTCGTGACATAGTCTAATAAACACGCCTAAGTATATATATATTTTAATTTCTTTAGAATTGAAATACAAGGAAGCTAAGAATTGAAAGATATTTTTGCTGTTGACGAATTCACCGGAAATGATATCATCTATCGGTACTGAGAAAGTTAGACGTATCGCAAAGCAATTTAAAGCATCAACTGCCAACGGTTCAAGGCTGCGTGATAATCGTCAGCCGCAGAGTTAGCTGTACTGTGCACATAGTTACCAGTATTACGTCAGTATCTACATGTTTCAGTTGAAGATCGGAACGTAGCCAGCTCATAAGTAGTAATTATTTACATCGTGCCCGCACAAAGTATAGGGGAAGCCGTAGCATTTGCCACGGGGTTAAAATAATTATCATAGAAAAATTTCTTGTGGGCGCCTTACGGAAAAGTGTAAATTAAGATGGCTATACTGATTGGAATGAATGTTGAAGAATTTTCGTCTGGCTTGAGTTTGGCTAACATATATAGAGCGAATAGGTTAAGCTACATTGATCTATTTTATAATGGGAGAGTTAAGTAAACAAGGGAAAGAACAGCCTGGAAAGTTGATGTATCCCCCTAATTTAACGATGGTGTTAAAGATCATTCGATAACTGACGAAAAAGGTGCTATAACAATACGAAGGGATAATTATAAAATAGGTTATAACAAATGTTTTGACTCAATATCTACATAATTTAAACAAGCCATAAAAAAAGTGGTCGTATCCCCGCATCTCTTTCATCCATGGACCGGCAAACCAAACAAGTCAAGAATTACTTAACAGTTCATGTATAACCAGTAAAATGCATTGGCTGTATTTCCCCTTGTATCCTCAAACCTGACTAAAACGTATCACTCTGACATTTGTTGGCTTATGGTTGGGTGGTACAATTAACATGCATCTATTTAGACTTCACATTTTTTTAATAAATATTTAATTGACAGAAGCTTCTAGCACAAAGAGGTTGTTGAATTGAAAACTGGTAGAACCCAGGGAATTCACCCACATTCACAAGGATGAGAAAACCGGAAATTTTGGTTGGAAAATCAACTGGCCGAAGCCATTTCGTTTGGGAAGCTTCAGAAAATCAGGCGTACCCAACGACAATGTCTTCCTAAATGTATTATATTAAAAACACTTTCTTGGCGAACCGGAGTACTTTTAGACCTCTAGAAATGCATTCTATTAAAGAGGCGCTACAAAACTTGTACCTGTTGGGTCATCCTAGAGGAACTTGAGTCTTTTCGAAATTATAAGGGGTTCAGTATTATTTTCCCGAAAACTTTAGATGCAATTCAACGTATTACAAAAAAAAAGAAAGAACTTTTCTGATTCCTCTCTCCATCACATTTTTGAATCGGAAAAATTTTAGGTTTCCTTTTTTTTATGAAAAATAGTAACCTGGGCAGTGAAATGAGAAAAATTAACTCTTCTTAAATTAATCAGAAAATCGTAGGGAATTTATTACATAAGCTTCGAAAATTGTTCATGAATGGATCGGTCATCTAGAAATTTTTGGCCGTCCTAAAGAAATAGAAAATTCTAGGCAATATTTGCTTCTGCGCACAGTTATTTTACAGAAAACGGGCGTTGGGTGCCCCTGGAAAATGCTGTGGAGCTGTGATTTATATATAAATGTAGCGGGTCGTTCTCCTATCACGTCAAATCAGTTTTATAGTTTTATGTTTATGAAGATTTCCACCCGGAAGTCTGTAGAAATGGAAAAATGCACCCCTGGCGTATTGCATACTTTACTCGTTGCCCGTCTCTTTCGCAGGACGCTGGGTATCTTGGGAAGGGTTTACTAAACTCAGCGTGTTTAGTCACAATTCCTGCTCTACGTAAGGCACCGTCTGTTTTCCCTCATGGTCGATGACATTTATAATGGTCGAGAAATTCATCTGTAACAAGAAAAGTTTGGAAATTCTCTTGAGAAACACTTGATCGGCAATTCAACAAAAAGAAAGTTTAAAGAATTGAAGTCAAAGAAAACATAACTTTGACAACTGAGACAAACGGTTGGAATGCTAAAAAGTATTTACATGTATAATACCAAGGTACTTTAAAAATAAAAATAACAAGAGCAAAAAGGTAGTCTCACCGAGTCTAAACCGCAAGTTGGTGACAAACAAGCAACAAGGCCCCCAGGAGAACCCTATTGTTTGGTTCCTTTGTTTTTTTTCTGATGACGGTCACCTGCAGAAAGACTCGCTATCTGCTATTTACACCCCTTCCCGTAATTAACACATCTTGTCTTCCCCGCTAAATTTTCCGTACCTCACTAGTACCCATAGTTTTCAGTTTCTCCTGGGTGTTGCAAACACTGCTTATGCAAAAATTTGGGGGAAAACTTAGCGTATTAGAGGCAATGGAAAGGCGGCTAAACAAGACTGACACATTTAGTCCAGTTTTAAGCGTCGAACTTGATGTCTGCCGAATTTAATTCTAATGATGAAAATCTATTTTTCTCTCGCTCGTTTGCATACACTATGAAACTGAGATTTGTGAAAACCCCATGAAAATCACTTGAAAATACCATGAACATCATTTCATGGCCAATGAATCTTGCAAAATAATTTGTCATGGCCTCATCTGTGGCCATTAAATTTTCGTGGAAAAAAAGTTAAAGGTGTTTCATGGGTCATGAATTTCCAATGAAACACCACATTATGGAAACATACCACATATTAAATGTTATTTCCATTATTACCGCTATTATTTATTTTACTCCATTTTTAGGGCCGTTGCTACATGTGGTGTTTTAACACCAAAAGTTGGATAGTGGCTATCCATGCACCGGATAAATCGCTATCCGGTGGATATTAAGTGATGGAGAAACCAATTGCGCTATCCAGTGGCCAGTGGATGGTGATTTATCCAGCTGATAGCGCTTTTATCCACCTTTCGAACAACTGGCGCCTGGACTCGTGGCAGAAGGCAACGTGGTGTGACGTAACGACTTCCCCTCTCTGTAAAACTTATTTTCACAAGAAAAAATTTGCACTTAGCCTCGTTTTGAGAGTGAGAGTTTCGCAACTCGGAAATGGACTATAATTATAGGTGCTAATCCATTGTTTTTTCGGAAATTGTTCCGGTTTTGACCTCAAAATTGGTAATAAAAAGTTTCTAGGCGGAAAACCCGTTTGTGAGGTGCCATGCGCGCCTGGAATAATGACGGCCCTTCAAGATTCTGCTGGCGTTCGCTTTTTTTGGAAACGGTCACGTTTTTTTTACTGGATCTCGGCGCACATATGCATTCAACAGCAGCTGTCAGGAATATAAATAGAGAAATTTAGAAGTAATGCTGGAAAGAGAGAAAGTCGTTCCAATGATATCCACCGGTGTCAAGTCGGGCTATTTATTGTAACATTACAAATAAAAACGCTCTAACCTTCATTAGCGGAGCAGAATTAAAAGCTAAGATTATCTATTGTAAGTATCACGGATAACCATTTTTTATCTTTGGTTTGCTATTGTAACGTGCGACGTCATACAGAATGCCCGTGAAGATTGCTAAAAGCTTGTTTTACAATCATGAATCGCAAATTAACATAATATTTAGATTTATCGAATGTTGGAACACCTTTTAATATCACACAATGGCTCGTCCTCATGTATTTTTCACGTTATATTTAGGAAACATGCGGCAGCGGCTGCCACCAAGGGGCTTTGACAATATCTTATCCCTATAAGCCCCAATATTCACATACAAATTCTCCAAACTGGTCTCTATACATTTCTATAATTTTATTGTAATAATAATAAATACATTCTTATATGGCGCATTTACAAAGCTCAATGCGCCATACAATGATTTACAAACAGAAAATAAAAACAGAAAAAGGCTTTCCGAAAAAGATGAGTTTTCAACTTGTTTTTAAAACAGATTACAGTCTTGGCATTCTTAATGTCCTCCGGTAGGGAGTTCCACAATTTCGGTGCCACAAAAGAAGAAATTTAAAGCTCTATACCCGTAGTTTTCAGTTTTAGCTTTTTGAGGACAGAGTAGTGAACGAGACGCTGATCTTAAAGTTCGTGACGGTTTATAAATTTCAATTAAAAGCTTCAGGCATAGTCTGCAGACTGGGTTATGTATAGACTTATACGTTATGAGGAGAATCTTAAATCCAATCCTCTTTTCAACTGGAAGCCAGTGCAAGTTCTTTAGTATAGGCGTTACATGATCTGACCGAGTAATCTTTAAAGAACAAGTTGAGAGAATTAGATAAAAGATCAAAGCATTTTCCCTTTGGCGATCATTTTATTTATTCTCATAACCTTTTCTCTTGATTAAGAAGGAATCCTTTAGAAAATTGAATAATATTATTTTAATTTTCAGTGGGCAAAAATCTTGTACCAGAATAATTTAGACAATATTGCATTCTTTTTTACATTAGTTTCAAGGGCTAAAGATGTAATAAATCATCTGTAGTAACACCAAAGAAAATTTCTCATGGGAGCCCGAGAAAATGAATGTCAAATTTCACAAGAATTGTGATTACAAACTCATGTGTAATATGTAATTATGTGAAACTTGACATTCATTTTCTCAGGCTCCCATAAGAATGTTTTTTTTTTTTGGTGTTACTAGAGATGATTTATTATATCTTAATCCTTGAATAATGTAAAAAAAGAAAGCAACATGCTTTAAACTATTCTGGTACAAGATTTTTGTCCACTGAAAATCAAAATTACTCAATTTCCCGGTGGATTCCGTCCTAATTGATTTTTGTCACTCTTGGGGCCTAAAGGGTTAATTGTTTGTTTTTCATCAACAGCAAGGAAATAGATCGACCCTTCCAAGGTTTTTTCAACTTCTGACAGGGACCAGTTTGTGGAAATCCGTCATTATGGCTGGTGAGAAGGCCTTAAGATCAGTGAAGTTACCAAGTTTGAAACTGATTCGTTGCGCCGGAAAATAGTACTCGTGTAACGCAACTACTCAAATGTAATCAATACGTGCTTGGAGGCCATTTGGTGCTCATGTAACGCAACGACGCAAATGTAATCAATACTTGGAGGTCATTAGCACGCAGTAGAAAATCACGTTGATTGATATGCTTATTGCGATCAATTGAATGCCTTTCTGTAGTTTATCGCAACGTCATATTTTAAAGTATACAGTTAAGACCTAGTTTTTTACCTATGTATAGCGTTATGTGACGGAAACATTAGAACTGTATTTTATGGTACTTAACTAAAGGTAAAGAATAGGAACTTAGAGAGACAGATTGTGGGATGTAATATTAAATCGAATGTAGAAAGTAGAACGTCTAAAAGAAAGAACATCTTGGGAATAATATACAGTCGTCAAAGGAGTTGTATTGAGCGTGGATATTCCCGAACACAATGGTCCTTCGAGCCGGGTTTTGTGCCAGGCTAGCCCGTTGTGCCAAACACGTGAATGCTGAGGGAACGCAAGAATGTCCGAAAAAGTAGAGATCGATAAAAAGCGGAAAATCCGAGCGGGTCATAGAATTAATGAACAATGTAAGTCAAAGATTAGACGATGGAAACGCATTCATTTGGAAGACAAACAATGGACGAAGCAGTCATTGGAGAACTTGAAAGAAAAGGTGGCCATGTTTAAGGAACTTGACAGTCAACTCATTGAGTTGAATCAGAGGGGGTTGAAACCCTCATAGAAAAGGAGATCGAAACAGTGACAGAGTGAGAGAAAAGAATAAAATACAGAGAATAAAATAGAGTCCTCAAAGGAGCTGTATTGAGCGTGGGTGTTACCGAACACGTTGAAAACTAACGAAGATATAGCTCCACAAAGTCGCGGAATTTTACAGACGTTTGTATGGTACTTGGGGGTAAGGTTGTGCTGCCCACCACATGCAAACCGTCTGTAAAATTTCGCGAAGTTTGGACAGATGTATCTTTAGACGTATCATTTTTAAACTTCGTAAGTCTTCTAATGTTAGGGCGCTTTTTTGAGCGGTGTCAACGGATTTTCGCCAAATGATCTCCATCAAAACTTTCAGTACATCTTAGAATTCATATAAGAAGCTTTGAAGACTTAACAACTCCCTTCTACTTTAATCAGTAAACTAAGACATTACATCGCTAATTTGGGCTTATCTGCATGGCGCCTTCAAAATTACTGTGTGTATTTTTTAAATTACTATTATTATACAGCTTGCGGTGGCTGTTATCTTAAACGTTTATGTCGAATATATTATAGTGATTAAGATTGTGGGAGTAACACGACTTCCTTATATTTTCATGCAAAATTTGTTAAAGTGTATATGACAGAAATTTTTTTATTTGCTTGATAGAATCTATACAGTGTTTTGATAAGGAAAGCAAAAAAAATTTTTCGATAGCGATTTTTCTTCCCCGTGTTTTAACCTGCCAAAAACGTGAAATTCCACTTCCGGTGAGCTACAAAACCGCGCTAGCGAAAACAGAAGACTGGGAATGATTATGACGTCATTTCAGGACATTCTATTTCGCGGCAGGCAAATTACCTGGTCATTT
Source organism: Porites divaricata (assembly GCA_038088405.1). Taxonomy (NCBI): domain Eukaryota; kingdom Metazoa; phylum Cnidaria; class Anthozoa; order Scleractinia; family Poritidae; genus Porites; species Porites divaricata. The sequence continues at coordinate 6,635,906 of JBBMOI010000016.1, read as the reverse complement.
TCTTATTTGTGTGGCAGTGTGTGGAGAATGTTTTTTGAGTTTCCCTGACCTTTTTTGATCAGAAACAGCAGAAATCAATAAAATGTTGCTTAATTAAGCTCGAATTTAATTGCCTGTGAAAAAGAATAATGAGTTTTGAAAGCGATACGGAACAGTCAGACGTGGAATCGATCGGGTCGCGCACTCACATCTGCGAGACAGAGCTAGGATCAGACGAAGATGAAGAAGATATGTACTATTCAGATCCAGAAGGACCGTATATAGATGAACCTACTGCAGACGAGGAACTATGTCTAACAGAATACAATGCAACCGAGAACTAGAAGAAATTGAAAGGAGAAACCAGGAGTTACAAAACCGCTTTGACAGGATTGTCGAACCCGAGCTTGGTAAGTGTTCGCTCAATTTCTCACCTTTTATTATTAGCCTGAAAAATCTTATCGTACTAAGATCATACCTTGCCGATAAAAGGAAATAATAAAAGTTGTATTCTTCAACTTAAATACTACGTTCCTTCTTTTTAATTTCAAAGGTGCTCATGTGGCAATTGTGCTCTTGATCGGCTGCAAAATCCCGGGGAATGCCTCTGGTGCAAGGAAATCGAAAAGTGCGTCGAATCACTTGGTAGTACCTCCGTTCTGAATGAGGTGGAAATCAGTCCCGAATGTATTACATTGCGTCCAGGTTTCAGTGTCGTTTGCCTTAACAGATGGTCTCTCCGATCAGCCGCAAGTAAACACAAAAGGATAGACGGTACAAAGTATCGTCAGACTGATACAGAAGAAAAGTAAGTAATGTTTTGCCCCGTTTTTTCTGTCAGATCGAAAACAACGTTAGCCGGCAAAAGCGCCCGACAGTTGCAACAGAAGTATTGGTTATTTGTACAAACACCAGTTTAAGAGAAAGATAATCAATCGATTGTTTTTGTCGCCCATTAATTTGTTTAATAGAGAGATTTTACCTGACCCATGAAACAGACAATAAACAGCTACAATTTAGAAGACAATAGAAATAATGCATGATAGCGTGTACCTTTCTACTACCTGTTTAATCGGTTGAGTAGAATCACTATACTACAAAAAGCATATGATAAAGAATAAAGCAAAATGTACTTTGCAGAACCCCTAAAATCAAACTTTTCTCTGGGTGTGTGTGTGTGGGAAGGGGGGGGGGGGAGGTGGGGGGTGCCAGCCTCACCAAACCCCACACAAAGCATTTTGATCTCATCTTTTGTCGACTGCTTTCATCTTTTCTTACTCTGCTCTACCCTTCAACCCTGGTCTTGTTTTCAACTATATTCGACAGTTGATTTGATAATGTTCAGTTCATAAGATGTTAAAGGAAATGGGGATTTTAGAGACACAAAGAAAGGGCACGATTTGAATAGAAATGCATCTGCCACTGTTCATGTGGTAATACTGGGCTCACAGAGTTGAAATACAGGGCGAGGTCATGACTTGAATATTTATTCTTATGTCTTCATTCTTTTACACAGGTTTCTTCATGGAGTAGCCTACAGAGAGTTTACCCAACTAGTACATGGTTTTCTTGGGGGAAAGCGGATTCCACTGCCAGCATGTGCCTACCATACAGTAAGAACAGAACTTTCAGAAGAGAATGAAGAATTTGTTGGTTTTGAAGATAATGAATAAAGATTTTGCCTTTATGACCATCATTATTTTAAAATGCAAATAGTGAAACAGAGTCCATTGACAAATTTATAGTAGTTTGGACTAATATTGACTCAAAACATCAGTTGATTGCACAGAACCTATCTATATCTTAATTATCTACAGTGTAACTTGAAATAATGGTGATGAAAATCTCTCCCAGTTTGTATTAAGCAATTACCAGGCAACTTATTGACTTTGCCTCAAAATAAAAATAAAAAGGTCCACTATCACTGTCCACTGTTTTGTCGTGCCTGGTTCCTTGGACAATCAACTAGAAGGTTGTGCCCTCTCATGTGTCTTTTGCAAACAGTGCAATTCCTTGTTCTTCCTCTACTTGATGACTGTGCTGTAGCTGCAGCTGCCTCTTGGGCAAGAACAGCAGATACTGCAAGCAAAATAGGAAAAATATATTTAGTCCACCTTCATTGCTGATAAAATGATAATAATATGTAACAAAAACAATAATAATAATAATAATGGAAACTTTATTTGTGTTTTTGAATGTACAATTGTAAATCTCGCTACGTATAGGCAATTTACAAATGCTGCTTGAGATTGGATTACTAAAAAGACAAAAACAAAAACAAAACAAAACAAAACAAAAGATGTAATAAATTATGTTGCTCTAATGGCTATATTTATCATTTTCTTGATTATAACAGTAATATTGATAATAATAAAAATCCCTAGATGTCCAAAAAAAAAGATTTTCCCAAAGAAAAAAGTGACTTGAGAGGGGCAGAAGGCTCAGCTAGCCTCAGATACGGCTCTGTTCTGACAGCACATGGTGACCCCTAACACATAACTTCTGCTCTATGGCGACTAGAAAATCTTAGAGATTATAATATTATGCTAGGCATCCTTGATTTCACGGGTTCATGGCACTGGGCTCCCTTCAATTTGTCTTAGAACACAGCCATGATTATGATAGCATTGTTTCCCTACTGATACAATAAATTCAACTTACATGGAGTAGTTGGGGGAACATTGACCACTTCCATTTTTTGCCTGGCCTGCCGTCGTTCCACTGCCACCTTTCTGTCTTCTTTTTGCAACATGCTGTTCATCGGTAGCGGTGTTTTGTCCCGTAGCTCATTTGCAGCAGCACTGAGCTGTTTGGTATTTTCAGCCTCCAAGTAAGTCTGGTAAAACTCCTCAACATAATCTTTACATTAAAAAAGAAAGTGATAAATATAAATACTTTTTAAAATCACAAATAAAAAATAGAACCTATTCTCTCTAGACAAAAAATGTAAATACAATAATACTGTATTCATATTTATCTTGAGAAATGCAGAAATGGGGGTCACAAAGAAAGTACTCAAAGGGAGACGGTGTGCCCATGACACAGGGTAGAAAAGATCATCAACAAAGAATTCCAAATCAATCGACCTACATATATGGTTGACTGGTGTTTCTTACCAAAGTTTCATGCAGAAAAACGCATGGAAGATCTGTTTTAATGCGCACGGTGTATCTCATACAACTAACAATCAGCAAAGGTGAGAAAGCCCAACCTACCTCACGGCGTTTCATGCGAACGTCTCTATTTGTTTCTTCCTCCGATGCCTTTACAATATGAACACGAGGTATAGTCGTAAACCCAATTTCACCTTTTTTCAGTCGCTGCTGATATTTTTGTCCTTCAAAGTACAAGCGGCTGAAGTCTTCTGGCGAGAAATGAACTGAACAGATCACCGAGTGTTTAGATGCTGTCCAGTTCTTCCGCGAGGCATTCACGAAGGAAATCCACTGTCGCCTTCTTTTAACGGCTTCTGGTCTTGAATCGTTAAAAAATGGAATTGTATGGATAGAAATGCCTTTTTTCTCATCTTTCGTGTCACTACAGCCATACACAACACACTTTTGTACCATTTCTTTGCGTATAACTAACAGTGTTGCACACGAAGAAATGACCAGACCGCGAAATAGAATGTCCTGAAATGACGTCATAATCATTCCCAGTCTTCTGTTTTCGCTAGCGCGGTTTTGTAGCTCACCGGAAGTGAAATTTCACGTTTTTGGCAGGTCAAAACACGGGGAAGAAAAATCCCTATGAAAATTTTTTTTTTGCTTTCCTTATCAAAACACTGTATAGATTCTATCAAGCAAATAAAAAAAATTCTGTCATATACACTTTAAACGTGAGCCCTTTTCTGTTTGATTTAATCGGGTTTATTGACAGGGCGTGATTTAGCACATTTCCTGCACTCGTTAAATAAGTCTTTAAAATCGCAGTGCTTTTACGTTGTTGATGAAAAAGAGTTTATGAACACAAAATGCTCAAGACGGGTAAACATTTTTCTTGGATATTTTGAGTAAGAGGGAAGATTAACTTATATTTGCCGTATACGAGCTCAGTGACCAGAAACACTCAAAAACCATTACATTGAACTTAAGAGTTTACTTTAGGTAATGATTTATCTCATGGTCCTGTAGTTATGATCATTAAGTTGTATTTTTGTGTCCAAAAAGCAGCATCCAAGAGCTGAGGATTGGATCAACCACGGCATCATGCCGGAGCGCCTCACTGTAATCTTCACGACAAGAACAAAACACGCCGTCGCGCGGAAAGAAATCAGGGAACAGTAGGGCTGCGTGTTCGTGTTTCATTTTCCGCCGGCCAGATTTAGACAGAGCTGTTTCTTCACAAGTTTCCTTTTTATCGGCGCGTACTGCTGTTTTGGATTTCCCGGTCTCTGTTGAAAATGACAATTTCCAAGTTTTTGCACCTACCAGGTGGTTATGAATTGATGGCTGTCTGGTGAATTCACAACTGTCAGTTTGGTGATGCACGATCGAAGGCGGAAAACGTTGTTCTTCGGAAATGCACAATTTGCCAGGTTTGTCCGTATCTGATTCTGAATCTAACAGTACTTTTCTTGCCTGGTCAAAAGCAATCATGTTTCTTGACATCACGATCTCCATGGAATACTTGGTTTAAGGTCATCTTACATTATGATAAAAAAAAGTCACGTTTTTAGACCGTACGTATATGCTTTTACGGAGGTGCTTCGGGCGCCTATTCAAAAGTAATGCACATTAACGTTAAAAACCAATGACAAGAGGAGTGCATTAAAAACAACTTATCTGTACATCACACGTGTTTGCAAGACAAAAGACAAAGCCGATCCACGTTTCTATAAAAATTAAAATATCTTAAGGGCAAGCTTTTCGTTATCCAAGCAAAATACGCATGCATTGGGAACAACTTACCGTAATGTTTTTAAATTTACCACACCGTACCAGTGTGATCTAATTGAAAACTCTCCCGGTTTGTCATCTCCAATAATCCTGCGTCTTTGTTGAGTTTATATGCAAAAGTTGTTAAGTGTTAGCACTTTTATATTTGATTTAATCGGCTTTGTGGACAGGATGTGATTTACCAAAGACATTACACTCATTAAGTAATTTTTTAAAAAAAAATCGCAGTGTTCTTTAAAGATTCCAGTGAAATAGAGTTATAGACATGGTGCGGTTAATATTTTCCTCGGAAAATTTAAGCAAAATATGACCTGTGATTCTCTCATGATCAGTTGAGATACTTAATAATATCAGAATTACACCGGAATTAAGAAGTTTACTTTGGCAGCGATTCAACGCGTTTACTGATGTTGTATTTGGAATTCCTGATAATTAACTTTTTTGTGTGTGTGCAAAAAAAAGCATCCAAGAGGCTAGAATTGGATCAACCAGGGCTTTGTGTCGGAGCGCCTCAAGAAATCTTCACGTCGATAACAAATCAGACCATAGAGCGGGAAAAATTCAGGGAACACTTAACCGCAGCGTGTTCGTGTTCACTCTTCTGCCGACCAGATTTAGACAGAACTGTTTCTTCAATTTGGGGTTTCCGCTCCTTACCGAAAAGTTATCATTTGATGGCTATCTGTGATTAACTCGTTATTGTCAGGTTGATGATATCTGACCGGAATTCGAAAACCGCGTTGTTCTTCGGCAATACCCAATTTTCCTTGATCGGGCGTAACTGTAACACACTTTTTCTGGCCTGGTTACAAGCTGTAATCATCATTTTTACGACCTCCGCGGAATATTTGATTTAATGTCAGGTTAAATATAGCAAAAAAAGTCACGTTTTTGGCCCGGTGTGCTTCATACCACCTGCCTGTATAAGCTATTACGTTGGTGCTTCGGGCGCTCGTTCAAAAGCAATAAACACAAACTTTTAAAGACCAATAACAAGTTGGTTACTATCAAAGTTAAAACACATCTATACAATTCACGTGTTTGTAGACGAAAAAACACGTTTTTTGGACAAATAAATGCAATTAAGGGTCAAAATTGTGGAATTGTTACTTGGCCTTGGCTAGTTCAAATGTTAAGTAAATGTTTTAACTGAGCTTTTGGAAAACGATGCAGAACTACCTAAGTTATTAAATACACATCTAGAAATTAAGGAATAATGTCATCTTTTGTCAAAGCAAAGAAGTCACTTTTGTATTCTTCTTGGTTTTGTTTTTGTTTGTTTTCTGGTTATTTACGCCTTGAGAACTTTCATCTACTGATATAAAAATCACTTAATTCTCTTTCAGTATTTGTCTATCATATTTTATGTATTTTATGTTCGTTCTGGGGTATGCCCAGTAGCCTTGCAGCTCTTCAGACTCTCTGATTTAATTGGACCCCTATGGATGGCAGTTCTTTTTGGCAGTGCTGCTGTGGTGTTTGCAGGCAACAAACAATCCACTCCAACCAATTACCTGTATAATATTCTATTACCAATTTTAGGATCCGTTAAAAGATATTTCCTCTTGGTATAGCTCTGGCCCTGAGGAACGCTAATTTTGTTAGCCGAAATATTGGCCTATACATAAATCAACACTTTGCCGTAGTGACAGCCCTGCATTCAGTTTTGTTTTATTCATACTACACTTTAAGTGACGCCTGGCTACAGCATCTCTTTATTATAATAAGATATCCGGCAAGAGGAACTAGTCAGTTGTATTTACGTGTTGCGTGGACCATTGCATTCAAACAATTTTTTTTTTTTGTTTTTGTTTATTAGAGAGTATAAGCTTCACGTATACGGCAAACGGCAAACGTCAGTCAAGTTGAGAATTTCTCAAAATAGAAAATGAGCAGATAAAAATAGCGCAGAAAATTCTTTTGGATAAAAAAACTGCACGAAACTACAAATTTATGTGTAGAAATACTGAACGGTAGGCGGCAAGCAAAGGGGAAACTTGGTCATGTGGTACAAATTCACGTTTGTCGTTTGTCGTTTGACGTAAAACCGATGCTTGACGCTTAATAGAGAGATTAAGATTCACGTTTACGCCAAACGGCAAATGTTAATTTGTACCACGTGGCCAAGTTTTTCCCTTAATTGTCGTTAACTGTTTATTACTTAAACCAAAAAATAAGTAGTTTCACGCCAGTTTTATACATAAGATTTGTTCTAGATAGTTTTTATCTGCTTATTTTCAAATTCTGAGAAATTCTCAACTTGAATCTGACGTTTGCCATTTAGCGTAAACGTAAACGTGAATCTTAATTTAGCTAATCTCTCTAATATCACTGAAGAGAAAACTGATGTTGTACTAGATAATCAAGTGATAGACCGCTCAGAATGAAGGACCAGTTGGAAAATTGGGGAGTAGGGGATGGAAACGTTTTCATTCGCCACTTCAGAATCGAGAAGGAATCTCGGACGAGTTTACTTTCGCAAAGACTTCTGGGAGTGTTACCGGGAACAAGAAAAAAATTGGCCAATAGCTGACCGGCGAGTCCCCAGTACCGATCTCAGAAACAATTGCGGGACGCAGTTCAGCTCCAGTTCCCGACTCGCTTCTGAAGTGGCGAATGGTTTCTAGCGTCGGGGGCATTTTTTGGGTCACTTAATTATTTTTTTTATAGCTAATTAAGGGGGCAGTCTCGTCGTTTTATTTGGGGGGGATGGGGCTTATTTGACTTGAGAAATGAGAAAGGAACTCAGGAACCGAAATGCGTCCTGGAATCAGTTTCTGGAATCGTTACAGGGGACGCGCCCGTCAGCTATTGGCCAATTTTTCCCTGTCGCTAGTAATAGTCCCAGAAGACTCTGCGAAAGTTCACTTGGCCCAGTTTTCCCTTCTCGCTTTTAAAGTGGTGAATAGCAGGTATATGTTCAAAGGCCAACAAAAGAAAGAGGTTTCTGATAGCTAGCCGCTTTGTGACTCCAGCTTTCTTCGGTATCGGGAAACAACGTTTTCCACGCCATTGGAAAAGCTATCTAGCTATAGCTCAACCTCGTCCAATAATTGTTTATTTTACTACTGGAGAGTAAACAATAGGCACCTTTAAGATCCCAGGACGGCAACGCCGGTGAAAACATCGTTTTCACACCATCTGCGTCGCGATTATTCCAACTCATTTCCTTTTTAAAATGTAGGCGAACTCTCCTGGAGTTGAATTTCCACGAACATTATCCAAGGTCACAAAGAGAGAAAAGATTTCATCTTCGCCTGTTTACGTCTTCCATAAAACGTGGAATTAGGCATTTTTGCGTCGTAGTCGTGCAGTGTAGGCAAATAAATGTACAAAGAAGCGTAATGCGGGTACAAAGTTGTTGTTTGGCGTATTAAGGTGGATTTTCAAGGTCATGAAACGTCGTGCGCAAAAAGTAAAAGTTGAGCGAGGTTCAAATTTTACTATAACGTGCGACCTTTCATACATTGCCTCTACTTTTAATTATTTTCGAGCGTAAGCACTTTAGAATTACGCGACAGTAGAAATCCACCCTGTAAGGGACCGGTCATTATTTATCGCCGGGGGCGGGGCGAGGATTTGGGGCTTAACAAGGTGGCATTTAGCCGGTCCCCCCTGTGAATGTTACATCACTGAAGTGATCCCCCCTAATAACTTTTGATGACTTTCGCGATTCTCCCCGCCACCCCCCCCCCCCCCCTCCATGACTTCATTTTCCAAGCAAATTTGAGTGGTCCCCCCCTCTGAATCCTTCTTCTGACCCCCCTTTTGGGTTCTCAGTTACGAGTGATCCCCCATTTTGTTATCCTAAAAATCAAATGATCCCTCCTAAAATCCAAATTCAGGGGGAAAGCACTGTACTTTTGCTTTGAAAATATATCTGAAATCAAATAAAGCGGCGTTTCTTAATATACAATCGCTCTTGTTTAGGTGAAACCTTTTTACCCATGTTATAAAATTCCTCTGCTTTGTTTTCTATTTCCCTTTTGTTTTAAGGTACGCAAGTAAAGGTAACTGCGCCCTTGAAACGGCATGGTAGCGCAATGCGATGCCAAAAACGGCACCCAAGTCGGTGTAGTCTCCCTCGCAGCCGTTATTTGGATGTCACGCAACATTCCACCAACGTTCTTGTCGGGGGACGTTTCGTGACATCCAAAAAACGGCTGCGAGGGAAACTTAAGTCAGTGCTGTTCCTTGCTTTGCTATTAATATGCATAGTTTATTACAGACCTATTCTGCCCAGACTATAATTGTTGCCCTCCCCTTAAGGCAGAGCAGGGACTATAGGAAACATGGGCTTCGACTAAATAAACGTTTAACTTTTGTGTAATAAAGTAGATACTGATAATGAAGTAGTATTTGGTCGTTTCTGGTCAATTATGCCCGTATATTTCTTATAGAAAAGCCTGGAAACACCCTTTGTTATGATTTAGAAGTCGATCGGCATTCGGAACTGGGCGTTCTCTTCGAATCATGGGGCGTAGGCGCTAAGCGCGTGGATTATTTAACAATTAGTCGCCGAAGGCGACGTGAATATCGGCGAATAGTTACCGAGACGAAGTCGAGGTGACTATTCGCCAATATTCACGTCGCCTGAGGCGACTAATTGTTTTAGTATAATTACATTGATGATTATTCGAGAAAATAAAATTATTGATCAATTTCAGACCCCGAAACATCAAAAAATCTGGCTGCCATTTTGAAAACTGCTAGCCTTTAACCCCCCTGAGGTATTCCAAAACTCAATCTATTAATCGCGTTGAGCTGGTAGGAAGTTACTATGCCAACCTCATTAACAGGAAGCAAAGGGTGCCCGCTTCGGGTCTTACGTATTACACTATCCGTGACACCGAGATCATCCTCGGAGACCCAGGGGCAGATAGTGGGGACGAGGAAAAGTCTAAACGGGCGGAAAAATATATGGCACGAAGAAAAGTAAAGAACGGCGAGAAGAGCCCCTGGGGACAATGTCTTACCAGACCAGTTCCAAACGGTCGCCGCCGTTCTGGCTTCTGATTGGTGCCAAAAAAACACAAGTTTTCTGGCACCAATCAGAAGCCAGAACGGCGGCGACCGTTTGGAACTGGTCTGGTAAGACATTGTCCCCAGGGGCTCTTCTCGCCGTTCTTTACTTTTCTTCGTGCCATATATTTTTCCGTCCGTTTAGACTTTTCCTCGTCCCCACTATCTGCCCCTGGGTCTCCGAGGATGCACCGAGATGTGACGTCCTCGTAAGGTCCTGGGAATGGATTGAATGTTGTTTAGTGACGTCACGAATACGCACATGCGTGGACGAGGGAAAAAGCAATGACTGTGTAATTGTCTATGCAAAATACAGATCCCGTTGCTGTTATACGGTTATTAAGAAATCATCTTTAAATTAAGGAAACATGAATATAGAGATCACAAAAAGTAATGCGACGCTGTTTTTAATTAAGCATTAATTCAAAGATTTCCTCTGATTTGTATAACTTTTAAAATTAAATGTATTTATAAAGGTCAGAAACCCTGTAATGTCTCCAGTTTACAATACAAAAATCAGAAAAGAATGTTTTAAATTTACAGAAAATTAAGCAAACATTAACGATCAGATTATTCGACTGAATTCAACAGGAACGTCAACCAATGCCAAAAGGTGTAATCTGCTCCTTGAACAAATTTGTTGTCTTAAATAACAGTGATGTTCAGTGTCAACAGCTGTGCAATTTTTACTCAAACCGGGCACCGAACATTTTTAACCACAAAAGAACCATTGGATCAGAACAGTATTTGTGCAAGTCCGTTAAGTCAGTTGTCTGAGCCAGTCTTGCTTTTGCGCTGGATTGAAAAAACTCAGGAAAAAGATACTCCACCTGCTTTTGAACAACATCTGCAAAGTGTCTCTGGCACTGAATCGAAAGCGCCCTTGAGTTCTGAGGTGTTTCACGTAGGTACTTCGGGAAGGAAGCTTCTTGACATTGCTTAAAACTGTATTCTACGCAGGAAATGTCCATTGTTGAAGTGAATTGCACTTTTCTCTGCTCAATATTGCCACATGAAGCCGACATACTTGGTTACGTTGAATATAGTTCTTGGTTGAAGAGCTTTTTGATTTAACGGTTAGAGTGTTTAAGGTCTTGCACCATACACTCCAGCTCACTGAAGAACGTTTGCCTAGTTGAACCGTTTTCCAGCCTTATAGCTTAATGTATCGTTTGCTTCTGACGTCGTGTGATATTATCTCCATCATTCACTATCCCGCATCGAAGTATTTGCATCATTATAAAGGCTTTTAAGAAGTCCGCCGCAGTGGGATCAATGGTTATTATCGATGCCGCACGCAACAAGACTTAGCCTATTTAAATGGCTAAAATAACTCAAAACTTTCAATATATTACAATCATAACGAGGATACGCTTAGCAATTGAATTAAAACATGCTAGCTATACTAAACAGGAACAACGGTGAAGTGATTGTTGTCATTTACAAGATATTATTATATTCAGTGTGGTTTCGAGAAAGCACAGCCTATTTATCTTATTTTGATATTCGAATCATTCAGTCTAACTTCCCGAAATTTCTATCACCATAGGAGCCATTAGTTATTGATCATTTTTGTAGAAAAAGAATACATTATAATTCCCGATACTTTGAAACGTTTAAATAGTTACAATAGCGAGCTTCTTCTCACAAACCGTTTTTCCTCCGTTATTATTATTTTTTTTTCTAACTAAAGATAAACTACTCCATATTGTGGAATGATGATGAGTTCATAGTTCAGTCTTTTTACTTTTCTCAGAAAACGTTCAGCACTTCACCTAGAATATTCTCGATCATGAAGGTGGACCAAAGTCTTAATTCTGTAAAAACCACAGGTAAATAACATTCCGAAAAACAGTTGGTTAATTTATAACTCCAGTGCGTCCGAAAAAGGTAAAGCAATACAAATGATACAGAAAATCTGGTTTTTTTAATGATACAGAAAATCTGATGACGATTTTTTCAAAAAACAAACTCTAGAAAGTCACAGTATGGTTTGTTAACGTAGTTTACTCTTACTTAAGCAACGTCTAGGCGGCGGATCTGATTGACCATCGGAAAATTCCAGCTGGAAAAAAACGTGACCAAGAGAGAGAGTCACTGCAACGCGAGTGCCTAACTCTGTTGATTTGGACGGTGCGGCCTGTGAGCGAGTGGATCAAGAGTTTTCATAAACGATGTTATTTCAACCACTGCAGGGCTAGCTTTTTTGTCAGAAAAATATTGTCTGAGAACATTGGAACTGAGCAAGGACCTCAGAAACCAGGAAAACTTTAACTTTTAGCTTCTGACAGCTAGGTGCGATTTTAAACAACTAACGAAAATGATCTGATTTGAGCAGTGCCTTGTTACGTAAAATATCCAACAAGAAAATGCCGTTTTTATTATTACTTATAGGACAGCAAGGTATTTGGATGGAATCTTTACAGCTGTTGCTTTGCAGTAGTATTTTATGACGCTCATGAACACTTTGCAATTTTGTCCAACGTTCTAACTGGACTGTCAGCTCAAATTCTGCGTTTAAAAACTTAATGAAAAATGAAAACAATACGGAAGTTACAAAGTCGCTCTTCTGACATTTGCTATTTGCTTCTGCATTGTTTATGGACGGAATTTTCAAATAAACCGCCCTCCTAATGTGACTCGCCTAATCATTTCAGAAACCGTGATGTACATGGACTTAGAATCAAATGCATAGTTTCGAACGCCTTGCAATGGTTTTGCAAATCGTTGAGTTTTCATGAACTGAGAAGATGAAAATTTGCAGCTTTCTTTACCGCCAAAACGTACATGTAACAGTGATGTAACACTTATTCCGCTCTGTTTATTCAAGTTACCAGATGATAACAGCCCTCCTAGAATGTTCGACCAATGATTTAAAAGTTGCCCCCAGTGGTAAACGACAATGTAATATACCCTAAATCTCAAACGTGAGTCATTAACCCCTACAAATGAGAAACCGGCGATAAAATCTATTGTTAGGGTTAGACGAGATTTTTCCAGATTCGTGACGAATCCGAAACATTTTGGTATGGGATTAGTTTTGCCGTTTACACGCAGATACGTGTTATGCATGAACCCGAAATAAATACGTCCCTGTTTGGTCGCAGGTCCGGAGATTTTGAATCAGGTGTCTATAGTACTTCATTAAAACGTGAGGTCTTTGTAGCCGAATGAATGTTTTCGGATTAATTGATCTGTGTGCCTAAATACAATAAATTCGGAAGCATGAATTATGAATCCGTAAATTAAAAATCTCTGATCCTCGAGTGTAAAATCTAACCTGAGAGGCAAACGGGGTTCCAAGGACGCTTTCCATTTAGGCAAAATTTCCGTTTGGAAATACCGGAAACATTCCGGTTCAAATGGAGAGGCTTTTCATCATCTGTTTTTTCCTGCGAGTCACTGTCTGCGGTGTCTGCTGCTCTCCAGAATGAACTTTGGTCACACGTCTGGATTTCCACCAATACATGAATCCATTTCATCGAAAGTCCTTCCATATTTTCCTGTCGGACCCGTTTTGTTGTTGATCTTCAACCTTCTTTGCACTGTTCGCCCATCACCATCGTGTCCTCGGAGATTATATTAAACTCTCTGGCGATTTTGTTTGAAAATCACTTTTTCACGAAATTCTTTCTTTTGTTTTTACCACCAAGAGACAAGAAGTTTTACGTGAAAATCCTCCTAGCGTTCTAGCATCTGACATGAAGATGCCATTTTGAATGATAAGATATAAGAAATGAAAAGAAAAAAACTGAGACTGTCTGTGAACAGCGTTCGCCGGCAAACAGTGGAAATAGAAGGAAAAATTCCAGCCGCCAGACGCCGGCCGAAACAGAATTGCGCAGATAGAACGGGAATTTTTGTTCCAACTGGTTGGAATTGAACGGAAAGGGTGAAATGCCTCAGAAGGTCGTCCGTTTGTTCTGAAAAGTTTTCGGTCGAACCGGAAATTTTGCCTACATGGAAAGCCCCTCAGGTGTGTATACCTGCCCCTACCATTCTCCAGCCACCCCCCCCCCCAGTCCCCCCTCACCCCTGCCCCCGAAAAAGTTAAACTATGAAAGTGCTTTCTTTTTCTATTGTCAAAGAACCAAACGTTTTCTGTAAAACAGAGAAAATCATTGTCGTGCGTTCACAACACAGAGCTTAATTCAGATTTTTACTTATTAATTTATTTTGCTTCTATATAAATGATTCGTAAGCCTTAAAACTGTTTAAAGATAATATAACTTACTTATGATACTGATAGTGGATAATCAAAACTTAAAAGGTAATGACATATAAGGAATTGATACCGCTGATCTTAAAAATTTTTATTGATTTAGTGATAAAGAAAGCTCGCTATTGAAAAAGATAATCATTGCAGTCACAAAATAGTTTTCTTGCTTTTCAAAATTAAGATGCTATCAAGTTTTAAGATATTACTTTGATTGTCGATGGTTTTAAAACTCACGCAAACGAAAGAACTCCAGAGAGTCGAGAGCGTTTCGCGTCATTGATGAGCCTAATGAGCAAATTATGCTCTTTTACTCTGTTAGAGGGATTAATGAAAACATCATAACTAAAGAGTGTACTGTCTGTAAAACGAAGGAAGGAAGATTCGTGTAATAATTCCATTGAAGCTACTGTAAGCCTTCAACAACAAGGTCCTCGCTCAGTCGACAGCTGCTTCGCCCCGTGTACTGAAGTGAATGCAAGACAGTCTTGGATTCTGGATTCCACCCTGTGGATTCCGGATTCGTTGTTAGTAGAATTTGGATTCCGGATTCCAGTGAATAGCGGGACTTCTGATTCTTTGAGCTGAATATCTGATTCCAAAGCCCTGGATTCCGGATTCCACAAGCAAAATTTCCCAGATTCCAGAATCCGGATTCCCTTGCATGGCGCGAGCTTCTTGTATTATAATCCTTCCAGTTTATATACGTTGTGGACTGTATTAGTTTTTATAAGGAAAAACAAAACTCGCGGCTCGTAAGAAATGTCCACACACCCATTTGAGGTCTTTGATACGTGGATTGCAGGGGATGTATTGTGTTTTCCTGGCAGCGAAAACACGAAATGACACTGTAAGGAAGGAAAACACACGGTTAGTCACAAATTTGTTAAGGCAATTTTTTTGTCTTTATTGTTAGTTTTGCATTTGTTCTTTGAACTTAATTATAAACATAAAACAAAAGCCATTTCAAAAACTTCAGATTGCTCTAGGGTTGAGAGGTTTGAACCGCGGGCGTAGATTCCAATGCCCTCTGGTTGTTTAAAATAATACCAAAATATCTTGTCTCGTGACATGCGATAAACGGTTACATTTTGAGGTAACTGGGTGCGATTTTGCCCCATCATGTTCGTTGTAATCTGAAAACTCCCGCTTTAACGAGCATTTAATAGTGCAGCGCAACCAATACCTGCAGATTTTAGGACTTTCTCAAGCCAAAATTTCGTCATGCTTCGAGTACTCCTTGTTTTTCATGGAAAGTAGAGCGTGCGACACACGTGAGCAAGCGTAATTTGCTACCCGAGTGGGGAGGCGTCTTGCGCGAGATAAAACCTTCTTACTTTGTCTCAGCGCTGGACTTCGTCTCTTTGCGGGGACTCGCGTCCCTCACTGTCTAGGCTTTTGTACATAATGCAACCATCAACATTGCAGAAAAACATTACACTCACGGACTAAAGAAAATTGCTTAGTTATTGAGATCCAGAAGGCGCTTTGGAGAACATTAGGTAAAAGCATTAGGTATTATTCAAGCATTTAAGTGTAATTTTCTTTGGAAATTGTTATTTTTCAGAGAAAATGAACGCTTCAAGTCAAAATTCTAAAAACATTCAGATGCCACACTAATACAGCCGTTTAAAGGATTAATTTTTGCTGTGTTAAAACCATTAACTTGAATGTATATGATGTTGTTATACCACGTATTGTATGTGTTTTTGTTAGCATCAAAATTAATGAAAAAAGCCTCTGTTTCATGGGCTTTATTGGGCATTTTCTGAGTGACTTTATTGGGCGAGATCAAGCATTATAGTGCAGAAAATGGAGCATTAAGGTGGAGTAGAGCATTTTATAAGGCATCGCAGGGAAACAAAAGCGTAATGCACAAAAGCCTATCGCTGGCGTATGTCGTTTGCTCTCCAGCTGTTTGAATATAGCACGTGAAAAGAACAGTATCTCATAGATTCACACGTGCGATTAGCATCGCACCTGTTCGCCCCAGCAGGAGACCTTTTGTACAACAACAGCAACCCCGCGTCTTCCCAAAGCAAATTGAGAAGATGATAGGGACTTTACAATCCGACGACGTGATGGCATTGAAAACACCGGTTAAAAAGTTAATTTACGTTCTTGCAGTCTTTATCGCGATTATTCCTACCCATTTACTTTATCAAAAGTAGGCGAACTCTCCTGGAGATGAATTCCCAGGATCCCTATCCAAGTGCAAATTAGGCAATTTCACGTCGTAGTCGTGCAAAAAAGGCAAAGAAATGTACAAAAAAGTGTTACGCACGTGCAAAGTTGTTGGTTTGCCTTCTAAAACCATTTTTTCTTTTTACGTTCTCGTTGCTATCAAGTCGTCGGATTGTGAAGTCCCTATTTCCAGATTAAAACTGGCACGCTGTAGGCATTATTTCTTAAAAAATAACAAGATCTACAAACTCCTTTCAGCAAGATTTAGAGCATTTACAGGGTCTTACATGGAGTGAAAGTGCGATCTTAAATCGAAAACTGATTCGAAGACTGGTTTCGCGGCTTGTTCAGTAATTGCTGATTCATACGTTAAAACGCTTCAAAAGCGAGCCAAAATAAAAATAAAAGAAGACATAAACGACGGAGATTTGCGTGTAAAACGACTTCGCGTTTAACGATACATCTTCCTTGAAAGCGACTGATAATATTCAATTGGAAAAGAATTGGAAATAACACGGATAAAACCGAACGACGTTTTGGTGTCATCGTGACGCCTTTTTTAAGTTCAAAAAGTGTCAAAAGTGGCTGATAGATAAACAGTCCGAAATAGTTTGCCGCTAAGATTAGCATAAGTAAAAAAAAGTATGCAAATAAAGTCACTCACTCATAATTCTAATACTGGCTAAAAACACAATTATTGTATACAGCGTGTGAATTTTTAGAGCTAATATCATGGTAGTCTGCTACACAGCCGTTTTTAGTGTCGTCACACGACGCTCCTTCCGTGACGACACTAAAAACGGCTGTGTAGCAGACTAATATCATGGTCGACTTACATTTTGTCAGCAACGGCTTAGTCGGTTTTAAGTGCATCAAAATATTAACTGAATATCATAAATCCTTTTTATGTCAGGCACAATAAATAACATTTTACAGAGTCCGAGGAAGACTCGTGTATCCACCAGTTGTTACTACGTGCAAAGGAAAGTAACCCAGTAACATTGCACGTGAGCTCAAAGACACAACTGTTTCAGGAGAGTGATCGTCGCAAGTGCTGTACGCCCAGCAACCAGATGAACCTTGTTGAAAACTTATTTCCAGAGTTTTTTAACAACAAGAGTGACAACAGTTTGAGTTGAAGCTTCAAGATGAATCGCGATCCGGATGAAGGGCAGAAAAACCCTCTTGTTCGATTTCTGCTGACTTTATATGGTAGGGATTCACAACACTAGACTTCGCTAGTTTTATCTCAGCTCTTTTTACACAAGCAACACCAGAACGATACTGCTATATTGAAGGTGTCAATCTCTTAAAATTACCCAAACAGAGACAGTGTCAATTAGAGTTTCTTCAACGATACCTTCTTTTTTAGTCTTTTAAATTTACGAAAAAGATATATCTAATGCATTGTAAAAAACAACTTTAAGATCAAGTATCATTAAACTAAGCGATTACGAAAACCAGTCTGTAAAACAAATTTGTTTTTGTTTGTCTACTGATGTAACTAAATTGGCTCTGACGTTTTGTTAATTATTTCCTTTTTAACTCAAAAATTGAAACGATACTCCAAATAGCCGAGTGGTATGTCTTATGTCTAGTGATCGACTGCCAGCCGCTGGCAGTCGAGAAGAAAAATGAAAACTTGAAATAAATCTCTTATTCTTGTCGTTTACATTGTTTGACTTTTCAGGGCAAAATTAAGTATTATGCGTGCGGAACTGTATGTTGCGCGCTTACAGTGACAGCGGAGCGCGGCGCGGTCCCATTTCATACAACTATCTTAAAGAAGGATTTTCACTACCGCGCACATGTTGCGCGGTAACAATGACTACTCACTGAAGCGATGCGCGGCGTGGTCGTCTTTTCATCGGGTACAACTTTGTTGAAGACGCACTGTCACCATTACGGGCATTTACATGCTTTGAAAAAATTAATTTTAAGGGTGACTATATACACTGACGCAAATAGAACTTTAGGCAATGAGTGAGGAGCTCAAACGGACGTAAATAGTTGAGGGCTTTTTATTCTCTTACTCGTGATTAGGCGGTTCCTCCGTATTAGGCGTCGATTCTATTAGCTTTTACTTGAGTTGTGTCAGCGAATAATGGGACGTCCCAGAAAGTGGTCGTATGCTCATTCTCATACAGCCGCTTGGATGTGATTTGTGAGAAATAGTAATGAGATCTAAAGATCCGTGTATCGTACATGGGCCGTGCGAGGTTACGATAATAATATCACGAAAATTATGAAACATCCACCCTGTTTATTTGGAGAAACTTATTTCATGTTATTGCTTTTTAAATAAATATTCAAAAGAATTGTTTGATTACGCTTCAAAGAATAAGATCTTGAAAGCATTGTTATGTCTCTGTAGTACTTAGTCTGTGCCAGTGCACTACAGCCAGATTATTATTATTATTATTATTATTATTATTATTATTGGTTTACTTACAAACTCTTTTTCAATTTCTTCATCCAAGATGACAACAGAGCAATCCAGGGATTAATAATTTATCGCCTTCCCAGCAATACGCGTAATTTAATTTAATAGTGTTTAAAACAGTTTGAGTCTTTGTTGATGATAAATGTAAACATTTTACACCCCCCTGAGAAAGTCAATACTTTAACTCAAAGAAACGACCCCTGAAAGGAGCGACCCTTCGAAAGTAGCGATAAAATTTCACAGGTGTGAGCAAATGCCAAAAGTAGCGACCCTCGGAAAGTAGCGACTTCAAAAGTGATTTTCCTTCTTGCTACAGAAATAATGGAAAATATAGTACTGTTAATACAAGCTTTACCAACTGATCCAAAATTTATTTTTAACGGTTATAATGATCTCTGACATGCCTTTATGTACCTCAAAAGGTACATTACATCTTTTTTTTTCGTCTGTGAATACCCAAAGCGTAATCAAACAATTCTTTTGAATATTTATTTTAAAAGCCGCGAATAACATGAAATAAGTTTCTCCAAATAAACAGGGTGGATGTTTCATAATTTTCGCGATATTATTATCGTAATTTCGCAAGGCCCGTGTACGATACACGCCGTTTTAGCTACCCGAAAGAAGCGACCTCCTGAAAGTAGCGGCCCTCCGAAAGTAGCGATAGGAAAAGGCTGCTAAATCCGATATAACGTTGGTCGTTACTTTCGGAGCTTTACGGTATGTTACGAGTTTTATAATTTTTCTGTTTTAAGTCAATTCCGTGCTAAAGTCATACTCAGTGCCTTAACCTATACACAAATTTTCAGATGGATGTACACTGTAAAATGAAAAGAGCCAATTCGGCCCCAAAAATGGGGCCGAAACGGGTGAGTCCAGAACGGTACTGTTTTTGGGGCCAATTCAGCCCTATTGAGATGGGGCTGTTTTGGTACCAAGATTTGGGGCTAAATTGGCCCTTGCATCGGGGCCAAATTAGACCATGAAAAGGGTCAATATGGAAAACACTAGGGCCATTTTGGATTTTCCACTAGCCAAAACAGCCCCTCAAATTTTGGCCCTCTTAAAAACTACCCCTCAAAAAGTAGCCGATTCAGCCCCATATCGGGCCATTATGGTTTTTTTAATTTGGGTGGGGGCCTGCAGATTTTTTTCCCTTAATTAGGTATTGACAAATAATGAAACCAAACTAAGGCTTATTTCAAACATTTATTCAGTTCTGTATAAGTTACTGTGATCTGTGTACATCATAACAACGCGTATTCCAACCTATTTATGTAACATTATTTAACAATTAGTCGCCGAAGGCGACGTGAATATCGGCGAATAGTCACCGAGACGAAGTCGAGGTGACTATTCGCCAATATTCACGTCGCCTGAGGCGACTAATTGTTTTAGTATAATTACATTGATGGTTATTCGAGAAAATAAATTATCGATCAATTTCCGACCCCGAAACATCAAAAAATCTGGCTGCCACTTTGTAAACTGCTAGCCTTCAATGCTATAATCACCGCGCGGTGATTATAGCGGGATAAAGCGAAGCTCCTAGCCAATCACAGTGCTCTATTTTCGATAACCATCAAAGTAATTATACTAACTTCGGTTAATCTCAACTTTTCTAGACTGAACATTTAGAATTATTGGAGGAATTAAATTGGCCAAGAGAGACACTTGTCTTTGGTGCGATCAAAGTAACTACTTCGTAACTGTTTTCACAAAAGACAAAGTCAAAATCATAATCAGCATCATAGGAACACTTAAAACCTACAGTGAAAATCAAAAATTGGAGTTGTAAAGGGTCACCAGAATTAATTAAGGTTTCTATTATAACTCCCCTTTTGACCCCAAAAAAAAGGGATTGTAAGAGTTGGTCAAGTTCTCTTGCTAACAATTCTGACAATGTATATTAGATTGAAGCAAAAGAGTTGTAAGAGCAATAATGAACTAAGATGCTTCAGCTATATCAATGTTCAAGCTTCTGATTACAACTCCGACTCTGTCTACCTTGCTACTGGGAGCCTTTAATGACTTGACCTAATACTGTTGAAGGTGCTTTTCACTCGTGACAAAGTCAGGGTCATAGTCAGAATAGTAAGAGCACTCATCACCTTGTGAAAATCAAAAATCAGAGTTGCAAGGGAAGTCATAACCAAAAGCTTGATGGAATTTTAGTCATCACAACTTTCTATTCTTCCGATTCTGCTTATTATGTAGAAAACCAGATTAAGGGTGGAATCATTGAAGGATAAACCACTTACCAGTCAAAATTCTTGTTTCCATGCTTTATAGTTTTCACTAGATCAAAAGTGAAGGAGTCATAATTGGAGTAATTATACCTTGTTAGTGTTTTATCTAGATCAACACTCATGCTTTTGATTACAGTTCCGACTCTGTATCCTATTGGTAAGCCAGCCCTTATGACTTGGCAAATGTTTTAAACTATATTTTACTCCACGGATATTATGTTCACAAAATCTTGCCAAATCTTGGTCTATAAGGGTGAAAGAAAACTTCCATGAACAAAATTTCGACAGTTTGGCTACACCTCACGAGGTTGTCTTGGATTTACATTCAGCAAGAACTGAGGCATTTGCCAAGTCATTTAAAAAGGGAGGAAACATTGACAAGTGTCTACCCCAGTCCACTTTCAAGCAATGCCTGATCTAGAAAAGTCAAGATGGCTTTGCATTGGGTGCATGATACATTAAATACATAAAAACACCCAAGCAATGCTATCACTGCATCAATCTTCTTCTGAGGAAGCTGGCATATAATGCCTCCCTTTGTCACAACAAAATCCTGAATTTTCCTGTCAACATCTGCATCCCTCTGCAATAAAAACAAATGTTGCAATTTTAGAAATGATAATAACAATAATTAAAACACAACAAACAGTGCCTACACATAAAAAGTCAGTATAGTCATAACAATATCATTGTCAAAAAAAAAATGTTGGTTTAATTACTTTTTTCCAGTTTTCAGGTATGCATGTAAGGTATACTGTATAAATAATATATTATAGTTTGTTGTTCAAAATTATGCTTACTTTAGGTTGTGGGAAAAAGAATGATAGCATAATTATGTCTAATACATTCACACATCATTGAGGAGGTAATTAAAGTGTGCTTGTCCTGATACAAGAAGAGTATTTCAGTATTTCCCGCCAATCAAGAAATTTTGCAGCTGTAAAATCAAAATTCATTTAGTATTTATGTAGCCTTATTCTGTGTGATTCGGTGTAGTCTGGTGACTGTAAAGGAATGGCCCCTAAGGGATGCCTTCATAATAAAAGCTAAATTGCATCTCCATTTTGTCTGACTTCCACTTGTATCTGGGCTTCCCAAGCATTTAGGTTTCAATGTACAGTTGAGTTTGTAACACTCCTGTCAGTGTGTTTTTTTGTATTACAATATCAGGAAAAACGTTGTATTCCCAAAACACTTACCTCTACAATAGTGACAACTTCCTCCCAAAGTCCTCTTGGCACTCTGATCAATGCCGCAGAACCTTGTTCACTACCAAAAGGATGCCCGACTTTCTATTTCTGCCATAGAAGAAATGTTATTCAATTAAAACTGGTTCCCTTGGAGCACCAAGTTTATTCACACACAGTTCTGGGTAATTCTGGGAGCAAATTGATTGACAGACCCTCTCACCTCAATCACACCTGCAGAATTCTGCAACCTAAAATTCTATTTCCTAATTTTATACATATTAATAGGCCCTTTGCAGCTAGCCATTCACGTGACACAAAACCGCCGTACTGGTGAGCAAAAGTCGCACTGGGACAAGACAAACAAAGAAAATTACAATTTAAAATTATGTATGTCTTTTGTTTGACTTGTCCGTGTGCGACTTTTGCTCACCAGCACGGCGGTTTTGTGTCACGTGAATGGCTAGCTGCAAAGGGCCTATTCTATTATTATAACTCACATGCATTATTCTTTCAACCCTTTAAGCCTTAAGAGTGATCAGCATCAAATTTCTCCTTGTAATATCAATGCTTTGTAAAACAACGTGTTCATGAGAATTATGGACATAATCACACAATTTGCTTTATATTTTATCAACTTCTTCCCACTACCTCTGTAGGAAATGAACAGGGTCAACAAATGAGAATTAAAATTTTGATCTTAGGATTTAAAGGGTTTTAAATTTGTCTATTTTTAATGCATTTATTTTGCACTCATTTATCAGACAAGACAATTAATGTATTGGGAAGCCAAGTACTGAAATCTACAGTGTAAATGTATAACCAGACCACACCATCCTTACCATCTTCTTTAGTTCAGGTGTTTACTGTTGAAATGGCTTTAAGGTTTTTTCATTCTGTTTATCATTCTCCCTGTTTTAAAAAGGGGACAGTGAGGGGATGGAAGAAGTGCTTTTTAACTCCTCCACTGGCTTAACTACAGAATACAGGGTCACTTATTTCCTTATCATTAGAAAATAAAAGCATCTAATATGACTCGTTCTTCAAAGCCTTCCGACAAGGTGGACTTGAGTGACCCTGAATTCTGTTTAATGAAACGTAGTTAAAATAGCTCAGACTTTTGCATTGCTAGAAAGAAAGCGAATCAGGGTGGCTTACCTCGTCTTACTATCGGTTTTTCCCAGCAAAGTCTTGATTCTTGGAGAGCCTTTGTTATATTTGTGCAGTTCATCTCGAAAACCGTTGCGCCTCACGAGGCTTCTGTCTCCAATTCTTCACGACGAACTTCAAGAGCGAAGTGATGGATCAGCGACGGCTCATAGTTCGAAAATAATTAGTAATAACACCTTGAATGTCCTTTGATGCTATCGAGAAGTATAATACAAGACTCCTGATCCCCAAAGAAACTGACCTGTTCGCAAACGTTGCACTACTTTCAAAATGGACGCCAAAAGGATCAATCCAAAGAGCATGTGCAAAAGGAAAGCCCGCTGACCAGTTGTGTATTGTTTGCAGGCTGTCTGCCAGGCCCATTTTTATTCGTAAAATATGTTTTCGATTGTGTACATGTCGTGTTATTTTTAGCCTGAGTGGCAGGTGTTCGAAATTTTAAAAACCTTTTACTTATAAATCAGACAATATATGTACATGGCTGGGTCTTTGTTTGCTATCAATACTGAGGGATATTGTACTGTAACGCCCTCCCAACGTTTAGTTTGCGTGACGCATCATGTAATGTTATCGACATTGAAATCATGTGCAGAACATTCGGGAGCGTGATCGTAGTTTTGTTTCCGATTTGTAGCTTCGCTCGAGGCAAAGGTTCGCAAAATTCGCTCGAAACTATGGGTTACCTTACAGTCTTTGACTGTCGTCACGGTTTTAGGTCTACGTTAAAGTTATATTAGTTCCTTGCTCGACTAAACGGACCGTACTTTGGATTGTGTCAGACGTATGGTTTCGATATGGTTACTTCAACTGAACACCGCGGTCTCCTTGCGCCCCTTTTGACGGCAAAAGGCGGTCGCTCCGCATAGACCTTGTTGGGGCCAAATCGGAATTTTTATTTGGCCATCGGAAGGGCCAAATTGAGACCGGGAAGTGCCAAAGTAGCTTTTAGTGTAGCCAATTCAGAAATTAGATGGGCCGAATTGGTACCATCTAGAACTGTTTTGACCCTTTCTGTCCAAAACGACCCAGCATGTTCCAAATCGGCCCTCGAGAAATTGGGGCCGATTTGGCCTTTGGGGTCGATTTGGCTCTTTTCATTTTACAGTGTAAGTTGTTGTTTTTGGTTTTATCTTTTAAGCCCCATGCAAACGGACGCAACATTGTTGGCCAACAGCTCCCAACATTATTGCTGGATGTTAGATCTTGCTTCCCTTTACCAGCTGTTTACATACATACATGCGCTTTATTAGGACTTCATTTGCGTGGCTATTCTGCCCTAATTACAATAGAGATACCAATGACTATACAATAGGTTTAAAAAGTATAGATAAAATAGTAAAGAAGTATAAAATAGGTAACGCGAAGATCTATCATAAAAAATTGGGGAAAATATTAAAAATACATATTGGGAGAGTCTGCTATAATAGCTTGGTTTTATCAGGATTTATCAGAAGCGAGTTCGCACAGTACCACCTTGAAACTTCTTTGAGGTCACTGTTAAGGGCAACCACAACCTCACTCACATTGCAAGGAGAAAGTGATAAAAGAATCTTGGTGTCATACACATATTCCATCGTTTGATAGTTCTTAGGAACGGAGAGAAGCTCATTAATATAAATCGTGAACAATACATGCAGGGCCAAGAATTGATCCCTGGGCGACTCCCACCGTTAATGGGAGGTGATCGGACAGAACATAGGATTCAAACCAGGCGCGAGCGGAGTCGGACACACCCAACCGGCGCAGTTTCAATACTAGCAAGTCATGCCGAACACTATCGAATGCCTTAGACATGTCCAGCAAAGCCACGAAGGAAAATGTTTTGGGGTCCATGTTATTTAATAGTTGGTCAGTGTAATGTGACAGCGCACACCCTATTGTAGCGCGTTGTGGCGTGTTTTTTGGAGTTGTTGCACCTGTTTACACACCACTGCCAACACGGGCGCAACAACTTCCAACCTTGTTGGTCTAACAATGTTGAGAGTTGTTGCACGCGCCCGTTTGCAGGTAGCTTTAGACGCGCAGCTTCGTAATAAATATTGTATTTACTTTCAGGTACTTTTTGGCATTTTTACCACCTTTTTTACACCTTTATTTTGGGTACTTTTAGCACCTTGAACTATACAACGATTTTACAAAATGTAGCGAGCCACCACACTACTGTGTCAAGCTATATTAAGCTACATAGTGCATTGAGTGCACACTAGTTGTAGGCCTGGTTGACTTTCATTTCCACACTTTTTGAAAATTGAACGCATGACTAGTTCGCTCGGACCTCACCAATACTTTGAGCTCTTAAGCTCACCCCAACAACGCATAATTATATTATTACAAGTGGTAAAGTGATCAAACCAAAAATTTGTAGGCCAAGGCCTACAGGTCTATGGGCTGCAGGCTACGCCCCTGACTGCACTCTTTTAATTTATTGGCTGCCACAGAATCATATTACCATTGTGTTGATGATGCTTTTTATTTCAAGTAAACCGTTTGTTTTAACCTTTTCAGTTATCCTTTACCAAACGATTTAAAGAAAATACAAAAAAAGTTAAACATGAAATGTTTTTGTGAGGGAAAGACTTTCTCACTCTCAGACTCGAGCACTTAGCGACCTCCGCAATAATGCAGCTTACTGATTAAGCCGCATTATTGCTTGCAGGTTTTTAGGCACGGCCCCAGTTTAATTTTTTGGTAGTGATATATTTAATTAGGTCGTGGCTGCTAACAGCAGAATACGGTCCTATGTCAAAGAGAGATGTTTATCTCTTCATACTGGAACTGAAGCGCGAAATGATTCGTCAAGACACCCGCGTGGAAATGATTTTCGAGACGGGCATGGTGGATTTGGAAAAGTTGCACACCTCTGGAATATTCCTAGCTACGCCCCTAAAAATAATGACAAAAGTAGAATTGGTACATACCACTTTCAATACACGTGAAAACGACAGCAAACCGGCAACACGACACGTGTAAACACAAACTACGTGCCATCGCTATTCAAATTAGCTCGAGTCACGTGTGGTTACCAGTCAATGTGATTCTCGCAAACAGCTATCTTTTTCACTTGCTGTCAATGAATTATGCATGTTTCAGAACCAAATCTCATGTGAATCGTCAGCTGTTAAAGCATGTTAAGGAAAGCTGAATCGTAAGCTGAATCCGAAGCTGGGGAAACCGTACCCTTTCGTAGAATTATGCACGGTTGCTTTCAAATAGTGGTAGTTTACTGGCTTTATCTTCTTCTTACTAAAATAAATCGGGTTTTTGTAGATGTGGGCAAATCCAGACATTGCGTCAGTTCCCAATGCTTACTTGTAGAAAGAGCCATTAGAGCTTTTTTGGCGCTCAAAACGAACGAGTTGGTGGAGTAATTATGATGGGTAATAAAAGAAAAGAAAGCATCCTATGTTTCTAGTCCGGGTATCGACGGCAATTGCGAATAACAAGCGAAACAATACACCGTAAAGTTATTCAAACAATAGTCACATTTCAGCGTTAAAGCACGTTAAGGAAAGCTGTATCTATAATGTTTAACGTGAACTCTCGAACTCTAAGTTTAATCTCTAATTCCTTTTCCTTTTTTTCACGAAGTCTATTCAAATTTCTGCGTTATTGCGTGGCAGTCCATTCAGCAAAAAAGGACAGATGTATTCATTCTTTTGGTGATACAATTCTAACCGGAATACACGTAAAATGTCAGTCTGCGCGGACTGATTTGTCGACTGACCGAGCTCTCGAAAAGGCTCATCTAGCAGTCTATTTTGATACACTTCTTGAGATTCTACATTCTAAAATAATACGACACACTCAAGCTCGCAAAAGAATCATAATATGAAACAAAAAATGTAATTAATAGATAGGACACGAAATAATACCGCCACGCTATGTGCTAAATCTCACGTGAAGCTATGGAAAAACAATAACATCCTCAGAAGGCAACTTTGGACATACACTTAATTCAACTGGAAACCTTAGTAATATGCTCATACGACACAGTGTGTGCGTTTTTCAGGTCAAAACAACAACACTTTTCTTGCCTTCTTTCCGTGTCACATCTCAAATGTTAACAAATATTCAGCTATTTTTATTCGCCATCAGTAATTAACTGGTGAAAACAATGAGGACATTGTGAATTTTTAAGTGATATTATTTTGGTCTTGACTGTTGGAGCACCACACAAGAACCAGCACGAATTATTTTTCAGTCTCACAAGAAAATCTCAGAAAATTACACCAACGAATACATGGTAAAATACAATGTTATTAGAATGGTTTTTCATAAAAAACCATCACGGTGTATTTATGTTAATACTGAAAAAAAAAACCGTTTTTATCGAATAAAATTAGGTAGACTATCTGTCTAATGATCTGGTATTAAAATCCCACCAATCAGAGGTAAAGGAATTGAAGCCCAACCACCTGCTTGAACCGTGAAAAATGAGAATCCTGAGGCCGGCCAGTCACGTTTATTAATAACTTAGCCAGCAACTTTACTGGAGTAGCTGTCGCCTAATTCTTGACACTTCACTCGGAACAAAATCAGCAAAGGTGTTTGCAGTTAACTTTTCAAGTATTTCAGGTAACTATTTTATAAACTCGTGCTGATTGAAAATGTCTCGTGACAAAGTGCGCCTCGTAGGTTTTGTTCCCGTTTTATTTGCACCAAAGTTGGGCTAACAGAGCACCAGACTCGCAACTACTCAAGTTTCGTGTTATTACAAAAGTTTGTCCTGATCACCTAGCTCGAATAATTCACCGCCTTCTTAATCTTTTTGATGTAATTTACAGAATGGACACCACCTCAAAATGTACGAGCAAATTTACTGCAGGACAAGCAGACACCAGTATCGAAACACGTGAACGGGCCGCCGCCTCCATAGCCTCCCACGTGAATTTAACTACCAGGCACCCGTCATTCCAATCCAACCCGTGTGAGCCTTATGAGGTGAACAGCAAAATGAACCAAGTAGAACAGCTTTTCCCAGAATTTTTCACTCGCTGCAGTTATGCGAGTTTCACCGAAAGCTACAGGATCAAAACTTATGCGAATCGCAGGCCAAATCAAAGGCTGGAGGAACCACTCGTTCAGTCATGGCTGCTTTTGTACGGCGGTGGCTCACCGCAGGATTAGTCTTCCGTGTTTATCTTTAACTTATTTATAGCCTTCTTTTCGAACTGTCTTCTATACAAGCAAGTCTCTTATGAATCCGATTCAAACAGGAAAATCATACTATGGATCTTAGAGGCTAGAAGAGCCCAATGTTTGATTAATGGTGCTGTTTGACACGATAAAATATTGTCCTCTTTTTGTTAGAATGTGGGTTAATTACGCCGTACTTGTGGAAAGGCTGTTATCTAAAATATTGAAGAATGACAATTAAGAAAAATGACTTTTTCGGTAGTTGACGACTAATAGGAAACTGAATGGTGAAATGTATACCGTGTTTACAAGAGAAATCTCTAAAGTCAAGCTAAGGCTTTTAATCGTAACAATTCTACTCTAGTGGTCACTTTATCATATAGAGCAATGTTATAGATAAAAAGAAAATAATTTATTTGAATTTATCAATTTGACTTTAGATTTAAGCCCACAGGGAAAGACTCATAAAAATAATATTTCAAGAACTGGTGCATATTTTTCAATGGTCTAAAACAAAGGGGTTGTGCTACACATTGAGAAGTGGTAAGTTTATAAAATTATTTTTGGGGGGCAGGTGAAATCCCGTAATTCAAATTTACATCATTCATTTAGGTGCAATTTTTCACTTCAGCTACACAAAAATTCAATTACAAACCTTTTTTAATAACTTATCTTGAAACTTTACGAATAAAAATAAAATTAGAGTTCTTTTATCCAAGAGACTGAAGTGTAATGTAGTCCTTACTACAATGATTTTGCGAACGAAATGACAAAACCTCTTCTGCAGTCTATAACAAGATAGTATTTGTTCTACAGTTTCATGTCCGGCGTTATTCTTGAATTTCTAGTGGGGCTAATGTTCGCGCTTTTAAATTTTTGAGCAGCACTTGACTTGGCTTCATTTTCCCTTCCCTTCACAAGCAAAAAAAATGCGCAAATAATATTCTCAGGAAGTCAAAAAACGTTATCAAGAGAACAGAAATCCTAAAGAGCGTGCTCTCTGGTATACTGACGTGATTGTGACTAAAAAATTTCTTTCTGTTTCTTACCTGGGGAAAAAGAAACTATTCTTGAATGTATAAATGAAAAAAGACGGTGTGAAAAACGTGATGGTAACCACACACTCTTCAAATGCGCGTGAAGTATAGAGAACGGCTGAGAATAGCCAAGTACCCGTATACGTATTCTAAACTATTTTCATTGATATGTTTGCTCCGAAATGGGCACGCGGGCCCCATAATTTAGCACGTTTTCCCCCCTGGGACCCTTGCATTACCCCTGGGTATTGAGCGTGGTATTTAAATGTTTTGCCAACATCAGGATCACTCTTCAGATCGCTTTTCTATGCGTTCATGCCCCGAGAGGGCATATATACTTGCGTTTTTGGTGTGCCATTCCGGTTTTCGTCGCTGAGCATGGCCTAGGCTCCTGACGCTATCCTTCCTTATGTTTTGAAAGCCGTTCGCCCGGCTGTGATACCTCCTTCGAGTTACCTTTTATAGCGTGAGTCGCTTTCAGACTGGATTTCATGGCAGGTATCCGTCTCCATTTCATTTCATAGCGAGTGTCGCTTCGAGCTGTTTCATAGCGTACGCCGCTTTCAGTTGTTATAGCATGTGTCGCCTTCACGTTGGTTTTTCTCGGCGTGTGTCGCCCTCCAGTTAGCCATTTCTCGCGTGAGTCGCTTTCACTAGTTTCATGGTGTTTTTCTTATTTTGCTCTCCATTTTGTGTTTATAGCGTGTATCGCTTATAACTTTGTTTTTGTTTTGTTTTGTTTTGTTTTTTTTTTTATGGCGTGTGTCGCACGTAAACGTAAAAGTACAGTTGAACTTCATTCAAGTCCCAACTTTAACGTTCACGCTTGGTTTTTCATACATCATACATTGGCTCTACTCTATTTACGCGCGTAAATTTTATGTGCGTACGCACGTAAAAATTACGCCCCGCGCAAGAGTAGAAATCCACCCTAAATGTTCCTACGAAAATTAACTACATCATGCATCTTAATAGTATGAAATGAAGTTTATTCCGGAAGCAACGCCTGTGCGTCTATATTGTTTTTAACACTTAGGAAGCAGCGGCTATTCCAAACAAAAATAAACTTCTTCCAATTCTGCTCTAGGTCCTATTGAATTAATTTTATGGTTTGATTCAAAAACAATATAAGCAGAAAATTTAATTGAAGCTTATAAAATGAAAGTCAGGAAAGTTTCGTTTAACTTAATTTGCCAATGTTTAAGGTCCACTTATAGTTCTCACAAATCGCTCTCGCCGAGACGCGTCTTGGTTACCATAAAAGCAACCAATTTTTAAAAATGTTTCATATTTCTTTGAATATACAAATAACCGATCTGATATCGAGCTAGGCTGAAAAATCGTTCAAAACCTTGGAGACATATTACGATATGTTATTTAATTTTCTATAGCAAAACACGTCACGTTTCAATTCCAGCATCCCGTGGTTCTTTCTCATTAGTTTAATTTTTTATTTTCTTCACCAAGTTTCATTAGTTTTCCTGTCGTCAAAGGGTTCTTTTTTTCAGAAACGTTTTTTAAGTTTCGACGTCACATAAATTTGCCAGCAAAAAAACTTCCGCAAAACGTTCCGAAACAAGGAAAAAGCGTGCAGTCATACACGCAAGAAAGTAATTAGTTTAACTTTTAAACTATTTCAAATGCAAATTGTCGGATGCTAGTCCTTAGGCGGCTATATATATCATCTCTCTGTGCTGAAATACAGCGAAAATACGATCTGCGCTTTAAAACTTTGACTTCTTCAGAGTTCCGAGACGCGACAAAAACTCTGTTGTCACAGGCCAAGAGGAACTCAGTTCAAAATTAAGCTCCTTGTGCTAACTTGCCTTTTAAGTTACCATAAAAGCAGCGACTACTTTGAAATTTATGGCACATGAGGCATCAACGAAAAACGCGCGGTTTTTTAGCGCGAGACCAAAGAAATTATGAAGAAATCAAGTATCGTTGTTTTAAGCGCAGTGCCACAGATTCTGTTCGTGAAAAGAATAGACAAACCGAAAATTGAACTGAAAAATCATGTTGGAAAGAACACTTGGATACAAAGGCCCTATACCGCGAATCTGTTATTTAAGATATATGAGCATTGACAAAATAAATGTCACTTCAGACGCCCACGAGAAGATATATGAGGATTCTGGAAGTAGTTTTGAAATATTACCTTGTTCAAGACTTAATAAGGAACTTTTTGAATGTGACCGCAAAGTAAAGAAGAAAGGAATGTCGAGGCTAAAACTACTGAAAAATGAAGGACCAAGCTGGGCAGGAATTAAAAATCATTCACAAGATGAGACGTATCTTTCACCTCCTCCGCAAAGATTTCGAGCTACGTCAGGAAATAAGACTCTGTATCGTAAGGAAAGAGACTTAAACGCACAAACGCAACCCAAAATTTGCCTGCCTCCGCAAACATTTCAACGAGCTGCGGCAGGGATTAGTTCTACTGGCGAGCAATCAATCAATGATCACAGAACTGACCGAGGATCATGCAGTGCACTCGGGCGTTCGCGACAGCTTTGCGGCAAAAATTATGATTTTGCACTTTCTGGTGAAAAAGTATGGTTAAATTTTGACAACGATTCAGTTTACGTGAAACCTGAAACACAGCAGTGGAAAAGGAGCGAGTCCTTGAATTCAGATAAACAATATCAAAACAAGGAGAGGCAACGGGAGAAAATTATTAACTCGTGGATGCAATTTTTTGGATAATAGTTCAAATAATAAGCATGAAAATAAATGTTGTCGAATGAAAACAATAAAAGCTAAAAACTATGGTAAAAATGAAATCAGTTTAGTTTCAGGTTTGCGCCAAAATGGAATTAGACTACAAGCAGTCTCTCTTTTCTTCAGATTTAGTAAAGGGAGTGCACGCGCGCGCGAGCGTTGAGCCGCGAGGCCGCGAGACGCGAGACGCGAGAAACGAGGGCGGCAGCCCGACCTCTCCCGTCTCGCGCCTTCAGTCACGCGAGTGGTCACTTGCGTGTCTCGGGCGTTTTGTTCGACGGACCAAGAAAAAAGAGAGACTGCTCGTAGTCTAAAATGGAATGTTCCATCGTCAACTCATTGAAAGAGACTGGGTATTCAGTTTCAGAAGAACTCGTCCTATTGCTGCTCCTCTTTCCGAGAAGACATGAGAGAGACCTTGGGATTAAAATTTACATTTTAGAGCTGTGTATGTAATGAATCGTGGTCAAAAGTAATTTTGTGATGGCATCGGATTGGTTATTGGCTAAGGCTCCGTTATGGAGATAAGTTGTGACGGGAAAGAGAGTCATGTCCATTCTCCAACCCAGTCGATTTAACGTTAGCAATTGTTTAAGAAAAAGGTTGACCCTTTTGCCCGAGCCAACATTGCTGGCGTAAATTCTGATTGTATAAAACAGCGCTCGTGCATGCTCTGATTCATGAGTCTCGCTTTCACCAAGTTGATCCGGCTGAGTGAAGTGTTTAAATGGGGAAAAGTTGGCTCGGATAGGAGAGTGACCCTACCATAATAAAAGGGTTACCCGGCTAGAACCAAAAAAGGAGAAGTCCAAAGTCTACTGCAAAGCTGATCATAACATCGTGTATTGCAGTAGTTTATGGACTTCTCCATTTTTCGTTCTCAATATTTTGGGCGATTAGATCTCTTTTCTAGAGATCTAACATTGACAACCAGCAGGATCTTCGTCCGCGGTTTTTGCAGTTCAGTAATTCCTTTACCCGGCTAGGCGGGTCATCCTTCTAGACGAGCTAACCCTTTGTTTCTCAAGTAAACGGTTCTCAAGAAATGCATAAAACGTTTGCCTGCGCATACCCAGTAGCCGGCAGCCTCGTTCCCAGGGTTTTCTCCTACCCGTCCCTACGGAGTAGGAGAGAGACTTAAAATTGATTGAAAGGCTGATCGGACAGCTAAGCCGGGCTGATAATTTATAATGGTAATTGAACTGAGTGGAGTCCAATTTGGTCTGAAATCATACGCGTGATTTCAAAATCGAACGAGCGCGCAGCGCGAGTTCGATTTGAAATCACAAGTATGATTTCAGACCAAAATTGCACGACACGAAGTTCAATTACCACTTTATTACATCCATTTTGAAATCGCAGAATTTAGTGAGTACTAATATTTATTGATCAAGTAGCTGGTTTGTTAAAAAGCCGAAACAAAAAGGCTTTTACATCTCATTTTGTATTCGAAACAGAAATGATGCGATATAGAACAAAAATGGTGCGATTTAAAACAGAAATGATGCGATTTAGAACATGAATGACGCGATTTGGAACAGATGCGATTTAGAGCAAAAAATGGTGCGATTTGGGAACAAATCACACTGCTGAGAGCCAATCAGATTGCACGGATCGCCAGTGATTTCAAAGCGGATGTAATAAACAAATTTATTTGCCTAATATAACCCGCAATATTTCGACTAGACAATACAAGTCTTCATCGGCAGGAACTAGAAAAGCTAAGTGAAAATAGAATAAACGGTTACAGTTGCTGACTGCCTGATCTTCAACCGAGAGATCCGGCTTTTCCTCGCTGCTGTTTGTCCATGTAAGTGGTTCTTGCAAGAATTGTAGGAGAGAGAACCTGGGAACGAGATTGCCAGTATAACTCGGCCGACCGTTGGCCGACAGCCGGTAGCCCGTGAAACCAGTTACCCCTTTATCCGGGAAAACTTTTTCGCAATATCAGGACTTAAAACAAACTGAAACCACTGTTCTCGGCCGATCAGAACTAACATCAAAACCACCGTAAATCTTATGCGTTTTCCTGTGCTAAGCGCCGCCTTGATGTCTTGGCTTTGGATCTGATTAGCTCATTTGATTGTTGGGGCGTACTACCATTAGCCTCAGGATTCAACGTATTTTTGGTTTACGTCTCCCGTTGAAAACTGTAGAATATCTAACGAGAAGACCCGAGAAAAAAAAAGGAGACGCTGTGATGTAAGGTTGCGATAAGGCGAATCAGCTGATACAACTTTATATGAGAGTTACATTCAGTATAAAAGGCTGTAGCCAGAGCCCACCTGGCTGTATGATCCAAAGAGGCTTGCCGACAAGGGTAACATGTCCCCATTTTAGTAGCTATGATTAATAGGCAATTTCAGCAAGGATCACTGCGACATCACTAATAGACTGATCAGTCATAGCTTGAGCCAGTAGAAAGCGTTTCCGCTTAGGGACCTTACGAAACTACGGCCCGTTTCAAACGTCGCGCTACTGCCGTGCCGAACTCAATTCATAAATTATAAATACATTAGAATACATTCAAAAGTTTCCTAAACTGTTTCTTTATTTTTGTGTTTTGTTTTCGGCAACAGCCGTTCTATTCGACTGAATTAAATTCGACGTCTGAAACCAAGTCGTGCTAGTGTCGTGCTACAGTCGAGCTACAGTCGAGCCAGCTTAGCACGGCAGTAGCACGACGTTTGAAACAGGCCGCAGCGACGGCAAGGAGAACGTCAAAAAAGCAATAGGTTTAATGAGAAAAACAACAACTTTTCACTTGCTTCACGCTTTTTTGTACATTTGTTTGCTTTCTCTGCACAACTACGACGTGAAATAACCAAATTTTGAGTTTAATTGAGAACGGGAACGCCAGCAAGGCAATAAAAAAATACCATCTCTGTCTGAACTCGGGCGCGGTCTGGCC
The DNA here is from genome assembly GCA_038088405.1 of Porites divaricata. Classification (NCBI taxonomy): domain Eukaryota; kingdom Metazoa; phylum Cnidaria; class Anthozoa; order Scleractinia; family Poritidae; genus Porites; species Porites divaricata. The sequence goes on along the minus strand of JBBMOI010000016.1, from coordinate 6,600,753 downwards.
CTCTCTTCAAAGTCGGAAATCCGATTTCGGATGGCATCGTTTTCGTTTTTCACCTTGCTTGATGCGTATTAAAGAGGATTCATAATTCTCAAGCGACTCTCGCGTTACTTGATAGCTTTTAGGAGCCGCATCTCGAAAGGTAAGCCTGAGTAATGATTGCATTTGATGTTTGTTTTTTTATATCTAATTTCATGTAGTCGAGCACAATTTATGCGGCAAGTTTATGCACGTTTCACTGACGTTTGAAAGATTTGAGACAATGAACCGACCTAATATCAGGTTTGATATAAGCTTACAGAACTTTAATGAGAACTTTATATGAGATATGGGTAAACAAGAGAATAGTAGATACTAGTTAAGCATTGATTACCTAGATAACTTTTTATCTTTGTCATAATATTAATACTCTTGCTGACTCTAACACACATAGTCGATATGATCATGCCAGGATAGGTGGCTGTCAATATAGATACCTAAGTATTTAATTTTGGATACTTGCTCTAAGCATTGTCCAGCTATCGATAGCTGAAATAATAAATTATAATCTACTTTCTGACGAGTTGAAAGATAAGATATTTAGTTTTTCTTAGATTTAAGGTTAATTTATTTGCACATAGCCAGTCATAAATATTAGGTAGTTCTTTATTTATCTCAAATAAGAGTTCATCTATATTTTTAGCTGAAGCTGTTAAAGAGGTATCGTCTGCAAATAGTCTCATAGAGAAAAAATCAGAAGATTGAGTAAAGTCGTTTATATATATCAAAAATAACAATGGTCCTAAAATTGATCCTTTGGGTACACCAGAAGTAATTGGCATGGTGTCAGAAATGTTACCATTTACAAAAACTCTCTGCTTTCTTTTATTAAGATATGATTTGAACCAGTCGATATGAGGTTTTTGAATGCCATAGGACAATAGCTTTGATAATAAAATAGAATGATTGACGGTATCGAATGCTTTACTCAAATCTAAAAATATTGATATAATAATTGAAGCGTCGCTAATTAATAATTGAAGCATAATAATTGAAGCGTCGCTAAGCTAAAAGCTTATAAATTATCGAGCAGTAGTATAGCTCTACTAACTAGTTATTTAAGTAGCAGAGCACAGAGAGTTAAAATTGGAGACACTTTATCGGATTGGTCTACTATAACTAGAGGAATTCCTCAGGGATCGGTGATGGGTCCTTTGTTGTTTAATATATTTATTAATGACCTCTTGTTCATAGATCTTAATTCCAACATTGGTTCGTATGCCGACGATACTCAATTGTATTCCAGTAATGCTGACTTAGGTACACTTAAGGGTATTATTGAGAGTGATCTCCATACTGCACATGATTGGTTCTCCCATAATGGTTTACTTCTCAATGCATCTAAAAGCACATCCATGCTAATGAGTCGTAATGAAAGTACCTTAGATAACTTTTCCTTTACATTATGTAATGATAATATTAGCATTTCTGATAGTATCAAACTATTAGGTGTAACCATTGATAACAAACTTAACTTTAATGAGCATATTGCAGACATCATTCGAAAAGTCAGCAACCAGTTACAAGTAATGAAGCGTTTCAAACGTTTAATTCCAGAGAAAGCTAAAATAATATTATACAAAGCATATTTTTTACCACATCTAAATTATTGCTCCTTAGTATGGCACCATTGCGGTAAGAGAAACTCAGATAAATTAGAAAAGCTAAACCTGAGGTGCTTACGCTTTGTATTTAATGATTATGAATCTAACTATGACAAATTACTTGAAAAGATTGATCATAGTAGTCTCCAGAATTCTAGATACTGTGACTTACTTATCTTAATTTACAAAGCTATTCATAATTCGTCACCTACGTATATTTCTAGTATTTTTAATGAGCGCAAATCTAAATATAACTTACGTGGTGAAAGGGCCCTTAATATACCATCTGTTAATACCACAAAATATGGTCTTCATTCCATAAGATACTTTGGCCCTAAGTTATGGAATTCTATATCAAATGATCTACATAAGTTAAATCTGAAAGAATTTACATTAGCTATAAGAAATTTAACTTTCTCATCTTACTGCTGCTCCTTTTGTAATACCTAGTGTTGTTATAATTTTAAATATGGGTTCAGAAATTGACTCTATCTAGTTATTAATATCATCTTCATTGTATTTTACTTCTGTAAATTGAAATTGTATAGTTTATTTAATTTTGTGGAATTACCACTATTGTTATTATTTTATGCTAACTTATTGTAATACTTACTGTTATATATATACTATTATCTTGTACATATTTTTCTTCGAAGATATTAGCATGTATTTGCTATCGTAAATTCGAAGTCAAATAAAGCTTATTGTCATTGTCATTATTGTCATCTGCTTGATCTAGACACGTAGAGATTTCTTCAATGAGATCAACAAGACGGTCCACAGTGGTACTGCCTGGCTTAAACCCATATTGAGTATGAGTAATCATATTTTCAGCCAAAAAATAAGATATAAGTTGATTATAAATACATTTTTCAAAAACTTTACTTAATACTGGAAGAACTGATATTGGTCTATAATTATCGCACAGTCACGGAACGGGATCCCTGTTTAAAGATAGGAATCACTTTAGCGATTTTTAGATTATCAGGAAAAGTTCTTTGCTTGATGGACAGATTAAGTATATACGTTATATACGTTATAGGCCAACTCGATGTAAGATGTTTCACTCTAAAATCACTTAGCCTTTCCCATATGAATTTCCCCTTAAGTTAACTGATTTGTGGATTACAAGTTTATTGTTTGATTTAAATAATAAATTTATTAATGGGAGCTTCGCTTTTAGCCCTGGCTAAATCTATATATTATAAAAGGTGAACAATACATGCAGGGCCAAGAATTGATCCCTGGGCGACTCCCACCGTTAATGGGAGGTGATCGGACAGAACATAGGATTCAAACCAGGCGCGAGCGGAGTCGGACACACCCAACCGGCGCAGTTTCAATACTAGCAAATCATGCCGAACACTATCGAATGCCTTAGACATGTCCAGCAAAGCCACGAAGGAAAATGTTTTGGGGTCCATGTTATTTAATAGTTGGTCAGTGTAATGTGACAGCGCACACCCTATTGTAGCGTGTTGTGGCATGTTTTTTGGAGTTGTTGCACCTGTTTACACACCACTGCCAACACGGGCGCAACAACTTCCAACCTTGTTGGTCTAACAATGTTGAGAGTTGTTGCACGCGCCCGTTTGCAGGTAGCTTTAGACACGCAGCTTCGTAATAAATATTGTATTTACTTTCAGGTACTTTTTGGCATTTTTACCACCTTTTTTGCACCTTTATTTTGGGTACTTTTAGCACCTTGAACTATACAACGATTTTACAAAATGTAGCGAGCCACCACACTACTGTGTCAAGCTATATTAAGCTACATAGTGCATTGAGTGCACACTAGTTGTAGGCCTGGTTGACTTTCATTTCCACACTTTTTGAAAATTAAACGCATGACTAGTTCGCTCGGACCTCACCAATACTTTGAGCTCTTAAGCTCACCCCAACAACGCATAATTTATATTATTACAAGTGGTAAAGTGATCAAACCAAAAATTTGTAGGCCAAGGCCTACAGGTCTATGGGCTGCAGGCTACGCCCCTGACTGCACTCTTTTAATTTATTGGCTGCCACAGAATCATATTACCATTGTGTTGATGATGCTTTTTATTTCAAGTAAACCGCTTGTTTTAACCTTTTCAGTTATCCTTTACCAAACGATTTAAAGAAAATACAAAAAAAGTTAAACATGAAATGTTTTTGTGAGGGAAAGACTTTCTCACTCTCAGACTCGAGCACTTAGCGACCTCCGCAATAATGCAGCTTACTGATTAAGCCGCATTATTGCTTGCAGGTTTTTAGGCACGGCCCCAGTTTAATTTTTTGGTAGTTATATATTTAATTAGGTCGTGGCTGCTAACAGCAGAATACGGTCCTATGTCAAAGAGAGATGTTTATCTCTTCATACTGAAACCGAAGCGCCAAATGATTCGTCAAGACACCCGCGTGGAAATGATTTTCGAGACGGGCATGGTGGATTTGGAAAAGTTGCACACCTCTGGAATATTCCTAGCTACGCCCCTAAAAATAATGACAAAAGTAGAATTGGCAGATACCACTTTCAATACACGTGAAAACGACAGCAAACCGGCAACACGACACGTGTAAACACAAACTACGTGCCATCGCTATTCAAATTAGCTCGAGTCACGTGTGGTTACCAGTCAATGTGATTCTCGCAAACAGCTATCTTTTTCACTTGCTGTCAATGAATTATGCATGTTTCAGAACCAAATCTCATGTGAATCGTCAGCTGTTAAAGCATGTTAAGGAAAGCTGAATCGTAAGCTGAATCCGAAGCTGGGGAAACCGTACCCTTTCGTAGAATTATGCACGGTTGCTTTCAAATAGTGGTAGTTTACTGGCTTTATCTTCTTCTTACTAAAATAAATCGGGTTTTTGTAGATGTGGGCAAATCCAGACATTGCGTCAGTTCCCAATGCTTACTTGTAGAAAGAGCCATTAGAGCTTTTTTGGCGCTCAAAACGAACGAGTTGGTGGAGTAATTATGATGGGTAATAAAAGAAAAGAAAGCATCCTATGTTTCTAGTCCGGGTATCGACGGCAATTGCGAATAACAAGCGAAACAATACACCGTAAAGTTATTCAAACAATAGTCACATTTCAGCGTTAAAGCACGTTAAGGAAAGCTGTATCTATAATGTTTAACGTGAACTCTCGAACTCTAAGTTTAATCTCTAATTCCTTTTCCTTTTTTTCACGAAGTCTATTCAAATTTCTGCGTTATTGCGTGGCAGTTCATTCAGCAAAAAAGGACAGATGTATTCATTCTTTTGGTGATACAATTCTAACCGGAATACACGTAAAATGTCAGTCTGCGCGGACTGATTTGTCGACTGACCGAGCTCTCGAAAAGGCTCATCTAGCAGTCTATTTTGATACACTTCTTGAGATTCTACATTCTAAAATAATACGACACACTCAAGCTCGCAAAAGAATCATAATATGAAACAAAAAATGTAATTAATAGATAGGACACGAAATAATACCGCCACGCTATGTGCTAAATCTCACGTGAAGCTATGGAAAAACAATAACATCCTCAGAAGGCAACTTTGGACATACACTTAAGGTGGCTGAACACAGTTTTGGCAGTTTCTGAGTACATGTCCTTTGCCAAATCGTGGCATAGGAAAGGTTGCAGGTCATAAGCTGAAACTTGGCAAGTGAAAAATATACTGATAAAAGATTTTGACAAGCAGGTAAAATGTGACGTTTTCGTAGTTTCCATGGCAACATGAACGATTGAATACAACCTTAAAATTTCACTTTTGCTCAGTTTACATAAAATTCGCTCATTAGATTTTCCTACAAACTTTTACACAGCGTACTATGATTAATCATTACCATTTGAAACTTATTTGACCAAATTTTAACAGACGGGTTTTTTGATAATCAATAATATGATTGCACTGTAATTATTAAAAGTGTCACAAAATTCGTCTGTCCAACTTCCATTTTAAAGCTCTTATTATTGAAAGTACGATAAAAGTAAAAATTCTGCCAAATATCACAAAATTTTAATGCGTAGATTTTGAGAAATCGTCTTCCGTGTACCATTGCTTTTTCGACGCCATGTTTGTTTGTGTAACTTAAAACAAGCGCCCTCACGCAAGTTACCGCTCACCGCCCGCAAAACTGTGTTCAGCCACCTTAATTCAACTGGAAACCTTAGTAATATGCCCATACGACACAGTGTGTGCGTTTTTCAGGTCAAAACAACGACACTTTTCTTGCCTTCTTTCCGTGTCACATCTCAAATGTTAACAAATATTCAGCTATTTTTATTCGCCATCAGTAATTAACTGGTGAAAACAATGAGGACATTGTGAATTTTTAAGTGATATTATTTTGGTCTTGACTGTTGGAGCACCACACAAGAACCAGCACGAATTATTTTTCAGTCTCACAAGAAAATCTCAGAAAATTACACCAACGAATACATGGTAAAATACAATGTTATCAGAATGGTTTTTCATAAAAAGCCATCACGGTGTATTTATGTTAATACTGGAAAAAAAACCGTTTTTATCGAGTAAAATTAGGTAGACTATCTGTCTAATGATCTGGTATTAAAATCCCACCAATCAGAGGTAAAGGAATTGAAGCCCAACCACCTGCTTGAACCGTTAAAAATGAGAATCCTGAGGCCGGCCAGTCACGTTTATTAATAACTTAGCCAGCAACTTAACTGGAGTAGCTGTCGCCTAATTCTTGACACTTCACTCGGAACAAAATCAGCAAAGGTGTTTGCAGTTAACTTTTCAAGTATTTCAGGTAACTATTTTATAAACTCGTGCTGATTGAAAATGTCTCGTGACAAAGTGCGCCTCGTAGGTTTTGTTCCCGTTTTAATTGCACCAAAGTTGGGCTAACAGAGTACCAAACTCGCAACTACTCAAGTTTCGTGTTATTACAAAAGTTTGTCCTGATCACCTAGCTCGAATAATTCACCGCCTTCTTAATCTTTTTGATGTAATTTACAGAATGGACACCACCTCAAAATATACGAGCAAATTTACTGCAGGACAAGCAGACACCAGTATCGAAACACGTGAACGGGCCGCCGCCTCCATAGCCTCCCACGTGAATTTAACTACCAGGCACCCGTCATTCCAATCCAACCCGTGTGAGCCTTATGAGGTGAACAGCAAAATGAACCAAGTAGAACAGCTTTTCCCAGAATTTTTCACTCGCTGCAGTTATGCGAGTTTCACTGAAAGCTACAGGATCAAAACTTATGCGAATCGCAGGCCAAATCAAAGGCTGGAGGAACCACTCGTTCAGTCATGGCTGCTTTTGTACGGCGGTGGCTCACCGCAGGATTAGTCTTCCGTGTTTATCTTTAACTTATTTATAGCCTTCTTTTCGAACTGTCTTCTATACAAGCAAGTCTCTTATGAATCCGATTCAAACAGGAAAATCATACTATGGATCTTAGAGGCTAGAAGAGCCCAATGTTTGATTAATGGTGCTGTTTGACACGATAAAATATTGTCCTCTTTTTGTTAGAATGTGGGTTAATTACGCCGTACTTGTGGAAAGGCTGTTATCTAAAATATTGAAGAATGACAATTAAGAAAAATGACTTTTTCGGTAGTTGACGACTAATAGGAAACTGAATGGTGAAATGTATACCGTGTTTACAAGAGAAATCTCTAAAGTCAAGCTAAGGCTTTTAATCGTAACAATTCTACTCTAGTGGTCACTTTATCATATAGAGCAATGTTATAGATAAAAAGAAAATAATTTATTTGAATTTATCAATTTGACTTTAGATTTAAGCCCACAGGGAAAGACTCATAAAAATAATATTTCAAGAACTGGTGCATATTTTTCAATGGTCTAAAACAAAGGGGTTGTGCTACACATTGAGAAGTGGTAAGTTTATAAAATTATTTTTGGGGGGCAGGTGAAATCCCGTAATTCAAATTTACATCATTCATTTAGGTGCAATTTTTCACTTCAGCTACACAAAAATTCAATTACAAACCTTTTTTAATAACTTATCTTGAAACTTTACGAATAAAAATAAAATTAGAGTTCTTTTATCCAAGAGACTGAAGTGTAATGTAGTCCTTACTACAATGATTTTGCGAACGAAATGACAAAACCTCTTCTGCAGTCTATAACAAGATAGTATTTGTTCTACAGTTTCATGTCCGGCGTTATTCTTGAATTTCTAGTGGGGCTAATGTTCGCGCTTTTAAATTTTTGAGCAGCACTTCACTTGACTTCATTTTCCATTCCCTTCACAAGGAAAAAAAATGCGCAAATAATATTCTCAGGAAGTCAAAAAACGTTATCAAGAGAACAGAAATCCTAAAGAGCGTGCTCTCTGGTATACTGACGTGATTGTGACTAAAAAATTTCTTTCTGTTTCTTACCTGGGGAAAAAGAAACTATTCTTGAATGTATAAATGAAAAAAGACGGTGTGAAAAACGTGATGGTAACCACACACTCTTCAAATGCGCGTGAAGTATAGAGAACGGCTGAGAATAGCCAAGTACCCGTATACGTATTCTAAACTATTTTCATTGATACGTTTGCTCCGAAATGGGCACGCGGGCCCCATAATTTAGCACGTTTTCCCCCCTGGGACCCTTGCATTACCCCTGGGTATTGAGCGTGGTATTTAAATGTTTTGCCAACATCAGGATCACTCTTCAGATCGCTTTTCTATGCGTTCATGCCCCGAGAGGGCATATATACTTGCGTTTTTGGTGTGCCATTCCGATTTTCGTCGCTGAGCATGGCCTATGCTCCTGACGCTATCCTTCCTTATGTTTTAGAAGCCGTTCGCCCGGCTGTGATACCTCCTTCGAGTTACCTTTTATAGCGTGAGTCGCTTTCAGACTGGATTTCATGGCAGGTATCCGTCTCCATTTCATTTCATAGCGAGTGTCGCTTCGAGCTGTTTCATAGCGTACGTCGCTTTCAGTTGTTATAGCATGTGTCGCCTTCACGTTGGTTTTTCTCGGCGTGTGTCGCCCTCCAGTTAGCCATTTCTCGCGTGAGTCGCTTTCACTAGTTTCATGGTGTCTTTCGTATTTTGCTCTCCATTTTCTGCTTATAGCGTGTGTCGCTTATAACTTTGTTTTTGTTTTCTTTTGTTTTGTTTTGTTTTTTTATGGCGTGTGTCGCCTTCAGGTTGTTTTCACGGCGTTTGTCGCCTTTAGGTTGTTTCTATGGCGTGTGTCGCCGTTTCTGGCGTGTGTCGCTTTCACTACGTTTCATGGTGTCTTTCGTATTTTGCTCTCCATTTTGTGTTTGTAGCGTGTGTCGCCTTCCGCTCGTTTTCTACGGCGTGTGTCGCCTTCAGGTTGTTTTCACGGCCGGTGTCTCAGGTCTTAGTTTTCGTAACACCCTCATGGCATCTCTGTTTTGTTTTGTTTACAAATATCAGTGCGCGGTGTACACACTGGGGAGCTCTTAAACGGAAGACGGCCGCTTTCGTCCTGTTATTTGGAATTAGTTATCCGCGGTTCTATGGTTTACCTGCCTGGGCTGTTTTCTACGTTCTAGATTTATTCGGCGTTTGCCATTTGTTATTAGTTTTATGGGCCTATAGTTATTTATGCAGGTTCATCTCGACTAGATGTGTACCTCGTGTCACGCAAATCGGCCCATCGCTTTGTTTTGGTTGGTTTTTTCTTGTGTGTTGTTTTACTCGCTTCGAGCAATGTGTCGTTATTTCCCGACTTTCGGTCTTGTACTCCAGCTATCAGTCCGGTCGATCTGGGGCGGGTAGTTCTAAATTATGCCCGATACTCTGTCTGTGACGGGGTTCCTGGATCGGCCTGGTTGGTGGCTCCCCTTTTTCTCTTTTATTTCTTTTTCCAGTTTCGGTTTAACGCTATCAAGTGGGGTATATGTGCGTTGCCTTCGTTGTAATCTATTTCCAATTATTTCGCCTTTAGGCACTGTTTAGCTTGTGTTAAAACGCAAGAAATTCCGTCAGATCTTATCATTCCTAGTGAACTGGAAGGGGAGCCCGCCAGTTGGGCCGGTCCGCTCCCGTCTCCCTCATCGGTCTCGCCTATTTCTTTGGCTTTGGGAAGTCGACCCTTGTTCGAGGCAAACATCGGTTTTTCTATGGTATATCATAGATTCTCCTTACACTACGTTTTTAATCCCCTAAATAAGAAGGTTAAACTTGCTTCTTTTCAAGAAAATATGCTTAGCCACAAGACGGTAGTTCTAAGTCTCTGCAGAAGTCTGTGGGAAGATAAACTTCTTTACGCTCTTGTACCTGCCGCCAGGTTGTTTTCTCGTGCGGCGTGTTTGGCCATATCACACGGCAGTGGCGTCTCCAAGAGCTGTTCCCGTAGCGTGAGCTTCTGAGATTGGGGGGAATATGGCGATTTTTCTAAGGTTGTTGGCTTAGTGGCGGCATTCGGCGCTCGGGTAGAAATTATTTTCGCCCATATCTTCGTATTCCCCGCGTGTGCCATAGAGGTGCAGCATATCAATGAAAATTCTCCTACAAACTTGAGTTAAAGTAAATATCCGGGCTTAACGCTTTAAGTTTTGTCCTTATGCTATTTACTTCTGGGAGTACGAAGGAAATGCGTTTGCAACGCATAAATCTTAGCGATCACAATATCTAATATCATAATATCATAGGGATCAATAAATATAAAACACAGACGGAGAGCTAAACCTTTTTAGTCTTTTTGGTCTCTTGTTCGACGTAAACTTATAATTAAGGTCGCTGAACACAGTTTGTCGGGTTTAACTGACAATTTAAAACTTGTGTAAATCGGTCCCAGTCCTTGGGGGCATAATTTAAGACTCGTTGCAGGTATAAAGCTCAAATTTGGCACGAACAAAATTTGCAAGGCCTTGCTTGAATAATAATTGTCTTCAATGCTAAGGAAATACACCTAGGTGTATTTGGGGAAATGTTTGGGGAAATTTTTGTGACGTCATTATTCGGCTCAGATGGTGTAATTTAAAACCTTCTCCATTTCAAACGATTACGTCATTGGGTGGTTGGCCTTGTCTCCTTCATCCTTTTTTTGTCTTTTTTCTCGAAAGGGCACGTAGAGGAAATATTGTAGACTGCTCTTCGGAAAGGGTTTAAGACGTAGAAATTCAACCTGATCTCTAGTTACCTTAGAGGATGCCAGCGAACCACTGAAAAGTTTGGGGCGACGGGTTGTACGTGGGCGCACCCAGGAGTAAAGGTTTTAGACCCCAATGCTTGGTAATGTGGGATGGAAATTACCGGGGGGGAGGCTGTACCTTATTTAGCGGCTTTAACAAGGGAGATAAGACCGAGGGTGACGATCAATGACAGTTTATTTAGAAGGTGGAGCAATTTATTTAATGAAAGCCTTGAAAAAATATTCAACAAAATATGAAAAGAAGAAACCGCGGACAAAAACCTAATTCAGTACAATAGTGTTAAGGTGGATTTCCACGTAGTGCAATTTTTACGTGCGTACGCAAGTATTTTACGCGAGTGGCGATGTATGGATTAGGTCCCGCGTAAGTAGAATTTGTACCACGCACAAATTTTACGTTCACGCACAGCCTTTCATACATTGCCTTTATTTTATTTACGCGCAAATTTAAAAACCTCGCACAACTTTTAAGTTTACGCATGGCCTTTCATACATTGCCTCTATTTTATTTACGGGCAAATTTACGTGCGTGTTTACGGGCAAATTTGCGTGCGTATGCACGTAAAATTTACGCGATAGTGGAAATCCACCCTTTACGCACCGCGTAAATAAAATAGAGATTATCTATAGAAGGTCGCACGTAAACGTAAAAGTACAGTTGAACTTCATTCAAGTCCCAACTTTAACGTTCACGCTTGGTTTTTCATACATCATACATTGGCTCTACTCTATTTACGCGCGTAAATTTTATGTGCGTACGCACGTAAAAATTACGCCCCGCGCAAGAGTAGAAATCCACCCTAAATGTTCCTACGAAAATTAACTACATCATGCATCTTAATAGTATGAAATGAAGTTTATTCCGGAAGCAACGCCTGTGCGTCTATATTGTTTTTAACACTCAGAAAGCAGCGGCTATTCCAAACAAAAATAAACTTCTTCCAATTCTGCTCTAGGTCCTATTGAATTAATTTTATGGTTTGATTCAAAAACAATATAAGCAGAAAATTTAATTTGAAGCTTATAAAATGAAAGTCAGGAAAGTTTCGTTTAACTTAATTTGCCAATGTTTAAGGTCCTGGTTACCATAAAAGCAACCAATTTTTAAAAATGTTTCATATTTCTTTGAATATACAAATAACCGATCTGATATCGAGCTAGGCTGAAAATCGTTCAAAACCTTGGAGACATATTACGATATGTTATTTAATTTTCTATAGCAAAACACGTCACGTTTCAATTCCAGCATCCCGTGGTTCTTTCTCATTAGTTTAATTTTTTATTTTCGTCACCAAGTTTCATTAGTTTTCCTGTCGTCAAAGGGTTCTTTTTTTCAGAAACGTTTTTTAAGTTTCGACGTCACATAAATTTGCCAGCAAAAAAACTTCCCCAAAACGTTCCGAAACAAGGAAAAAGCGTGCAGTCATACACGCAAGAAAGTAATTAGTTTAACTTTTAAACTATGTCAAATGCAAATTGTCGGATGCTAGTCCTTAGGCGGCTATATATATCATCTCTCTGTGCTGAAATACAGCGAAAATACGATCTGCGCTTTAAAACTTTGACTTCTTCAGAGTTCCGAGACGCGACAAAAACTCTGTTGTCACAGGCCAAGAGGAACTCAGTTCAAAATTAAGCTCCTTGTGCTAACTTGCCTTTTAAGTTACCTTAAAAGCAGCGACTACTTTGAAATTTATGGCACATGAGGCATCAACGAAAAACGCGCGGTTTTTTAGCGCGAGACCAAAGAAATTATGAAGAAATCAAGTATCGTTGTTTTAAGCGCAGTGCCACAGATTCTGTTCGTGAAAAGAATAGACAAACCGAAAATTGAACTGAAAAATCATGTTGGAAAGAACATTTGGATACAAAGGCCCTATACCGCGAATCTGTTATTCAAGATATATGAGCATTGACAAAATAAATGTCACTTCAGACGCCCACGAGAAGATATATGAGGATTCTGGAAGTGGTTTTGAAATATTACCTTGTTCAAGACTTAATAAGGAACTTTTTGAATGTGACCGCAAAGTAAAGAAGAAAGGAATGTCGAGGCTAAAACTACTGAAAAATGAAGGACCAAGCTTGGCAGGAATTAAAAATCATTCACAAGATGAGACGTATCTTTCACCTCCTCCGCAAAGATTTCGAGCTACGTCAGGAAACAAGACTCTGTATCGTAAGGAAAGAGACTTAAACGCACAAACGCAACCCAAAATTTGCCTGCCTCCGCAAACATTTCAACGAGCTGCGGCAGGGATTAGTTCTACTGGCGAGCAATCAATCAATGATCACAGAACTGACCGAGGATCATGCAGTGCACTCGGGCGTTCGCGACAGCTTTGCGGCAAAAATTATGATTTTGCACTTTCTGGTGAAAAAGTATGGTTAAATTTTGACAACGATTCAGTTTACGTGAAACCTGAAACACAGCAGTGGAAAAGGAGCGAGTCCTTGAATTCAGATAAACAAGACCAAAACAAGGAGAGGCAACGGGAGAAAATTATTAACTCGTGGATGCAATTTTTTGGATAATAGTTCAAATAACGAGCATGAAAATAAATGTTGTCGAATGAAAACAATAAAAGCTAAAAACTATGGTAAAAATGAAATCAGTTTAGTTTCAGGTTTGCGCCAAAATGGAATTAGACTACGAGCAGTCTCTCTTTTCTTCAGATTTAGTAAAGGGAGTGCACGCGCGCGCGAGCGTTGAGCGGCGAGGCCGCGAGACGCGAGAAACGAGGGCGGCAGCCCGACCTCTCCCGTCTCGCGCCTTCAAGTCACGCGCGTGGTCATTTGCGTGTCTCGGGCGTTTTGTTCGACGGACCAAGAAAAAAGAGAGACTGCTCGTAGTCTAAAATGGAATGTTCCATCGTCAACTCATTGAAAGAGACTGGGTATTCAGTTTCAGAAGAACTCGTCCTATTGCTGCTCCTCTTTCCGAGAAGACATGAGAGAGACCTTGGGATTAAAATTTACATTTTAGAGCTGTGTATGTAATGAATCGTGGTCAAAAGTAATTTTGTGATGGCATCGGATTGGTTATTGGCTAAGGCTCCGTTATGGAGATAAGTTGTGACGGGAAAGAGAGTCATGTCCATTCTCCAACCCAGTCGATTTAACGTTAGCAATTGTTTAAGAAAAAGGTTGACCCTTTTGCCCGAGCCAACATTGCTGGCGCAAATTCTGATTGTATAAAACAGCGCTCGTGCATGCTCTGATTCATGAGTCTCGCTTTCACCAAGTTGATCCGGCTGAGTGAAGTGTTTAAATGGGGAAAAGTTGGCTCGGATAGGAGAGTGACCCTACCATAATAAAAGGGTTACCCGGCTAGAACCAAAAAAGGAGAAGTCCAAAGTCTACTGCAAAGCTAATCATAACATCGTGTATTGCAGTAGTTTATGGACTTCTCCATTTTTCGTTCTCAATATTTTGGGCGATTAGATCTCTTTTCTAGAGATCCAACATTGACAACCAGCAGGATCTTCGTCCGCGGTTTTTGCAGTTCAGTAATTCCTTTACCCGGCTAGGCGGGTCATCCTTCTAGACGAGCTAACGCTTTGTTTCTCAAGTAAACGGTTCTCAGGAAATGCATGAAACGTGTGCCTGCGCATACCCAGTAGCCGGCAGCCTCGTTCCCAGGGTTTTCTCCTACCCGTCCCTACGGAGTAGGAGAGAGACTTAAAATTGATTGAAAGGCTGATCGGACAGCTAAGCCGGGCTGATAATTTATAATAGTAATTGAACTGAGTGGAGTCCAATTTGGTCTGAAATCATACGCGTGATTTCAAAATCGAACGAGCGCGCAGCGCGAGTTCGATTTGAAATCACAAGTATGATTTCAGACCAAAATTGCACGACACGAAGTTCAATTACCACTTTATTACATCCATTTTGAAATCGCAGAATTTAGTGAGTACTAATATTTATTGATCAAGTAGCTGGTTTGTTAAAAAGCCGAAACAAAAAGGCTTTTACATCTCATTTTGTATTCGAAACAGAAATGATGCGATATAGAACAAAAATGGTGCGATTTAAAACAGAAATGATGCGATTTAGAACATGAATGACGCGATTTGGAACAGATGCGATTTAGAGCAAAAAATGGTGCGATTTGGGAACAAATCACACTGCTGAGAGCCAATCAGATTGCACGGATCGCCAGTGATTTCAAAGCGGATGTAATAAACAAATTTATTTGCCTAATATAACCCGCAATATTTCGACTAGACAATACAAGTCTTCATCGGCAGGAACTAGAAAAGCTAAGTGAGAATAGAATAAACGGTTACAGTTGCTGACTGCCTGATCTTCAACCGAGAGATCCGGCTTTTCCTCGCTGCTGTTTGTCCATGTAAGTGGTTCTTGCAAGAATTGTAGGAGAGAGAACCTGGGAACGAGATTGCCAGTATAACTCGGCCGACCGTTGGCCGACAGCCGGTAGCCCGTGAAACCAGTTACCCCTTTATCCGGGAAAACTTTTTCTCAATATCAGGACTTAAAACAAACTGAAACCACTGTTCTCGGCCGATCAGAACTAACATCAAAACCACCGTAAATCTTATGCGTTTTCCTGTGCTAAGCGCCGCCTTGATGTCTTTGCTTTGGATCTGATTAGCTCATTTGATTGTTGGGGCGTACTACCATTAGCCTCAGGATTCAACGTATTTTTGGTTTACGTCTCCCGTTGAAAACTGTAGAATATCTAACGAGAAGACCCGAGAAAAAAAAAGGAGACGCTGTGATGTAAGGTTGTGATAAGGCGAATCAGCTGATACAACTTTATATGAGAGTTACATTCAGTATAAAAGGCTGTAGCCAGAGCCCACCTGGCTGTATGATCCAAAGAGGCTTGCCGACAAGGGTAACATGTCCCCATTTTAGTAGCTATGATTAATAGGCAATTTCAGCAAGGATCACTGCGACATCACTAATAGACTGATCAGTCATAGCTTGAGCCAGTAGAAAGCGTTTCCGCTTAGGGACCTTACGAAACTACGGCCCGTTTCAAACGTCGTGCTACTGCCGTGCCGAACTAAATTGATCGAATTAAATTCGACTTTAGCACGGCAGTAGCGCGACGTTTGAAACCAAGTCGTGCTACTGCCGTGTAGCACGGCAAGCTTTGCCGTGCTACACGGCAGTAGCTCGACTTGGTTTCAAACGTCGCGCTACTGCCGTGCCGAACTCAATTCATAAAATATAAATACATTAGAATACATTCAAAAGTTTCCTAAACTGTTTCTTTATTTTTGTGTTTTGTTTTCGGCAACAGCCGTTCTATTCGACTGAATTAAATTCGACGTCTGAAACCAAGTCGTGCTAGTGTCGTGCTACAGTCGAGCACGGCAGTAGCACGACGTTTGAAACAGGCCGCAGCGACGGCAAGGAGAACGTCAAAAAAGCAATAGGTTTAATGAGAAAAACAACAACTCTTCACTTGCTTCACGCTTTTTTGTACATTTGTTTGCTGTCTCTGCACAACTACAACGTGAAATAACCAAATTTTGAGTTTACTTGAGAACGGGAACGCCAGCAAGGCAATAAAAAAATACCATCTCTGTCTGAACTCGGGCGCAGTCGGGCCCTCTCTTCAGCTCCAACCAAAATTCCTTTCTTTTTACTTAAAAGTAACAGAGCAAATTGGGATAACTGCGAAAAAGTTTAAAATGATGCGAAGTCCATTTTTTAGCGACCTTTTTATAGACGTCACTTTTGTCGGATCGTAAGGTCCCTATTATTGCGCGCAAGCGGAAGTTCTAGCTCTTGCAACAGTCGGGATCAATTATGTATGAATAAAATTAATCCTTGTTCTTTCAAACTATCATCGCAGGTATTCCAGCTCTCTCAATTTGTCAAATGATAAAATGAAGGCAAATTTTACTGCACCCTAGCTGGTTCATGACGCTTTGTGCTTCAAGATTGGTTTGAAAGGGTCTCAAAACTCCTACCTATACCACTCAAAAAGTTCCTTTCTTTTTCGCCCACACTTTGCCTGGTTACAAAGTGTCGTGACGTGACATACCTAAATAAAGATCTTACCTGGTTGGATTTGTCGGAAATTTGCTGCAACTTCGGGAACGTTTACTAGTTTTATTGCTGTGTTGTAGAAAGTTTCTTCTCTTTTTAGGAACCTAAAGCAGTACGCTGTTCAAAATGTGGAAGATATTTGGTGGAAGAAACAAGGAACAACCGCCAACAACGCAGGAAGCGATTCAAAAGTTGCGGTCTACTGAAGAAATGTTGACGAAGAAAAGTGAATTTTTAGAAAAGAAAATCGATCAAGAAGTAGCAACGGCAAGGAAAAATGCTTCAAAAAATAAGAGAGGTGAGGCTTATCTCCCAGATATACAGGTTTAAATTCTTAAACCAGCAATCAGTGTCGAAGCATTGTAATAATCAAAATGGATCTCAGTGGTAATCAATATTATTACCGTGTGTTTGTAAGGTTACCGTTTGTAACGTTCTTTGACATGCTTAATCTTAAATGTTTTATCGGTACTTTCAGCTGCCTTAATGGCTTTAAAGAGGAAAAAAAGACTTGAAAAACAACTGCAGCAAATCGATGGAACCTTATCTACTATCGAATTTCAAAGAGAGGCCTTGGAGAATGCTAATACTAACACTGAAGTCCTTAAGAATATGTCATATGCTGCAAAGGCGCTGAAGTCAGCTCACCAACAGCTGTGAGTAAAGGCATCTATTAGCATATGTTTAAACTGTACCAACTATCTAGGCTGGCAATTAAGTTTGGAACTGTACAGTCACTTAGATCATGCAAAATTCGTAGGGGGCGAGGTGGAGTTGAGTTATAAAATAACTAGGGGGATGTTTACATGACACCGGGGCGACTTTCGCCCCGGAGCGAGCTCACTCCGGTTCCCTCTCATGGCTCTATATTTGTTCACATGATACCACCACAAATTTCATGCTTGCACGAGTCACCCCGGCGTGAGTTCACCCCGGTTCTTGTACCGGGGCAAGAATTTCACCCCGGTACAAAATCTCGCAACGGTATCATGTAAACACGAAACGACCACCCGTTTCGGTGTGAAATCGGTCTGCCGGTAGACTGGCACGGGTAGCGCATGCGTAATGTTCGCGATTTTGAATCACACGTTTATTTTATCAACATGAAGTGTACCTTTAAATAACGAGATATGAAATGACCCAGTCATCATGTAAACGCAATACAAAATCAAAAAGTCATGTCAGTACGAAACTCGTGCCAATGCGAGTTTTCTCATGTAAACACCCCCTAGGATAGGTCAAGAGGAATGTTTGTATGAGAGTATGTAAACGTAGTTGTGACGTCAAGACGTTTTGCTTTTCGTATGCTTGTCATGCAAAATGCAAATTTGAAAACGTTTTTGAGTTGAAAACACAATCAGTTTACTTTCTTTACTCACTCCCTTTTTTTCGCTTAAGCTGACACATGGGGGGTTTATAGGAGAATGCACTTGCACCATGACATCATTTTACTACTACGACCAGAATCCTTCAGGGCTTTGCTTTCTTGTGCAAATTAATGCTTTTGTTATTTAAACCTCACTGGAATTACAAAAGATTTAAATATGACGGGAAAATCGAAAAGGATTCTGGTCATAGTAGTAAAATGACACCATCGTGCAAATGACCTATTCTAGACAGTTATGCAAACCTGAGACGAGAAATGAACAAGAGCAAGAACGAACCTGAACAAGAACTGTCTTGAATTCTCCCAACCCCTCTGGTGTTTATGCACCTATCAATGGTTTGCCCCAGGATGGGAATTAGACTCAGTGAAGCACACATGGGTAGGGAATTTGACATCCTGAACGTTCCCAGGGTGGGAAACTTGACTCAGCCACCATCTTGGAAAGTGGAGGACCAGGGAATGACTGGTAAGAGGTCCGCCATCTTAGAAAATACCCAGCAGCCATTAGGATGAGTTTCCCACATTTTGATGTGTTCATTTCTTTGTGAAGGATGGCAGAATGAAACTTCATGACAAAAGTATTTTGTCCCTTAGTATTGATCTGAGAAGCAATACTTGCACAAAGTCTCATTTTTAAAATATGCTTTCTACTTACATGTTTCCACCAGATGCTGTGCTGCCTCAAGTTTTTGATAAAACGAAAGATAAAAAATCATACGTAAAGACATGAAAGATTCCTGGAATTCTGTGATAGATTTGCTAGTATAATTAAAATGTCCAATTAAATGAAATTCTGGACCACAGGTACAAAACACCAGCCCTTAGACATTAACCCCTCTTGTTGATGGCATGGCATGTCATGTTCCAGATGGCATTGCACATTTTGCATTGCTGTAAACACTGTGTGAAACAATTCAAAGGTACTTTCAGGAGTATAGCATGTGTGTTAAATTGCTAGCTGCACTAAATATCCAGCTAGAATATGTCTTCTACACTTAGGGAAATGCACAAAGTTTGCGGGTACTGTTATTTTGTCACCTTAGTAATCAACGCCCCAGGCATGGGGATTTGACTCAAAGTGGAAACCCAAGGGTGGGGAAATTCACATTTGAAAACTGAAAATGGCAAATTTCCCATGGGTTGGTTACTAGTTACTGGTTTGATGCCTCAACCACATGCCACTTGGCAACAGATTTAATAATGTGAAAGAGACATTTTTTACGTAGTTAATATGGAGTGCAAGCTAAACAATCACACTTTTTCATCCAACTTCATGTTGTAGTTTTTGATTTTCCATTGCTTATCCAACTTGTAGATCAAAATCTCGCCTGTACTGTTTATTATTCTTAATATTCTTATTGTAAGTTATAAGTATTCTTCTTCTTATTCTTCTTCTTATTATTGTTATTATTATTTTATATGAATAATGGTTGTACATAAGTATGCTCATGAATAAGCAACTTTCCATTTAGTGTTACAATCATTTTTTCACTCCGTAGTGATGTTGATGATGTCCATGAAATGATGGATGACATTCAGGAACAGACGGAGCTGGCCGATGAAATCTCTAGGGCCATATCAGAACCAGCTGGCTTTGGAATGGATGTTGATGAAGTGAGTGTTAACAATGTTACAGTGTGACTACTATAACCAGGCCACCTAGACAAAGTTGATCAATCGGATTACAGGAAAATAATAATACATTCTGAGAAAGTTAGTATTCAACTATAATTACCACAAAACGAAAAACAACAACATGGATTGAAATCAACCGATTTCAACCTACAGACATGACCTCTTGAACCTGCTGAAGACAACACGTGTTTCCCAAGAGGTCCATTAGAGTGAATGATGGAGGCGGAAAAACGTAAATGGTGGTTGCATGTTGTTGCAAAGTGTGGCAATAAGGGCAAAGAAATTGCTGTTAGATAAAAAAATAACAGCTTGTGTCTAATAAATATATCACCTGGGTGTTTTATGAAAAGTTTAGAATAGAAACACATTAGGGCGATTTTTACGAGAGAAAATAAGCTGCGGCTTACTGTGGCAGAGGCTTACATAAGCCACGAAGGAACCATATATGAAGACACAAACTGCTGGTGTAAATGGTTAACAGCTTAGTTTGCAGCCTGACCCGTCCAATGATGACATAGTTTGTTTTGGTGTCTAGCGTAATTTGCGAATAGCGAAACAATTAGCTTTGGTCTGGGAAATCACCATATCTTAAATTCTTTTTCATTTCAAATTAACATTTCATTCAAGATTAGGGTTGGGCTGTTGTGAAAGTTCATCAGCGATCAATCGAGTGGCTTGAAAGAGATGTTCTGGGGATGCATAAGGATAAGGTGGAGTTTAGACTAAATTTTCGGTTCTCTCATGCAGCAGCTCATTTTCCCACCACTGCAGCACTCGTCTCTCAGCTGTGAAGGTCTGGGATATAATTGAAAACAGAGTATGCGCAGCAATCATTTATGGTTTCAGCCAGCCACAGACAACATTTTAGTCCATTATACGAACACATCCAAGGCAATAAGCCATGGCTTGGATAAGCCCCACCCAAAACTCCTCGGCCAGGATAAGCCACGGCTTGAACTAGCGGTGGGTTGAATAAGCTGTGAACGTAGATTTTGTACCATTTATATGGGGTGTTAAGCCGCGGCCAGAGTAAACCTCGGCTTATTTTCTCTCATATAAACAGCATTATTGTCAGTGATGAAAAATTTGCTTTCCTGAAAAATGTTTACTATTAATATTAAATTTTGTACTTTGAGTAACTTATTGTTTTTTATGAGCTGCTGATTGGCCAACAACCAACTTTCTTGGAATGTATTGTCATTTTCCTGTAATCCGATTGGTCAACTTTGTCTAAGTGGCCCCAGTTACAGTAGTTGCACTGTAATACCAGTTTTCAAAATGAAATTGTTGCAACACACAAGACAGAAGAGAGATTTTCTTATCAAATCAGAGCTGGTCATAAACAAAAGAGGATGGCTGCTCACTGATGACTGCTCAAATCGTATTCTTTGTTGGGGTCTTATAACAAGGGTTTGTGTGCCACTTCAAAGGTGCTACTTAATTACTGGTGTGAATGTTTGTATGAAATGCAGGCCACTTAAAAACTAACCTGCACCCCAGATGGAACTAAACTCTTGTTTAGTCTGTCCACAAAACAGCGCCCTCGCTTGAGTACCAGGATTTGAGTATGCACCCTGATTGGCGTGATTAAAAAGCTGTTGTCAATTTGCTAATCATGGTGAAGAGAAATTCAAAATGTATATGTAGTAATTTGTTGAGTCTGTTGGGGGCCCGGAACAAAGATACTGGTGCTGCTTTGCTTCTTCTATAATTATTTGCCAAGTAGAGCATTCATCTTTGTTTACATCTCTTGTAACAAACTTCTGATGCTCCATCAAATTTAGGATGAGCTTATGAATGAACTTGAAGAGTTGGAACAAGAGGGACTGGATGAACAATTGCTAGAAGTTGGCGGAACAGCTAGTCTGCCAAATGTTCCTTCCACAGAACTACCAGCTCAACCAGGTTAGTATCCATTCAGGTCCAACTGATAATCTTGATTCCTGTTTTATGTTTCGGCTTATTTGTCATTGTAAATTAGTCACGTTTAAGTATTATTTACATTAATTTATTGTGGTCTCTTTTTAGAAAATATTCATACATCCCCTATGAGAGGTTTTTGGATTGAACTCCATCCCTCCTTCCCATTTTCTGCAAATTTTAAAGATTACAGTTTATCTGCAAACTTGCAGAAAATTTGGATTTTGTGATCCCCCTAAACCTCAGAAATTCTTCTTCCATGGGAGGAATATGGGTATTTTCTGGCACCGCATAGTGTAAAGATCAAAATTTGTACATTACAGCTGTGTGCTGAAAACTCAGTAATGTTCTAGTGCTCGCCAAATTTTGTATATACTTTAGATAATAGCATGATTTGTAGTGATATTTCAAAATTGTTATACATAATTTGAGACAATTTTGAAATATTACCAGTCATATTTATGCCAAATATCGTGTACAAATCATGCGATTGTTTGTTAATACTACTACCCGCAAAAGGTTTGTAATTTTCACGTGAAAGTATTTCAAATTAAGCTGAAATACCACTGCTCTAAGCCAATCAAATTGCAGAAATTTCTCACATAGTAGTATAATACTATTAATAATATTGGTAGTATGCAGGAAGTCCTTTAAGTCATAAGTCTTTAATTCCGCTCTAGGGAATACATCGATTTTGTCTAGAGTTTGCATAACTGTCTTGAATTCTCCCAACCCCTCCCCTCCCCCTGTTTATATCAAGCTATGCAAACACAGAAAACATTTTCTATTGCTTAAAATGTAGACAGCTAGGATGAAAAAGTAAGTGGCTTGGTAACTGAGTGCTGTAGGCAATTTCAGTCTTACACTCTCTGTATTTCAGCCCCAAAAAGAGTAGGTGGCTAAAGCCGCCAAGTAGCCTGTGTTTTAGCCAGCTGCTGGCACTTAATGAGAACCATCCACAATCGAGACCATTTTTAAGTGCAGGGCCCAGATAAGGTATAAAAAGATAAAACTATCCAGTGAATAAAACTCTATCCAGTGGATAGTGCAATTTATTAGTTTTCCTAAAAATACTTATCCATTGGATAGTGATTTATCTGATGGATAGCGCTATCCAATGTTTGAACAACTGGGGCCAGATCATTATTAATTAAAAGTTGTTCTTGTGACCTTTACACAAGCAGTGATCTTTCAGTGACTGACACTCTAAAATAATAAGACTATAAAAAATGTATGAAGCTCTTAAGGTTCATGTATACCAATAACAAGTTTGTCATATCTGTTTCTTCTACTTCCAGCCAAAGCCAAGGCCAAAGCAGAAGATGATGACTTGAGAGAACTTGAAGCTTGGGCTTCTTAGATCATTTGTTGGAAGAGTGACATCCTCCTCTAATATGTGTAGTAACAAAAAAAATTAACAAACTCAAAGCAAATCAAACAAGTGATAGCTTGTGAGAAATTTTTTATTTAGGAACTCAATGACTGTTATTTTTCAAATAGACTAGCAAACTCACTACTTACTAGCAACCTTCACTGTAGTTATTGAGCAAGATGTACAGTGTTTTTGTCAACTTTAATGCTAAGGATTGTTTTGACTGAATTAATCTGTAACAAAAAAATGGCCAGTTCATAGCCAGGTCTCCTTAAATTAAAGTTGTTCTCTTAATACATGTACCTATTTAGTTACACCTGTGAACAGATAAAATAAAATGGCTTTTTAGGCAGCTTGAAAAGCCCGGGGTGGAGCCATGTTTGTGTTTATGATACTATAATTTTGTGGTTGGCTATTTCAAGGACTCTCTCACTTGCCAATAGATTTGCATTTTATAGCCATAATTGGTTAGACAAAAAACAATATTTTTGCTTTCACTGTCCAGTGACTAAACTAATGAGAACTTTCAACACAGGATATATATTAAAGGAGTTATTTGTTCACTTTGTTATGACGAATCTGGAACATGGAAGTTACGGAATCATGCACAAACTAGAAACTAGTTGGTATGCTTTAGTTGTGAGACTGACTTTCTCTTGGCGGGCTGAAATGTAAGAGAAAATTATTGATGTAAACTTTACAAATTAACTCACTAAGCCCCCTTTATGCCATCCACTGAATGAGAGGGTTCTTTTTAACTGGAGACTAGAGGCATAACCCAAATGGTGCTCTGTTTTAAATCATTTCATTCTTCAAATATATAATCTTTTGTTTTTTTTTTCATTTTGTTTTGGCCAAGAAAATATACTTCCAGTACATCTATCCAGGGCTGTGATTAAGTGGCGGGGGCCGGGGTGCTATGAACGTGGCCCCTGGCTACTTTGTAATGGTAACAGGACTGAGTGGAGTCCAATTCGGTGTGTAATAATACGAGTGATTAACAAAATCAGACGACCGCCTAGCGGGAGTCCGATTTGTTTATCACGAGTATGATTACAGACCGAATTGGACGACACGAAGTTCTGTTACCAATTAATCATAACTTTAACAAAATTTGTAATATAATAGGCTATTTTTTAAATCAAAACACAAGAAATTCGAAATTTTGTTTTGCTAGCAGTGAAAAAAAAAGCCATTTAAGCGCGCGCGTGATGGCGCGTACTGTCCAATTACTTAGGCATGATGCGTACTGTCCTATTAAACTGTCCAATTAAGGCTGAAATCAGGGCAGTTGATAGCCAATCAGATTTGACAATTTTGTTATAGTTATGATTACATAGGAAAATAGAAGAAAAATACAACCAAAGGAAATCCCAAGCTGGTTGATTCCCCGCCCACTTGTTTTATTTACCCAACAACTTGAAATCTTAGTGACAACCTGCCTATCCATTTTCCTTTGCTTTGGGGAATCGTAGTGAATGATAGTGAGTTTAAAGCAAATAAAATGCAAGTTTACCAGGGGTAAAACTGAATTGAACCTCTGTCGATTTGATTAGACCCTTCTATTTTTTGTATTTGTGTCACTGTTCAAATGCTGTGATAAGATCTTGTAGTCCATTGATGTTATTCAACTGTATAAACAGGTGACGTCTGCATTCTAATAAAACAATATGATTTACAGGCTGTTGGTTTGGATTTGCTATTGACTGCATGCATATTTTACTGGCTTTCATATCATGGGGGACTGGGTACAAGGGTATGCATTATGGGAGTACCATCTCAAGACCTGCGTGGTCAGAAAAGAGCAAAATCCCCAAGCATTGTGTTAATCAGACCTATATTGAACAAGATACAGCCTTTCAACAACTCCAGAAATAATTTATTAATACCGGTTTCTCACCAAGTAAAGTACTTTGTAAGTTCTCAAGTTCTTGAATAGCTGTATCTTGTTTAATATCATCCTGATTAAAACCAAAGTTGGGGTTTAACTCTGTCAATATAGCAAACGGTCAAGGGATGGGCAAAATACATTAAGGTTCTTTTCCATAATTATTATACTAAGTCTTTATCATTACTGGGGTAAAGAATGTTACATGGTATACGGAGGATGTAGGGTTTATTAAATAAAGGTTTCACTTTACAGTCTTCAAAGCTAAAAATAGATAAAGATGTCATGGCAAAAACATTTCCAATGTCTGACTCAGCATCGGCAGCAGCACCACCCATTGTAACAAGTTTTTTACTTAAGCAAATGACAGCGCATAAAGAACGCATTAAAATATCAGGGCATCCAATAGGATGTAACCTTTCTCATAATCATTCATTCAATTAACACCCAAGAGCTTAACCATAATAAATATGGATTAAATAAATCACAATAAAAAGGCCATCAAGCCCACAAACTATGAAGTTAATAAAGGGGGGGGGGGGGACTCCCATTTTAACATAGCATGAGTCCATCCTTCATGAGCTAAAGCAATGACGACATCAACATCAATGAGAATGGCAAAAAAGCAATAGGTTTAGATTGACAAAACAACAACTTTGCAGGTGCATCACACACTTTTATACATTTCAGTTGCCATCATTGCACGATTATGTTGAGAAAATGCCTAATGTCATGTTTCATGGAGAACATGAACAAAAGACAATGACTTTGTTTTTCTTTTCTTTAACTTCGATACAGTCTTTTAGAATTCAACTACAGATAAAATTGGCAACATTTGACAAATTAAACAAGATGGAATAAACACATTAAAGTTTGAAGCAGCATGAAATAAAAAAAGGTAGCCATAAAAGTCGATGTTGGTTAAGCTCCCTCTTCACTTCATCTCACTTAGGGCTGTAAATTGCAGATTTTTCGTCTGAAATCGGGTGTTAACGAAATCCAGTACAATTACTCCACGGTTGGTCTCCTTTAAGGATGTAATGTCTAATTTTCCAATGAGCATACTGGTACATTATACATAAACATAAATATAACTGTATTTCAACTGCAGTTTAAGTTATATGTATGTATATGAATACTAATTTTTTTACTCTTGTTGGAATTACTCAGGGGTTTCAATAAGCACTGATGGCCGACCTACTTTGCTTATAGAGGTCGGCTACTTTTTTATAGAAAGAAGAAGCAACTGGTTTGAATAACGTTGTAAACAAAAAATCTATCATAAAATCTGAATGAAAATGTATTTACGATGTGTTTTCATAAAGGCCCACTGAGTTTAGGTCATGCTTTAGTCATATGAACGCTATATTTCAGTCATTTTTTCACAAGTTTCTTTATAGGTTTACGCAGAATTTGTTTACGTGCAAAAGTACATAATTTAGGTTTCATCATTTGTTCATAGCTTGTAGCAATAATTATTGATTGTGTGACTGATAAATTGAAAGCTAAATTTTCTGGAATGAAGAACAGTGACACTGTTTTGTCTTCAAATTTAGTCCCCAGAAAGCTGAAAATAGCATTTTAGGGCTTTGAAATGTCAAGATTTTCTGGGGCAGAATGTGTCCAGACCCACTCTCCCCCCTAAAAGAAGGGGACCAATGGCCTCTTGTTGATACAGTCTGTTACTCGATTCAAACCTGCTGGCTACTTCAATTTTTATTGAAACCCCTGACCACCTATCTAACACACCAAAATTTTCCCAGTCAAATCACTGCAGTTGAAACCTCTTGTAAACAACTCCCTATCGAGAGGGACTACAACCACTTTTTTGGATAACAGTTTTAAAATTTTCCATTGCTTTTACTGTCTTCTAAGTGACCACTTCACGCATGGTTTGATCTCTATGTACCAGACTACTCATAGTATGCAAAGAACGTTTAGTGACAACATGAAACTACACTTATCAAAACTTAGAAATCACATGCAATGAATTCTCTTCCAAAATGTAGACATCTTCAAACCTTATCTCAGACCCCCTGTGGATCAAGTCTTTCTGAGCAACCACTTTCTAAAGGGAACCACTAGATCTCAGCATTTTGGGTAGTAGTTAATTGCAAGAGGTTCAGCTGTATTTACAATGGCAAGATACCCGGTGCAGAGAAAGTCACTCATTCATTTCTTGGTCAACAAACTAGCCGCAGCATCATCAAGAAACCAGTGAAGCTCTCCATTAGTGGGCTTAACCCTTGCTGCTGGGAGTGGTTCCTTAGCGTTACCTTCCAACACCTGTTGTAAAACACTGGCCTTACCAGAACCAGTACTAACAAATGCCACACATTTGCTGGCATTGATAATAGGATATGTCAGTGTGATCCTGCATGGCGGCGGTTTAGGTGAATCAGAAATTGGCGCCACAAGACGAGAATTTTCTTGAAGCAGTGGATGGCCAGGAAATAAAGAACACGTGTGCCCATCTGGACCCATTCCGAGCAGAAGCATATCTAGGGAGGGGACACCATCCCCTGGGTACCACCCCATGAGACGAGATTCGTACTCCTTGGCGGCTTCATCCAGTGGAATATCATGATTGATAGTTAGTATTTGTTCAGGAGCAACAGAGAGCTTATCTATCAAGTGCTGCTTTACTCCTAAATAATTGCTGTCAGCGTCTGTTAGCGCTACATACCGCTCGTCACAGAAGAATATCCGCCATTTTGAAAAGTCAATCTGCAGTGAGAGCAGTCCGGGGCAAACTATTTTCGGAAGACTGCCACCCGAAAAGCCGACCGCGAAGAATCCGTGGTTTTTGATAGCTTCTGATGATTTCTGAGCTATTAAGGAACAAACTTCGCGCTGTAGATTTCCTTCAGATGAAAAACTTCGCGTTGCAGCCATGGTCTTGCTTTCAACTAATATTGCGGCTGAATATTGCAGACTCATCCGACCCATGTAACACTGCGGCAGTTAATGTCGGGGAGGAGTTCACTGATGCGTTGCGCGATTTGTGTAATTCTTGCGCGAAAAACGTAGGAGAATCGGGATTGAAGAAACACACTGTTCCTTATGAAAATTTGAATATTTTTATACACATCATCTGTTCCCATGTTTTTTGGTTTTAAACACAAAACCTTCGTCGTGGCCCACAATTCAAATTCGCAGATTTAGGGGAGGGTCCTGGGGCCTGCCACCTTATTTCATAATTCAGGATCGAGAAAAGTTGTTTCCAGAGCGGTTTTCGGTCAGTAAGGTCTTATTACTCCGCTGCAAATGTATTGAAGTCCGGTGATTTCCTTGCAGCCTATTCCAGGCATTCGGATAGTGGAGAGTAGCGCAAATGGAGAACGGACTGGGTGAAAAGCGGAAGAGAGGAATACGGAGAGAGGAGGGAAAGACCCCCCCCCTCTCCTTACTCCCACCGCTCCCTAATTTTTCCTTCTCACTTTTTATTACGCACACCTTCCCATTATGTGAATACCTGGCTGAAAGGCTTGAAAAGACTATTTACTTCAGGCCTCTGTTTCAAAGCGAGGGTAAGTGCGAACACATTGAAATGAAAATGATTTTTAATTGCAAAGAAAGGTTTCGCACTTAGTTTTGAAAGCAAGTGTTTTTTGAACTCTCGGAAATGGCCTATTGTCTTTTGCAGGCTAGCTAATGGAGACAGTTATTGACGATGGCAAAAAAACCCGTCCGGATCTACAGGAAGAAACAGAGTTCAAAGAATCAGCTGTTGAACCCCGGCTCCAGCCACCCGGTTTTTATTTAGACCGTCTAAAGTT
Organism: Porites divaricata; assembly: GCA_038088405.1. Lineage (NCBI taxonomy): Eukaryota > Metazoa > Cnidaria > Anthozoa > Scleractinia > Poritidae > Porites > Porites divaricata. Next base: position 6,571,997 of record JBBMOI010000016.1, on the reverse strand, counting down.
CTACGGTCTTCACAGCCCTTTTTAATGTCGTCACGCAACGCTCCTCCCCACAAACCCACCCCCTTCCCCACTCCTCCTTTGTGGGGAGGAAGGTTGCGTGACGGCCCTAAAAACGGCTGAATAGCAGACTAAGTCTTCTCAGATAATGACGAAAAACCGTACGCCCCGTCTCCCAGGTCTTTTCACTCTTGTGGGACGTAAAAGAACCTACACTGCTGTTCGTAAAGAGAACTAAGGTGACGTGGACCCGGCCAAGGGTGGGCAGGTTTTATGGGCTGGGTGGGCAGGAAGGGGTTGATATCAATTGGCAAGTAAGTCCTGTTTCATCGACTTCATCCCGGCAGGAAGTGTTGATTCACCGCTCAGGCGAAATTTCAAGAAAAACAAACAAACAAACTTTAATTAACAGCATAACCTAGGATTGTTTCCACAAAGAGCTGATAATGGTCTATTATCACTAATCGACCTACCAGCAGGACAAAAAAACTTATATACTAACAGGAGATGGAATTCCAGCCAATGATGTTTAGCACTATGGTGATTTTAATAGGATATTTAAATGAATTTAAGAGTTCAATCCATTGGCTGCTGTTGCTTGAAGAGAACCAAATACTGATCATGAGGACTCTGGCTATATACGGACAAATACTGTCAGGTAAGCTCTTATGACTTTGATGAGAGTTCAAATCGTGGTCAGCTGTTTAGTGAGTTATATGACGTTTCATAAATTTTTATTGACTTTTGAACCGAATTTTTTCTTTTATGAACTGGCATTTAGCAACCTCATTCAGCTGTTCATGCATTGTACATCGATAACTTACATTTCTTTTGAACGATCGCAAGAAACAAAAAAAGGGGGAGGCTTCGTCAGTTCGTGATTTTACTGGCATAAAGAAGAAACCAAGAACACGAAACTGTAATAGCTAAGGAACAGCTTTGGGGAAGTTTTCCGCCACGGACAGTGATAAAACTTTTACAGAGAAGGGTTATTAACGTCGTCGGTCTTTCAGTTGATTTTAAGTTTGAATGCAAATTGTTGAGCCACGATCAAAAGCTTGAATTATTTTAGCCACTCAGCACTGGCGGTCTCGATCATTCAGTAGACTAATCATCTGCAGTAATAGTGTAAGGAGCATTATTACCTTATTTAAGGCCGCAAGCTAAGAGGACAGGAATATTCTCATTCAAGCAAAACACAATTTTACAGGCAAAGACTAAGAAAAGAACTACATGCCGTAATTATTTAACGATTATTCCTCGAGCCCGAATGGGCTCTGAGTCAATAGCCCATGAGGCCGAAGGCCGAATGGGCTATTCACTCAGAGGCCATGAGGGCAAGAGGAATAATTGTTTTAGTAAAATCCAACTAGTTGGTCAAAAATATCGAGACAAAACAACTTTAGCTAGTTAAAAAATCCTTTTTTGACGCCATCAATTCAGCGCTTTTCGCTACTACTAGGCTATAACATATAGCCTAGTAGTAGCTCAACCAATCAGAACGCAGCATTGATAATAAACCACTAGTTGGATTTTACTAAAAAATATATATTTGGTTGGTCAGGAAGTGGAAAACTCATTACAATACATGTCCCTCGCTTCAACTTCAGTCAATTGGATATATATATATATATATATATATATATATATATATATATATATCCAAGTTGAAGATTCACCGGTGATCCAATAAAGTGCTCTACAGTGAAGGAGCGGAATAATCCGTAAAGTAAAATCACTCAACTCTGATGACCATAAGTTTAATACAAACTTGTTTCGTAGGTGTTACCACCCACTCCTCAGTTAAACTTACAATGGTTGGTCCCTTGTTTACTTTCGTTATATGTATGACTTCGTAAGACGCACAAAACTATCCAACTGTTAAAATTGTGCGCGTGCCTAAAGAACATTTGCGCGCGCTACTTGTTTCGAAAGAACTTATTTTAGGCTATATCTTAAAATGTATTTACGTCTGTGCCTACATGTCGAAATGAGTTCATTTCTTCTATTAAGCGAAGCCATTTGCGGTTTAGTTAATATGAAATATTTTTCTGCAATACACAGGTTGCATCGTTTCGTTTGATTCGAATATGCCTTAGCTTTAGCTAGAATTTTCCAGGTGATGTCGTATATCCTGTTTACGATCCTTTAACTGCCATATGTGCTTGCTCAATTCTGTCTCGTTCTTTCTACTTTCCTTATTAAATGATATCTTATGGTTACGCCATCTAGTTTTAAATTCATTGGATGTTAAACCGACATATGTCTCTGTGCTTTCTTGTGACTTAACAGTGGCTTGATAAACTATTTCCTTAGTTAGACATTCTCTGTTTAATGGACACTCCTCTTTTTTTCTGCAATTACACGTTCTATCTAAATTATCTTGGTCTTGCTGCTCTGCTTTTTTCAGGATGGTTTTGTTGTGTCCATCTATGATTTGTTTAACGTTAGGCATACAACTATAGCTAAGTTTGAGCGTGTTCCTGTTAAATATTTTTCTTAATTTGTGGCCGCTTGTGAAACATTTATCTATTAACTTAAAGAACTCTTTACCTACATTAGTTTCAACGTTCTTATTGTATGGTGGGTTGAACCATATTACATTACGTCTCCGTGTACGCTGTTGTGTTGCCGCTCTTGGTGCTGGTGGTTTAAACTGGAGTCTGTAATCGTAACCGCTCGTCCGCAATACCTCTTGGTATTCTGGTGCCGCCTCGTCGAATGTTTCTTATATATATATATATTCGTTTTTTGAGTAGAACGTATTTCGTAGAGCGCTCGACTCAATTGATTGAGGAGCATCAGCTATAACTTCACAGAAGTTCAGATTTCACGAGTAATCATCGTGATTACTCGTGAAACCTGAACTTCTGTGAAGTTATACATATATATATATATATATATATATCTGTTAAGTTACAATATGGACAGATGAGAAGTGCTCTGTCAAGGACTTGCGGCCGGACATAAGTTTTTAGTATGGGCTTGCCGAGATTATAAGGGAACAATTCTTTTGTAGTCCGATTCGTAGGCTCGATTTCCGCCGTCACCCGTCCTTGATCCTCCCCGAACCTGGAAGAGAGAGGAAATCGCACGCGTCCAGCGGCTCTTTCGGGGAAAGGGAAGGGAGTTTGAGTGAGAGCTCATTTTCCTGAGCAGCGGCTGGTAATAGGGCCCCGATTCGTGGTACTTCGAGGGAACTTCGAGGTCTAACTCCAACTCCCCCGGCTCAAGAGGTTTTGTGAAAGCTGAGGGATCTCTCCTGACAAAAGCATTATCCATTTATGAGTTCTTTTTGTTCAGCGGGGTTGCCGGCAAAAATGAAAACGGTACCAGCAAAACAATTACTAACAGAAGAGATATCAAAGCAAATGCTTTCTTTAATGTGTGTTCAAAGAGCGAGTATCAAAATCAAAATCAAACAGACTTTGAGTTTGAGTCAGTTGATTGCCCGCTTGTTGCAGATTCCTCCTCTGATGGAAGGACTTAAAGGAAAAGCATCGAATGGGCTTTCACTAGTGCCTTACAGGTTAAAAGTAATAAGACTTCATCGCTTCTGTAATTTATATTGTGGAACACCTGCGAAAATCAGCAATATCGACACCAGCTTCGAGAAAAAAAAAAATCAAAATCCCAAGAAACGAAGACTCTTTCTACTCTCCGCAGTAGACTGGGCCCGCTCTTGAGAAGAAGATGCTCTCTTGATCTCGCACTCCAGCAGTGATGGTTTCTGGCGCGGCTGCTTCTCTGTCAGCCTTAATTCTCTGATCGAGGGTGAGTCACTCAGTAATTTCCAGTACTCAATCTTTCAAACTCCAACCTGAACTGGTTGAATCCAATAATAACAACAGGGTTGAACTGATATCAGTTTGGCTGTTTTAAAATGATACCTCTCGTGGACACAGAAGTGATCCGGCATTTAGACACCCTCGTATTAGGTCTTGTAAAGTAATATTGTCTCCTGTTATAATCGACTGCTGTGAATACCTTTTCACTCAGTTTGAACGGGCAAGCTCAGCTAGCGGGAAGGCGATGAGATTGAAAAGGCTCGTGTTTAGTCTGCCTAGTAGGCGGTTTTTTGTTTGTTTTTCGTTTGTGTTTCTTAAAGAAAGGGACACAGCCGCGCAAACCCCCGAAAGCTGATCCTTACCGCAGTCAAAAGAGGAAACCATAGGGGAGGGGGGGAGGAAACTCTCTGCCTTTTTTCTCTCGCACTCTCCCTCATCGTCTTTTTCGTTTTGTCCCTTAATTTATGACCTGTGATCAGACGTTTTTTTAATTCAAAAGGGAAGAAGGATCGGCTGATCGCAGGTTACTTACTCTACGAAACTGACGAAACAAGAATGAAAAACCAACCAAAAAGCCTGCTACGCAAGCTTGCTGGTGTTTTGTATTTATTCAGAACCTCTGACGTCAGTAACTGAACTTTAATCATCCCACTTCCCAATTTGTCTCCTTTCATTATCAGTTTCGGTTTTAATTTTGCAAACCCCTTCGCGTTTCCGGTGTGACTGGTTGCTATTGGGAATGTCAGGAGCCCATGACAAATCACCTGGCAAGTAGCGATCGACTTCAAAATTATTTGTATTGAACAAATAGCAAAGCTAAGCCATTAAATAAGCTTATTCTAAGGATTTATGAAGTGCCGGTTTTACCGTTTGTAAATCTTCAACAAATCGACCAAAAAATATCAGGGACAAATTTGTTGCATGCAATCCTATTTCCGGTCAGCGCGACAAAATGATTTTAGGGGGGTCCGGCCCTGATAAGGCAAGCGGAACTTGACGCGAAAATGAATGCCTACCGAAGTGTGCTGTGTGTCTGTATATTTATTAGTATGAACTGCAGCTAAAGTACACAATTTGCCATCTTACTTCAGGTAAAGAGAGGTTTAACCTCATTCCTCGATATGGTGGTGATAATTAAGATGAAAGGTTTGCCTTGGGAGGCCACAGCGCGCGAGATAAGGCAATTTTATCGAGGCTTGGACATACGTGAAGAAGACATTCACTTAGCTCCAAGCCCTGAAGGAAAGGCATCTGGTTACGCTTTTGCTTGTTTCCATAAGGACGAAGAAGCGAGGAAAGCTATGCACAGGCAAGGGAATTTCGTCGGAAAGCGATATATTGAGCTTATACTCAGCAGTCAAACGGAAATGGAGAAAATTTTAAAGGAAGGTGTTCGCAAGCGTGGAGACGACGTTGTTAAAAAGCGTGTACTTGGCGGCGAGACCGATGATAGGAAGGCAAATAATTTGAGAGACATCTCCAGGAGTGTTCGAGATGCCCTTCGACGATCTCGAAGCCGAAGTCCCATCCGGAGTAGTAGTTCTGTTGATAGTTCTTGGGGTCGAAAGGATCGAATTGGGTCAAACCATGCGACAGGTAGTCGGAGACAAGCCGCTACGAACGGCACTGTTAATGAATTGTCTACAACTCGAAGAGAGGTGGTTCGCGATCGGACTCGAGAAAGTGACCGAAGGAGGGATTCTGACAGGTTGGGTAGAAGCTCAGCTAGTTATAGCAAGAATAGGGACAGCCGAGAAAGTCGATTGGATGCCAGGTCTGTTGGTTCCAGTAGTTCAAGGCGGGACTCGGGAAGTGTTTCAAGAGGCGAGACCTCTGTCGGTAAACCGAACAGGAGTCGTCGTCAGTCATCTGATGTGGATGGGGTAGCTGCCTCCTCTACTTGGGTTTTTATGACAGGTTTGCCTTACTCTGTCACAGAAAGTGAGATTCGGGATTTTTTTCAGGGGCTCGATATCTTGAGTATACATCTTATGTTGCACGCATCAGGAACTTGGCTCGGAAAACTCGATGGAACCGCATATGTGGAATTTAAGTCTGTTGGGGACTGTATTCAAGGAGCAAACCGAAATAGACAGTTCATAAGGGAGCGCTATGTTGGCGTAAAGCGTTGTAGTTTGGAAAGAGTTTTGGAAAGTTTGGATGTCAGACCCTCAGATAGTCGGATATATCAGGAACCTAACATGACAGAAAGAAGCTTTTCTCCTGAAGATATTTTGTATTCCTTAGGGAACATGAATGGAAATAATCACAATCTGTCATCACCAGAAATGAGGTTAGCTTTAGATGCTGGGATAAATGCTGCGGGAAATATGCCTATTCAGCAGAATTCTGGTGTTGGTACAGAAGGTCCCATGACACCTGTAAAACAACTTGCGGCTGGGGCCAATATAAGTGTGAATGATATCAGTGCAGGGTGTGTTATAGGGATTCGCAATCTTCCCTCTACTGTTTCCGCAGAGGAAATTTTGGATTTCTTTTATGGGTTCCCCATCATTCCAGACTCGATTCGCATTCATTACCTTGCTCCAGGGCGTTCGTCTGGTGATGCTATGGTGACACTGCCTACTAATGGCGAAGCACGTAGTGCAATTGAACAGTTGAACAACAAACCAGTTGGTAAACGTAAAGTGCAGCTGTTTTTGGTGTAACACAAAAGCAGCAAGGGAAATTCAAGGAAAGTTGAGACTGTGTTTAAATGGATTCAAAGCTTCATTCAGGATTTATTTTAATATCATTGATATCATCCATGTAATATTTTTTTTATTTTGATTGTGTGCAAAGATTAGTCTATTTTTGTTTTGTGCGCAGTTCATTTCATTTCATTTTTGCTGCATACTTATGAAGTGTTTGGTATTTTGCCATAGTATTTCCTGACTTGTATGGCACAGCTTAATTTGTTTAAGAGATCTTTAAAGTTTTATGACTGATCTTTAAATATTTCAAAACAGATAGCAAAGTGTAGTTTTGTGATGAACTAGTCAATATCATGGATTATAGCTATCAGAATGGCATTTTTAAAACAAGGAAGGTGATGGAATGTGCTGCTGTAAGCATTTTTGATGCGTACATCAAGGGTGGATTATTAGGGTTTGGGGTATTGAAGATTTATTATGTAGTCTCATTAACACATGTTGCAAATTTGTTGAAGGGAGCATTTATGATTGCTGAGAATTGTAAATTGGTCTAGTTTTACATTGTAGATGTCTAACTAAAATGGTACTGGTGATAAGAATACCAGTGGGTATACAAGCAATATTCGAGTTTAGAAAGATAAAGGGATCTTAATTTAATCTGCGGAGATCCAGTTTAGAGTGTTTGGTAAATGATTTGCATGTTGGTAAATGTTTAAATCTTGGAGGCATTCTTGATTTGCTAAAAGTATTTTTATTAGACCTTCTACTCTCACTCAAACAGGAAAGTATTGAACTTTGGTCAGTCAGTATACATGTTGGGCAATAAGTTATCAGAGGACTCAGGAGGGTTAAAGAATTCAGTCTTTTATTTAGTGATTCAGCATTTTTGGAAAAGGAATTGGAGCTCTTTGAACTTGTAAGCGTTAGTCATAAACATGGGAAGTTTGTGGTGATAAAGTTGCATCATAATATGCTTATACTGTGTTTTAGGAAGGGGAAAATTTACCCTTTGCCTTGTACCAGGGTCGTCTGTAAGTCTTTTTACAAAATTTCATATTAAACACCGTTTGTACAAATGAATATTATACTGGTCTTTATATTTTATCGTACAACACTCTTCAACTCTGATTGGTCATGCTTCAGTGAAGTTGTTTGTGATTTACATTTTGGTGATAATGATAGATCATAATGGACCATCGACATTCGACACCGAGTCTACAATGGAACTTACATATGTAGTTTCACTTTCAGTGGAGCTCAGAAGTTTCAATAATTCAAGCAACAGAACCTAAATCATTCCTCGAAGGCTCGAGAACTACAGACCAAACAAGAGTTGAAGAAACAGAGAAGCGGGAGACTTGTTTGCTTTGATGACGTTCGTGACCAAATGAATCTATATCCTGGGGCTAGGGTGTCTACGTTATTTACTTTCTTAGCTGTTCGTGAACAGGGAAGGCTAATGGCACGCAATGAAGATTAACCCAAAGTAACGACATTCCTGTTTAATAGCAGCCAAGCCACATAAAAACTCAGGAACATAAGAGGTGGAAATTGAAGCCAACAGGATGTGAAGACTGCTTCCCGACAAATTTGTATAAAGGGTCACACAAACTTCAGAACGGTGACTTCTAAATGGTCACACTCAGATGAATTCACGCACAGGAGCACCTTGTATGGCGCTGAAAACAAGAATGTATAATCGGAAGCTCGTAACCGTGTTGTGCGTTTCTGTTTATCCACAAAAGTTGAACATATGCGGATTTCATCCACAGAAGTAAACTTTACAGCACAATAAACATCACCACAAGAAAGTTTTATCTGCTTATTGAGCAGCTAAACAATTTCTTGAATGACGTCAAACGAGGGTTCGAAATTTAAAACTGCAAAAAAATTACTTGGACAAGAGAGTTCTACTGTTGAAATTTCATTTGAGGTGTTACACACTCAGAGTCACTCACGGTCCCCGTACACGCTCTCTCTCTCAGCTCTGTACAGTGTTTCGCACTTTCTCGTAAATGGTGACACTGTAGGGTTGAGGTTACATTTCTTTATATAGTCAAACTTGGAACTACATATCCTTGCTCGGCATTTAATTCCCAGATTAAAAAGTTAAACAACCCTCGCGTGACTTTCCCGAGTACGATACCAAAGAGCGCGTGATTTCCTTTCTATACCTCTGCTCTGGTTTAACATGCGATAATTTAGCCGTACAAACTTCACAAAAATAGTTAACTCTGTGGAGAAAGATGTTTCTTAGTTTCTCCCAGAAGAAGTGAAATGCGAACATGTCGCACAAGAAAATTATGCCTTTTTTAGAAATTATAAATTCGGATTGGATCCAGTGAACATAAGAGTTTCCCCGTCGAAACCGAAAGGTCATAACAGAAGTACAAATATCTGACAATGTTTGATAGAAAGCGAAATAACGCCATTGATGCCTTCTTGTGCTTTTTATTTTCCTCTTTAAATAACAAAAAGCTAGGCATTCGTGACACTGGAGGTGAGAACACGAAAACTAAACTTAAGAGGCAGCCGACTGACACAGAGCGTTTCTTTTTCGTGGGCCTTTTTTAAGTGAACACATGAACAACCACAGAAAGATAGTTAGCTACTGGCTATGGCCGAAATGTCATAAAAATCTCTTCTCCTTGGTAACACGGTTATACCTTCTTTCGGCTTGAACAACAGGAAATTCAAATGCTGTAACAGAAGTGTGTCCGGGGCTATTCGGGGGCACCCAACGATTTCCTCCAAAATACGTGGAAAACACTTTTTAGGCTATCCAGAGTACATTTAGATCTCTGCAAGTGCATTCTAAGCGGCGCTACGAAATTTTCATCTGTTCGGTCATCCTAGGGGAACTTGAGTCTTTTCGAAATTACAAGGGCTTCAGTAACATTATGCCGAAAATTTTAGGTGCAATTTTAAGATTTTTTTCTCTCTGTCACATTTTAGAATCCGCAAATCTTAGGTTTCCTTTTCTACCAAAAATAGTATAACCTGGGTAGTAAAACATGAAAAATTAAACTTAGAAAATCGTAGGGAATTTCTAAGATAAGCTTCGAAAACTTGTACATGAATGGACCGTTCATCTAGAAATTTTTAGCCGTCCTCAAGCAAAAGAAAATTCTAGGCTATATTTGCTTCTCCGAACAGATAGTTCACAGAAAACACTCGTTGGGTGCCCCTGGCCCTTTAGTAGGGCAAAGAAATTTTGTTCGGACACTAAACTCGGTGGTGGTACTCACTTATATAAGCCATATAGATGTGCCGCCCAAAAGGGTATGGTTTTCAGTTTGCGCCGTTTTGGTCTGAAGACGGGTTAAACTTTGGTCTGGAATCGGGTATGGTTTTCGAGGGAACTACGGGAGTGTGTGAAAGTATTTGTAGTTTCAATTCCAAATAACTAAAAAAGAAATAGTAATCTACTAATTAAAAGTGTATTTTAAGAAATCCTTTACATGGCGTTCTAATCTAAGTAACAATGACAAAATTTCTTAGGCCTGTTTCAAACGTCGTGCTAGTGCCGTGCTAAGCTGGCTCGACTGTAGCACGACACTAGCACGACTTGGTTTCAGACGTCGAATTTAATTCAGTCGAATAGAACGGCTGTTGCCGAAAACAAAACACAAAAATAAAGAAACAGTTTAGGAAACTTTTGAATGTATTCTAATGTATTTATAATTTATGAATTGAGTTCGGCACGGCAGTAGCACGACTTGGTTTCAAACGCCGCGCTACTGCCGTGCTAAAGTCGAATTTAATTCGATCAATTTAGTTCGGCACGGCAGTAGCACGACGTTTGAAACGGGCCTTAGACACCAGGTTTGAAAACGGGTGTGGAAAATGAACTTTTTGGCCTGAAATAGGGACAGGATTTGGAGAACCGAGCGGCACACCAGGAATTCCAGGACCCCCCCCCCCCCCACAATCCCGGAACACTAAACCACCGTTGAAGCTAATTCCTGTGTAACAACGAGTAAGAACCAAAACAACTTGAGTCAAAAGAAATTTTTACTAAAATTAGTTCGTGCGAGAGGTGATATTTACACGACAAAAAAATTAATAACCTCTGGCGTGCTGAGTGTTTTTGCTTCTAGCACGCAACACTTCACTGACTATTTTTAAATAACATATTTTAAACAAAAACAAATACAAAATACTATTTTGGACGTCAAAAGTGAAAAAAAATAAAATCTATTTTTCAAACAACAACATGCCTTAGTGAACAAGTCATCAATAATAATAATAATAATAATAATAATAATACTAATAATAATAATAATAATAATAACCTTGCTAGGTACAGCACACATTCTGAGGAGGGTGTTATCAATCTAAAAACTGGCTATCCCCTAGTGCCCCAGGATCATGGTTTGATCCCGGCCCTAGAGACTCTAAGCAAACATTATGTGAGGACAATAATAATAATAATAATAATAATAATAATAATAATAATAATAATAATAATAATAATAATAAGAAAATACCTCAATAAATATCAACTCTAGATAACGAAAAGACATTACTATTCACTCAAACTGATTAGTAACGAGAATAGCACTAGACTGCTAGAACCATTACTGGACAACTTTTTGAGTAGAAAACAGATGAAGAGGAAATGATCCTATCGCCAGCATGGAATGCATGAAATGGAGCTGGCTCATTTTGCCTGGGGTAAAAATCATCCTCCGCAATGTATCACTGTCGGTGATTGCTAAGTACTTCCAGTACTGCATGGAGGGTACAGATGTATTGTCTATAATAGGTCGGTTTTGTAGCCTGGGACCAGAGTCCGCAGTTGAGGGAAAAGGCAAAAAAAAATTAGGAGAGAACCCTTTTCCCTCCCCAGTCCTCCATTCGCTTCGCTTGCCGATTTTTCCTGTTTCACCCCGCTTTTTTGCCTCCCCCACCCCGACTATGGTCCCAGGCTAAAGATTTTGCAGAGAAGGTGAGCACACAACAGAAAAATTTCCTTTCACTAATCAATATACGTAAGGATTGACTCTGCATTGTTTCCCGCGCATCTTTATGAAAGAAGAGATAGCGTCTCCAAAACAGTCTCGTAATGCAAACTCAATTTTTTCCGCGAAACTTGCTGCTCAGTCCAAGTTGCTCAATAAAAATTCATACTTGGCTCCGAGTCTTTTTACAATCAGGCCCTCCTTAAGTATTCATTCGAGTGTGGGGGAAAAAACGAAAGTCTTCATGAACTACTTCTCGCTGAATGTCAATGCGTTTTCTTTTGTTTTATACCCCTCAGCTTTGGTGCTTAGAGTGAATTTAATGATTCGAAACAGGCTTCTTTAATACTATTTGTTTGACATTTAGCTCATTTCATCCTAGTCTGCTCTGACTGGCTTACATAATAACCCAAGCCTATACAAAAAATAGACACCTGTGTTGATCGTCTCCTGCTACCAATTATTTCCCCTTATTCGAAGTCGCTAGTATCATCATCGTCCCCGTCGGCTCCTCTATCGCTCCGCCCAGTCTTGTTCAGTGACAACTGCGATCCCAAGGATCCTTGTGAGCTAAATCGATTGAGCGAGGTCTGAGAACCATCCCTTACTACATCAAGTCGTGTAGGGTGATGAGCGGAATGAAGGTCGTTCTGAAATGCCTATCAAGAGTTAAAACATTTTCCAATAAAAAAAGTGCAGTAAAAATAGTAAGTCTTTGCCTTCACTTATCTCCAAACTCCCTGTGTTATGTCAGTCATGTCGGTCTTACAACCAACTGATATCAGCGAACACACAAGCTCAACTTCGTTGATGGGGAAGCACATAAACTAAAACAATATGGGGTGAAGAAGCCAACCGTCACCGACAATTTTTTGGTCCTTAAAAAATGCAGAAATAAATTCGAATGCCTTGTTCATGAAACGATATTTATACTGTACAGGAACTCAAATCATCACTGATTTGCGCGAAGCTTTTCCATTATAAAGACATCTACATATAAATAATGAAGCAAGCACGAATGCAATCTACTTTATTAAGACTTGCACTCTTCTAACAACTATGAAACTTAACAGTTCTCACTCTTGACAATGATGTTCGAAACATCAACTAACTAACGTTCTTAACTTTAATTTTTCTTGTTAAAATAAAAAAAGAAACAGCATTGAAGATGAATATAATGCGTTTTCCCATGCGTCGCGACACAGCTTGATTTTCCAGCGCATAACAGAGCTTACAAGTCTTTCCCGCGCTATGCAGCGGCTTGCTTAAGCGGCTTGCATGTTTTCCTGCACTGCGCATAACAGAGCTTGCAAGTTTTTCCAGCGCTATGCAGCAGTTTGCATGATTTTCCCGCGCTTTCACACATACTTGTTCTTTATAGTAAATAATAAATATATGATAACAAATATGAAATTTAAGGTAGAAAAAAAAAACAAAACTAAATAACCTCAATATCTTGCTCCTCGTCCATGGAAACGAGATTTTTAATAGCAGTTGTATAAAGTTCTAGTGCCTTTGCATGAAAATACATCTGGCCGTGAAAGAAATTATTGAATACCGTCTGCGAGAACAATGAAAAAGGTATCATTAGTTTCTTATCTAAGAGGAATCTCCTGCTTTTTGTTGCATGAAAAGACGTTACCCTAGCGACAATACTGAACAGCAACGGCAAGAAACAGGGTCTGGAGGAGGGGGGGGGGGGGGGGGGGGGTGTGGGGGTCCTGATCCCGCATTCTGAACTTCCGACATCTCTATCCCGAATACCGTTTTCTTTCCAAACACCACATCCCGTGCCAAGATTTTGGCAAATTCCACTTCCCTGGTAGCAGTCAAATCCCATATCCTGTCAAGAAATTTTGCGTTCCCAGATCAGGAATCCCATACTGTATTTGGGTCAAATCCCAGAAATCGAGAATATCCCTCCAGAGCCTGAAGAAAATACATGTAAAACTTAAATTTTGTGCTTTCCAGCTACTTAAAATCCTAGGGTAACATTAAAAGCTTTAACATAAAAGTGACCAGTTTTTTAAAATAAAAAAATATTATTTTCTGTTTTTTTTTTCATTGTTCTTTGTTGCAATCGCCTCATCTTCTTGTGAACAAGCTTGAATGATGTCAAGTTGAGCTGGCCGGATTAGCTTGAAGCATCACCAACACGCTCAGTTCCATCTGTCAGGACTGGCCAACCAGGCCATTCCTGTCGTAACAAGAATTTCACTTTTAATCAAAACTGTCCAGTCAAATCAGATCATTATACGACGTTTCTGGGAAACTGCCCACCTACCCCTCCCCAACGCCAACATTTTGTCGTAAGTGAGAACAAGAGAGGGTAAAGCTTTATCCTCTCTTGGTAAGAAATAAGTGTTAGTTAATTAGTGTTGGGTTAGGGGAGGGGTAGGTGGGTGGATTGTTTCAAAATGAACAGTTCTGACTTTTGGAAAGTGTCCTCATATTGCAGGATATGTTCAGGTGCAACAAGTAACAAATTTTACAGCCTGCCCCCTTCAAATGGACTCTCTTTCATGCAAGGATTACAAATTATTTTCTCTCATATCAAAATTTACCTTAATGTCTTCCATCTTTTTTCTTTCAAATTCTATCATCTGTTCCTCAAGAGTCTGTCTTGCTCGGTTTGCATCAACTGTTAGTTTCTGAAGGTCCTGCTCAAGCTTAAAAGGGTTAAACAATTATTATTCTAATATTTACACAAGCACCAAAATGTATGAAAAACTATTAACTCATAGCTTAATTTACATTAACTACTCCTAAAGCACTCACAAAAATAATAGTCAAACTTTTGGAAAACAGAGCTCAGTTTCTCAAAAGCAAACCAACATTATCCCAGGGATAAATTCTAACCCATGGGTTCTGGGTAAATGGTATTTTCTTTTAAAATTTTTACCCATAACGAGGTCTTCAGGTAAAAGCTTAATAATAATAATTATAATAATAATTTATGAGGTTCTTTCATTCCATTGGAATGTGGTGTTTACCACATGGTTTCTATAGAAACAAATTCTACGGACTAATAATATTAATGTGTGTGCATGTTAAATCTTATAAAAACCCTTCCAATATAAATATGCAAATATTTACTGGTGCCTCCACATCCTTAACCAAGGCCACACCTCATCTTCTCCGTACATCACTGAAAAGTGAGACACAGCAAAAGTAGATCACCTGGTTTTTTTTTATTACCCACCTGGGACTGAAAACAGTTAAGGATGAAACAATAAGGCTAAAGATTTTACAACTACAATTTGAATGAATTTATTGTGGAATGGATAACATGAAGAAGGAGTGTGGGATGTAGGGATAGGGTAGGATTACATTAATTTTCAGCCTAGATCTAAATGAGCCCCAAATCTGGAAGTGGCTTGAGCTCTATCTTTTCCCAAAAGATACCTGCCCTCTAAACAGGCAAAAATTTGCAATATGATCTATATAATGATTGAAGCTGAACATTAAACATAAAGTTAGGTAACATTGGTTTCTTTGCTTTAGATTACTAAAGCACATAACCATACCTTGCATTATGTATTAAGGATACAATTTTTCCTTTGTTTCTTGGTTCTTTTGTTTTTACTTTATCCAGTGCTTTGCGTTTCAGTATTTCCTTTTCTCTTGCAGCATTAAGTTCTTTAACATATTCTCTGGCATGTTTACAGTTTGTAGCATTCAGAGAAAGAGGAGGTGAAACCTTTGCATGCACAAACTCCGCCTGCAAACAAAATAATAATATTATTTTCCATTACACGACATGTTCAGATCCTAACATTTGAGTTAAGAAGGACTTGGGTTTTGTTTAATGGTCAATCAGAAAGCAGCTTTTCATCCTAATCAAAAGAAGTGTATTTACATATCTTACCAGTGGAGGGATACCTGTTGAGGGAGGAGGGCTTACTCGCTATAATAGACTATATTATTATATAGACACGAGTGTTTTACTGGGAAATATACCACTCATAAAATTCATAAACGCTACATCCGGGACCCGAGTGGTTTATTTTCCATAATCTCACTAGTGAGTTTATCGATGACGTAATTTCGGTCATTTCCCTCTATTACTTTATCGATGTCTTTTTGTCTATATAATAAAAAGAACATTACACGGCGGCTTGAAGATATGAATTTTATTTTCTCGTGGCAAAAACAATATTTTACTCACTCGCTGTGCTCGTTCGTAAAATATTGTTTTGCCACTCGAAAATAAAATTCATATCTTCATGCCACCGTGTAATATCCTCTATGTATTACAGGGATGCTCCTTATGACAGGGGTACCTGTACCTTATAATTTCTTAAAAGGGCTAGAGGGATGTAAAATCCTAGGGATTTAATGAGTGGGGGGAATAGAAAAGGTTACAGAAAATAACTACACTGCATTTCTATTTAAAAGGGTTTTTGACAAAGTACATATACATGTAATTTTCCGAAAGATGCATACAATAAATTATTGATCTGAGTACATGTATTTCACAAGGTTGACTAACTCGAGAAAGAGCTAGAATAAAGTAGCTATTTAAGTTTTTAAAAGCTGATACTATAAGGGGAATCATTTTGGTCAAAAGGTGTATATTGCTATTGTATGTTCGTACAAAAGGGTAATCTTGTTTGAACCACAAGACAGAGCCATCCCTTCACAAACTTTGTATTAAAGGTCCCTTCCCACACTATCCTTGTCATATTTCCTTATAAGTTAACTGGGTAGTAATGAGTTTAGCATCGGCTGTGCTATAGCATGTGCAATATTATTAATTAGTATAATTACATCGATGACTGTCGAAAATAGAGCACTGTGATTGGCTAGGAGCTTCGCTTTATCTCGCTATAATCACCGCACGGTGATTATAGCATTGAAGGCTAGCAGTTTTCAAAATGGCAGCCAGATTTTTTGATGTTTTGGGGTCGGAAATTGATCAATAATTTTATTTTCTCAAATAATCATCAATGTAATTATACTAAAACAATTAGTCGCCTCAGGTGACGTGAATATTGGCGAATAGTCACCTCGACTTCATCTCGGTGACTATTCGCCGATATTCAAGTCGCCTTCAGCGACTAATTGTTAAATATGAGAAAAATTCTAGTTTTATCCATTGCTCAAATGTCTTTGGAATAAAGCAGTTTTAAACAGAATGTAATATTATCATTTTCAAAGCAGTCAAATTAACCCCTATTAATGAGGACACTGAGGAGGCCTATTATAAATAATTGGACAGTTTGCTTTGTCCCTGGTGAAAGAAAGCCCTTACATTTTCTCCAAATTCATCCTTATGGCCGTGTTTGTATTAAGCGGGCATCCGTAAAGTGGGGTAATTGACTTTAGTAAAATCCAACTAGTGGTCTATTCATGAGAGGACACAGAGGCTTTTTACTGTAAGTACAATCTCACGCAGAGAAGTTTTCTTCGTGGGTAGCTAATCCGACTTAATCCCATTTAATATGTCGCGCTCCTCGAAAGTGCGAAAATTTTCTTGTTGTGTATTAGATTTCAGATACATTTTCTTAATCTTCTTTCGCGCCAGAATAAATTAGTTTGCGCGCAAAGGGCTCCTAGAAAAATCACAAGGTTCGTTCGAGTTCGAGTCACCTTCTGGAGATACGCCGGCTTGGTAGCTGGAATACATTGCTGAGGCGAAGATCTGGCATTTTTCCCCCTCGTCGTACTTTCCCCACGAGAAATATTTAATTTTGTAGCGAGATGTCGGTGGATTTTACTTCAAGCGGCTTCGTGCAGCAGGGTAAGGACAAAATATGGGGTAGGCCATGGTGTAGGCCATGGGGTAGGCCATGGGGTAGGCCATGGTGTGGGGGTGGTCAATTTTCCAAAAAAGAAAGAAACCGGAAATTTCAATAATTGTTTAATAATATTTATGCTACCGAGTATTTTAGATTATTGTGCCCTTGTTGTGAATAATGTATTTAGGATTGTAAAATTATCAGCACACCACCCTAGAGGTGGGTGGTAGCGTGGTACATAATTTCGCGCCATTACAAGTCACGTGTCAAGAAAGACATCGGTAAAATGGCGGAAGCAGAAGGAAAGAGTTGAGTCTTTTTTCGAATGAACTTTGCCGCTCTCTTACGACTATGAAGGAATTTTTTAATGCTAATGATGTTTTTGCTAATGATGTTTTGACATGTGGTCTCATCGTCTGACCTTTATGGGTTGCTATACACAGGGCGCGAGATGTTCGTCATCATGAGTTCGGGTGATGAGACTCATGATGAAGGTAAGCAGAAATACTTGTTGATTCAGTTGTTCTATTTTCGAAATTACGAAACAGACTTCGGGCGTGTCAGGCGACAAATCATGGTTTTTTGTAACACTATCTTGTTGTAACCTACAATCAGCTAGATTCCTACTTTGTCTCCTCGGCGATATTTTTAAACCCGTAGAAGCAAATGAGACACCACTGCAGTTCGGACTGCTGGTGAATTAATATTATTTAGTGATCTGCCTGTCATGGAAGTAAACTCAATAGCTAACGTGTGATTAATCCAATAAGAAGGTTTTGCTTTCATTTGTTCGTCTTTAACCTTCATTCGATTTAGATATCTGTTAAGTATTTTATAAAAGCGAAGTTATCAAAACAAAGTCAGCTTGCTTGGAAAAACCCATGCTCCCGAAAGAAAATTGTGTTTACAAGTATAAGGTGACATTCCAAAGGTCACGCATGCAGGTCAATGTTTATATTTATAGATACATGTAGTTGTTTCAGCCGAACAGTTTCCTAATCATTTCACTCAGTACTTTAATACGAATGTAAATTTTATAAACATTTGGATGTTGATGAGGCCAAGGAGACACTTTCTAATCCTTTCCTGTTTTCAGTAATTATAATAATCTTGAATGGGTAAACTGGACCATAGTTTTTGGAATCCAGTTAATGAGAGGAAGATTTTTGTTTTGTTTTGTTTTGTTTTTTTCTTCTGAAATATAGCAGATAGCATGACATGTTTTCGTCAATAGATAGACAACCATGAAGCATGTTGATTTATTGTGATTTACACCCATTTAATTAAAAAATCTTGCTGTCAGGTGTGCTTTTGGCATCTTTGTTTCTCTTATAACCACAATAGTGACTTACAGTTTTATAACCAACAGAGGCAACCATCATTTCAGTATTTCACACATATACTTAACAGTTTACAAATCAAAGGTGCCTTATAAAAGGTCCAAAAGATGTCTCATGCTTGTTTCAATCAGGACAATCATTCTGAGCAAGAACAACAACAGACTGAACAGAAAACGCAGCTTACGTTATGTTTACAGAAAACGTTTGATTTGTTTTCAGAAGAAAAAATAGACAAGGAAACAATAGATTCAAAGGTAAAAATACTTAACAGATATCTAAATCGCATGA
Source organism: Porites divaricata (assembly GCA_038088405.1). Taxonomy (NCBI): domain Eukaryota; kingdom Metazoa; phylum Cnidaria; class Anthozoa; order Scleractinia; family Poritidae; genus Porites; species Porites divaricata. The sequence goes on along the minus strand of JBBMOI010000016.1, from coordinate 6,553,225 downwards.
AGGTTAAAGACGAACAAATGAAAGCAAAACCTTCTTATTGGATTAATCACACATTAGCTATTGAGTTTACTTCCATGACAGGCAGATCACTAAATAATATTAATTCACCAGCAGTCCGAACTGCAGTGGTGTCTCATTTGCTTCTGCGGGTTTAAAAATCAGGCCCGGCCAGTGGGGGGGGGGGGGGGAGTGGGATACCAGTATACCCACTATTTTGCCCCCAAGATACCAATATACCTCATAATCGTAAATTGTGTGATACTTAATACCTAATATTATTTTGAAACAGAATACTTAAATATATACCGAATACCTAAAATTCAGAAAAAAACTGAATACTTTATACCCGAATTTTGACCAAAAAATACCATATACCTGAAGTAAAATGGCCCGGGATACCGTATACCCAAAACCCCTGGCTGGGCCTGAAAAATATCGCCGAGGAGACAAAGTAGGAATCTAGCTGATTGTAGGTTACAACAAGATAGTGTTAGAAAAAACCATAATTTGTAGCCTGACACGCCCGAAGTCTGTTTCGTAATTTCGAAAATAGACCAACTGAATCAACAAGTATTTCTGCTTACCTTCATCATGAGTCTCATCACCCGAACTCATGATGACGAACATCTCGCGCCCTGTGTAAAGGTCAGACGATGAGACCACATGTTAAAACATCATTAGCATTAGAGAATTCCTTCATAGTCGTAAGAGAGCGGCAAAGTTCATTCGAAAAAAGACTCAACTCTTTCCTTCTGCTTCCGCCATTTTACCGATGTCTTTCTTGACACGTGACTTGTAATGGCGCGAAATTATGTACCACGCTACCATCCACATCTAGGGTGGTGTGCTGATAATTTTACAATCCTAAATACATTATTCACAACAAGGGCACAATAATCTAAAATACTCGGTAGCATAAATATTATTAAACAATTATTGAAATTTCCGTTTTTTTTCTTTTTTGGAAAATTGACCACCCCCACACCATGGCCTACACCATGGCCTACCCCATGGGGTGGGCCATGGCCTACCCCATATTTTGTCCTTACCCCTTTTTCGGTGCGTGACACGGATACAAACGATAAACTTGATTTTCAAAGTTAAGTATAATGTACTTATCGAGACCATTTGACGACGATTTCTAGTTATATGCTTTATTTACTTGGCTTATTCCGGCTACGTGCCAGAGGTTAGATGACAATGCTTGTCTGCTATAATTATGCTGATATTTTTTTTGCACCTTTGTATTAACCCTAGCAAAATATAATATGTTCATGTTGTCCTTCAGCAGCATAATGAAAATATATAAAACTGTTCTATTGAGGCCTTGAACTGCTGTTTAAAAAGTAAAAACTAAAATCTAAGCTTTCGCCGATCAACGGCATCATCAGGGATGAGAAAATATTCCGCGCGCGCTATATATATGCAAAGAAAGTGTAGGGTGAAATATGTAAAAGATGTGACGTATGTAAGGAGGCTATAAAAATAAACTGTGAGTAGAATACAAAGCTCTAATGATGGAGTGTCTCTAGACAAAGGACCTCTAAAAGCGCCTAAGAATGGACTCTAAAATAAAATACTAAAGTAAAAGGTCTGCGAATTCAGTACATTCTTCTCGGGAATTGAGTGTAGGCTTGCACTTTCTAATGTAAAATGCTTCAAAGAGGCGTAGATTAGCGGGGTCGTTTTCGCTCATAATAATCTTGACATCAGTAACGAAAACTCCTCTGTTAAAAAACATATCTATTCCTGCCAGAACAAAGACTATAAAGCGAAAACGACCCCGCTAAAATTTTAAGAAAAAAATCGTGATTCTTGGCGCAACAGACTATAGAATTTTTTTCTTTGAAGAGAGCGCAAGGCAAACGCTCGTAAGTACAGTGTAATCCAGACAAACGTAGGCTGCACTTTAGGTGACACACCGATGAGTGCAGTGTAACCCAGTGATTCTTTAGGCAGAGCTAACAAACATAGGCTGCACTTTAGGTGGCACACCCATGGGTGCAGTGTAACCCAGTGATTCTTTAGGCAGAGCTAACAAATATAGGCTGCACTTTAGGTAGCACACCCATGGGCGCAGTGTAACTCAGTGATTCTTTAGGTAGAGCTAACAAACATAGGCTGCACTTTAGGTGGCACACCCATAGGTGCAGTGTAACCCAGTGATTCTCTAGGCAGAGCTAACAAACATAGGCTGCACTTTAGGTGGCACACCCATGGGTGCAGTGTAACCCAGAGTTTTATTTAGGTAGATGTGACTAACATAGGCTGCACTTTAGGTGGCACACCCATGGGTGCAGTGTAACCCAGTGATTCTTTAGGCAGAGCTAACAAACATAGGCTGCACTTTAGGTGGCACACCCATGGGTGCAGTGTAACCCAGTGATTCTTTAGGTAGAGCTAACAAACATAGGCTGCACTTTTTCATGGGTGCAGTGTAACCCAGTGATTATTTAGGCAGAGCTTGCAAGCATAGACTATAGAGGTGTACCCGTACTCAGATGACAACAAGTTTTCCAGTTAAAACTGTCATAAATTGCTACACCATGGCACTTCGACTATTTCTTTATCGCGCGTTTGATATATTGTTTTGACGCACAATTGATGGTCAAGGGAAGTCGTATTGCCTACAAACCATAGCAAGACAAATTTAGGCACACCACAGAGATAAGGTAAGGTAAGGTAACGTTTTTCATAAACGGTATTTTTTTAAGGTACATTTACATTCAAGTATAGAAAAATAATTACCTAACTCAACTAGAATCTAAGATGAAAACAAATAATTAAGATATCAATAATAAAATAACCTGTTTTACAAGGAGGCCTTGTGTAAAGGTTACATATATCTTAATTAAGTTTTTTTTTAATTTTCCTTTTTAATTTTCAATTGCCGCACCTTCAGAGACAAGCTGTTCCACAACGCACTTCCGTTATAAGAAAGGCTTCTTTTTTAAAAAATATTCAGTGCGGGGTTGTGGACGAGCAAAACGCGAAGCCGTCACATATTCTAGAACCGTGTTATTTAGGGACGGACCATGAGAAAAGTTATTGGGGGTGGGGAGTTTTCGAGCCGCAGGAATTTTTTTCGTTAACATATTCCTTGTATGAATTTTTTTAGGCCATAGCATGAATATTTTTTAGGATTAATTGGCGTGAATGATTTTTTTTTCATTTAATTTTCTCTTCCGCGATTTTTTTTTCTACTTCGCCCGCCTCCTCCTAAGGTTTCTAATGGTCCGTCTCTTACAATGATACGCATCATTATTGCTTAACTAAATAACTACGCGCTGATGGACAATGATTTTTGACTGTGAAGCAAAAAGTTAGCACTACGCGAACAGAACGATTCTCTGTCGTTTCTGCAATGTATGAGATATTACCGCAATGAGGCTCCCGAGGTCCTTTCTCGAAATCATCACTGCTACGATGAAATGTATTCTGCGTGCAGATGTCTCCTTTTCCAGGTTTATATGTTAAATAACCCTACCTACAGCTTGTTTGACAAAGCTTCCGAGACTGCTTTTTGGTGGTATTCTTGATCCAATTTTTTTTTCATCTTTATTTTCGCTGCCTTTGCGATGACGGCTTTGGACCGTGTCGCGCTTCGTGATTTCGCAAAATTAATTGCTGTGGGAATTAAACATTTTTTTTTTCTATAAAGAAAGCGCTTTCACTTTCAGTATAATAATAATAATAATAATAATAATAAAAAGCATAGTTAACAAGGAAGCCGTATAAAAATATTACATATCTCCAAATTAGGTTTTTGAATTTTCCTTGAAAAACATAAAGGGATGTCAATTGCCGCACCTCCACAGCCAAGCTGTTTCAAAACACATTTCCGCTATGAGAGAGGCTTCTTTTATAAAATTCGGTACGGGTTTTGGAACAGCGAGCTTGTATTTATTTATTCAGGGGCACCCAACGACTGTTTTCTCTGAAATATTTGAATTTTCTATAGCATGAGGAAGGCTAGAAATTTCTATATGATCGTTCCAGTTGTGTACAATTTTCGAAGCTTATCTAATAAAATCCCCACGACTCTCCCAAGATGCCGTCTAGGCGGTTTTTGGTGATTTCATTTATTTTTTCGATCCGGTTTTGTTTTACATTTTTATTTTCGCGGCTTAATTCGCAGCGAGCCATAAAAATTTATTCGTCGAAAGGAATAATTTTACTTTGGTCAGCAAGTCCTTTTATTTGCGATATAAACTTAATTTATTTTAGTTGTGATGGCATTGACAGCTTTGGAAGAAACTAAAGGTATCCGTAGTGCGCCTCGCGTTTTCGCAAAACGGCGGCGGGAGGGATAATATTTTCTTCCAACTAGAGTCATTATCGAGGCAAATACCCGTAATTTTAAATTGTCTCGTTTCCCAAAGTGCGTGCTGCTGAGGACCAGTCGGCAGTAAATAAACACAAGTCTCATTGTTCTGGCGAAAATTGAGACGCATTTGTTACAACTTGATGACAATTATAGACCGGTAATTGCATCTGTATAGAGGAAATTAATTATCAAATCCGTGTCAAAAGAAAAGGATTATAACGCCTCGCTCGAATACTGCTTGAGGTGCTCCAAAAGTCCCATACAATTTACTGTAACGTCGTTACAGTAAATTGTATGGGACTCCCCAGGATACTTACAGTTCAGGCGATTTGTGTCCCCTCATGTCAATGCTGCATTCTGATTGGTTGAGCTACTACTAGGCTATATGTTATAGCCCACTAGTAGCGAAAAGCGCGGGCTTTTTGGCGGCAAAAATGGATTAAAGTCTAGCTTTAACGAGCGAAAATATTTTTATTCTCGATATTTTTTACCAACTAGTTGGATTTTACTAAAACAATTATTCCTCTCGCCCTCATGGCCTCTGAGTCAATAGCCCATTCGGGCTCGAGGAATAACTGTTAAGTATATTTACAATGTATTCCAGTACTTTTACCTGCGCGCCCAGGAAATCCTGCAATGAAGCTATGTTTTCGCTGACACCAGCCAAACTTGCTTTCATTGATGGATATTCCTCATCAGAATACAGGTCAACACTCTTAGACAATTTCATGCCTTTTTCTTGCAGAGATACCAGTCCTGTGCTTAAGGCCGCAAAATCTTTTAACAATATGTTGAAATGCCTCTCAGCAAGATTAATTCTCTCTGTTATGACTTTCAGTTCATGGTCTCTACAAAAGAAAGTACATGCAACAAAAGTGATTCAGCTGATGCCATGGTGGCCACATTACAATGTAGCTAAAAAGATCAAAAGTGACTACCCCACTTGGAATTGAACTCTTTTTTCCTGCAAATTCTGTGAAAAGAAATTGAGAGCTCTGTTTTGTCAAACAACATGGCTTCCTTGTTGTATGGTTGCAAACCAAGTATTAATGCATTAATTGTTTGAGAATTACCGGTACTCTTTTATTGTACCCTTTATTTCCTCTTTAGAGATTGTTGAGTGTGCAGGTTGCAATAATTTTTTATTATTATTGCAAAGTATTTATTAACTGCTAGCTGAGAAGGAACTTAATAAAAAAGCCTTTCTGCAAGTTAACGATGGATATTTTTAATCTGGAAATATCTAGAGAAAGTATGCAAGAGCCTATGGGAATGTTTGGGGCAGGGGTGGGAGTGGTGGGGCCGGGTGGTGGTGTACAATTATTACTTTCAATGGCATTATCATAATTATTTTTGCTTGACCTTTGTATAATTCTTTGGATGTTGTTTTTATAAAGTAAGTGATAGAATGTCAGCTCTGACAGTGTTTGTTTTAGAGTCTTGTCATTAAAATGAGCAGCAATTAGGAATTATTAAATTTTTGGCAAACAGTGAAGGGACAGTGTCGGCTGCAGTGTGCACAGACATTTCAAACAGTTACTACGTCATCTGAAAAATCTATGAAATAGCATATTTTTGAATCGTAAAAAATATTTTGGACAACATAGCAGTTAATTTTACAATGAAAATTAATAGACTTCTGCAAGTGATAGCTGCCTTCCGGCTGCAGCCTTAAAAATTCAAATGTGCCTTTTTGTTACAAGATGCTGTTGTGAGAGTTGTGTGTATATATTTTCTAATGTTACAGGTTAGCTAGAGGAAGACTGATATTATATTAATAGGCTAACCTTGCTTTCGTTTCACTTCTTATCTCACTTGGGGTGGAAGCACTTAAATTTGACGAGAACTTCTTCATTTGGAAAAAAATTGTACCAAAAAATGGATGCCAATGATCTGCAATGAGTTCTTCAAGTTCAAGGACGCGATCAAAGATTGCCTGGCAACGAATCACTCTCTCTTTTCTTAAAGACACCCAAAAGAGTTTGACGATTATTCAGATTCAAAACATTTTTTAACACCATATAAGCTTAGAAGCTGTTAAAAAACGCACCCAACCCGAAAAATACTCTACAATTTCGAAGACATCCACTTTGCCCGCGAAACCGCCATATTTATCAATCACAACTTTGTCCCTTCCTGGGAGGTGAAAGAAAACGTTCGCTCTAACGCATGCGCATTTCATCTGCAAATTTCGGTCGGCCATTTTGTTTGCCAGGTGTCGGTCTTTTCAAAACGAAAAACAACGTTTTTATCTGTCTGAACTTTATTTATTTACTTGTTGCTGCTTCGAGGAGTTCCCTGAATCGTTTGGTACCTTGCACGAGGTTTGAAGACAGTGTATTTTCTCATTTCTAAGCGAAAGCCAGTCTTAGCTCCATTCACGTGTTCAGGTGAGCTTTCCAAAGCCGGTCTGTTATTATTACTACTCTGTATTTTGTAGCATTTTGCACGCTCGTTTTCAAAATCGAGAAACGTATTGTTTGCTCTCGTTAAGCATAGTTTCTATAGCAGCATATCATGCACTATATGTTCAGAGGGGAATTTCAGTTCAAGCCAAAAATTTACTTCATGCATTCTGTTTGGTTTCTCTCAATTCGATGTTTTCTGAGACAGACAGATCTAAGTTTGTGGAAACATAGAGACTGGTGGAAAGTGGGGAGTCACTGTATTGAAAAAGACCAGCCATTGATTTCTTTGTTACCCAGCCACAGAAATAAACAAACGAAATTAATAGCTGATTTGCATCCTGTAAAGGATCGATCATACATACTGTATCATGTTAAAACTACTTAATCAGCAATTTCCAGGGAACCTGCAACAGTCTAACAATAGATGGTTTTCACAGTGAACTTTTGAGCTTTCACAGTGCATGACACCAAAATAGGAATGCTGTCTCATTGAAAAAAAGCCTCTCCTATTGATTTTTCGTGAAACGTTTCGGCGAAAAACTCAGAAATTGTGGGCCACAAAGACCTTAGTCTTGGACAAATTGTTTATTTATTAGCCTTGTATATCATTCATTTTCTTGCCTTCTTCCACTGGATGGTTTCCAATTTATTTTTTAGTTGGGTGACAGTGAAAATGATCTATAGTGAGTTTGAACAACTACAATAGTGATAACAGTGATGCCGAAGGTATAAACAGTAGGTCTGAAAAGTAAAACCTGGCAACAACATTAGAGAGAGATTTAGAGTCATGTACATACAGACAGACATACATACATACATTTTTTGTTGTGTTTTAAGGTAAAAGTACAAGTAAAAGCACATGCCCGCGGGTAGCTAAGCCAATCTAGGTGGGTCATGTTTACTGGAAATAAATACAACTACAACGTTTACAGCAAATGTCAAAAGTGAATTTCTGCTACATGACCAAGTTTTCCCTTCACTTTTCTTCAACTGCTCTTTACTTGAACAAAAAATTATAAGGTGCACTAGGTTATAAGGTGCATTCCAAACTTTTCAGTGCAATTTCTCAAAGTTAACAAACTGAAAATGAAGCCAAAATACCAGGTTATAAGGTGTAGCCGTGATTTTTGGTGATGTTCACTTTAACTACGACAACGTGCTTTCCAACGACACTGATTACGACAATTCACCTGAAGTGAAAAAGGTTACATATTTCGATCTCAAAGCGCAAAAATCACACCTATCAAGACAAATGGCATTGTTTTCTAAAGCTGTGAATACTTAGGGAATCTGTTTTTGTTCCATAAGCAAGTCAGCTGTCTTGGTTGCGGTATAATACTGACATCGGTACATGTATCGGTAGTATCAAGATAAAATTGATTGGGTAATACATGAGCCTGAACAATTTTGTTAATAAACTGCCAAGTCTGATAAAATCAAGCCCTTGTTTATCATAATAACAGCTCTCACTGCTTCATGTTTTTCTAAGCTAGCCCAGATAAACTGCGTAAAACATGCTTTTAATTCAGACCTTCTAGCGATTTTAATCAACGTGCTTGTTTTCTGTAAATTATTTTACTGCTTGGTGGGTTGGTCTAACACTTCTGACAGAAATATACGTTAATTGCAACACGTACTGAACTTTGCCGTCTGGATAATTAGTGGAGCAAGAAGATTCGATCATCTCTCTCCATTTCTCCAGGAGTTGTGCTGGTTACCTGTAAGACAGCAATAATATTGTATCTAAGGGCTGCTGTTTTTACGTTTACATGTAAATGTATGACGGGCTGTGTCCCAGATTACCTCACATCCAAGCTAGTTACCAGAGGCCACGTTTCTGGCTGTGTGACACACAATTCACAACAACTAAGTATCCCTTTATTTAAAACAGCTGCTGGTCAGCAATCATTCCAGTACAGAGTTGTCAGTTTGTGGAACAGCCTAGATAAAGATCTCAAATTAAGTAAGAATCATAGGGATTTTAAACAGAAACTGAGGCAGATATTGTTACATAAATTTAATGATCCTGCCAGTGTTTTGTAGGTTTTAACTTTTTGTGTCATAGGAATTTTAAAAAGGGGAACTGAGGTAATTTTCTTTTCTTTTTTAGGTAGATATTTTTTATAATACTTGATAATGAATTATAGCTCTGTCTTGTATCACTGAAAAGCCCCGTAGGGGAGTGTACAATAAACTTCTTACTCTCTTACTCATAAAAGAGCTTTCCCAGGTCTATTAACAGATTTGGGAGCTTTCTTTGGGAAATAAAGGTCTGAAACAAGCACAAGATCGCAGTGTAGAAATGACCGTAAACAAATTTGACTCAATTTTGTTTTGTTGCCGAAGATACTCGGTTAGAAGTTGCACCCCAAAATTACGACAGATTTAGGGCTATCAAGCATGCTTTCATTTGAAAAAATGCTGCACCTTATCTTAAGTGAAAAAATGTGGTAGTTTCACATTATTTTCTTCCATAAGAGTTGTTTTAGACTGTTTTTATCTGCTCATTTTCTATTTTGAGAAATTCTCAACTTCGGTCTGCCATTTGCCATTTGCCGTAAATGTGAATCTAAATGTAAATCTAAATCTGATTGAAGGCTTTGCCAGTGACTTGAACCCAAGATGATTTCTTTTTCTCTCTCTCCACGTTGGTCTCACTAATAAACTCATCACCTCAGTCAGCCTGCCTTGTCCACTGATTTGTTGCAATGGTGCAATAGAGAGAGTAGATCATTCAATTAAAAAATGCTAATATTACCTTGTAGCCTCATGTGTAATCAAAATATACTGAAAAGCAAACAAAAAATCCCTCAACAATCTTCTTTGAATGAACCGGCAATTGCATGCTAGAATATAAACAATAATAATTATTTATTTTGATCCAAAAGAGAAGTCTGCCTTAAATGATATGTTCAGTAGGCCATAGATTTATTCAGGTGCTTTGACTACCCAACTTTTTTCACTCTTTTGAGTAACAATAAAATAAGCTACTATGTTGTTAATAAATAAAGTTGTTGTTTTGTTTATTAAGTTAAGTTTAGATCTTACATGTAGTATCATTTGGAAACTGTTTCAACTGCATTATTGTTGATTATTTTCCAGGCTTTTAGTTTGTTTTTCATCCTGGACTTCTGATGCGAAGAAGGGGAGCACCTCCAACAAGGGGACATTTTGACGGCCCATACCCTCCCCGACCACCGCCGGATTATTATGATGGCTTTGGACCACCCCCATCTCCACCATGGGAACGCCGAGACCCTTATGGTTACCCTCCATCACCACCACCACCTCCTCCTGGACCACCCAGAGGTTGGTATGATCGACCTTTAACTCCACCACCTCCATGGCTCAGAGATGATGATTTGCCTCCTCCTCCCCCTCCAAGACGCCCTCCACCATCATCATTTGCTGATGACGATTTTTACCCACCTCCTCCTCCATTTCGTTCTAATGGTTCACCCAGGGGAAGAGGAAGAGGAGAGGGGCGAGGTGGCAGCCAAGGGCGTGGTAGGGGTGATGCCTCAACCTCACGTGGCGGAAGCCAAGGAAGGGGTTTTGCTACTAGAGGAAGAAGTAATGGCAGGGGAACAAGAGGAGCTACTAGTTCACGTGGATTTTCAAGTGGCAGAGGAGGACCTAGAGGAGGAAATAATTCATCCAGGGGTACTCCTGGTGGAGGGGCAGCCAGAGGGACAAATTCAGTGCGCGGTATGGCAAATGGAAGAGGTGGAAATGCTTCAAACAGTGGAACAGCCACGTGGTTGAATAAAGCAAGAGGTGATGCTCAAACAGGAAATGTTGGAAACAGCAGCAACCAGTCTGTTGTCCAAACTGAGAATGCACCACAAACCACTAATGCGACAAAGACTGCAAACATGAATAATTACCAAAGTTATTCTATGTTAAATAAGGCCAAAAAGGAGCAAAAGAAAGTAGAAAATACTGTGCTGAAAGGTGGGTAATAGTGCATTTGAATGTTTTAGAGTTATTGTTATGTGTTAGAATAAGCACAAGACAAAAAATAGTATAGTATACACCTTGAGTGAATGTGTCACAGGTCAAAATTAAATTCAGGTTAAATTTTTTTAATCTGTGTTGATTCTCAGTTTTCTTTGTCTCCTAGCCCTAATTCATGGGCTATGAGACAAAGGAATTTGAGAATCAATGCATGTTTAGAAATTTTAACCTGATTTTAATTTCAACCTGTAACATAATGCCAAAACTATACAGGGATATGTAATGTTGTCTCTTAGCAAAATCCCAAGGAACTTTAAAGTTTTTGTCAGAAGCCTTGACTTGAAAGTGAGATACATCATACAGGTGTATGACTTAAATTGTAAGACCATGATACCAAAGGCCAAGACTTAAATGGTTAAGGCTAGTTCAAGACTTACTTTGGCACGTATAGATTTAACAAGTCAATGACAATTTTTCATGGTCTGTAATCTTATCGACCATAGAAATGACATCAGAATGGTCAAAACTCAAGTGAACCATGAACTACAGGCCAGTGATTTCACCTCAGAGTACAGGCCATGGACATTTTTTCATCATCATTTCTGGGAAATTTGTGAGCATGACAAAGACAAGAACAAATTGTGCCACCATCACATCATTCCCATGGTCTGTACTCTCATCGAACAAAGCTCTTTACCAATCAGCACGCGAGAAGTTGCTCAGTTATTTAACAATTAGTCGCTGAAGGCGACGTGAATATCGGCGAATAGTCACCGAGACGAAGTCGAGGTGACTATTCGCCAATATTCACGTCGCCTGAGGCGACTAATTGTTTTAGTATAATTACATTGATGATTATTCGAGAAAATAAAATTATTGATCAATTTCCGACCCCGAAACATCAAAAAACCTGGCTACCATTTTGAAAACTGCTAGCCTTTGATGCTATAATCACCGCGCGGTGATTATAGCAGGATAGTGCGAAGCTCTTAGCCAATCACAGCGCTCTATTTTCGATAGTCATCGATGTAATTATACTAACATAAAATAATATTTTGGTACGTAATTGTAGTTGCGGTTGTTATTCTCCCTTTTTATAGTTTGATAGGAGAGGTTTAATTTCTACTTGTTTTCAATATTGATTTCCAGCTGCTATTCCTGGGCAGTTAAACTTCATTTCATTCAAGAACAGTCTTCAGGAATGTTGTCAAAAACAGCAATTACCAGTTCCTGCTTACAAGTCTTGGAAGTTCAGCTATGGCTATGCAGCCAAAGTGGAAGTAGCTGGAAATAATTTTAAAAGTACTGGAGTCCAAGGAGATCAGAAAGAAGCACAGCAGAATGCAGCTTACAATGCCTTGATAGGCCTTGGATTGATTGACTCCACAGTTCCATTCGATGTCAAAACTGCCGCAGGTACATTGTATATTATTTTCTCACATTAGTACTTCAAACATAAAAAGTGCACCAAACATAATTTTTCTTGTCATAATCATTAAGTTCCTTAATTTTGTTTGCTAAATGATTTTTTTTGTATCAACCCCTCATGCTACTAGCCCAAGCCTGTAGCTATTATCTAGGTAAAAATTCACTTTTAGTAGTTAGCCCTCAAGCACGGATATCAACCTACAAATTATCCAAACTGATCTTCACAAATTTCCTCAACGGATTACAGTGTACTTGAGAGAATTTTGATAAGTAGGTTGATTATGATAGTCCGGGTGAACATAGTCCTGAATAGGACTGTTGTTGACAGTAACTGTTGTTTTGACAACCTGTGCAGTAGTCATTTTCTGAGTCAAAGTGAGTTGTATCACATCAGGTGACGGTTTGAAATCTATTGACCTGATTGGTCAGTTAAGTCGTGATGTTATTGGTCGTCTATCAGTTAAGCCGTGATGTTATTGGCTTGCAAATTTGGTGAAAGATCAAAGCATTTTCTTTGTGGTGATCAGTTTATTAATTCACATACAGTCGAAGCTGTCGAAGCTATACGCTCTTCTCACGTATGGTAATATGCCCGTCCAACCTCGTTTACGAGTAAAAATTCTTTTGAAATTCAAATACGAAAACATCGTCTGATTAGCATTTCAAAAGAACTTGTACTCAAAAACGAGGTTGGACGGGCATATTACCATACGTGAGAAGAGCGTATTGTTAGCAACCACCTTGGAAATTTGAAAAGTGGTGGTACATGTAACTAGAGCTGGTCGCTTATGAGAATGAGCTCTGGTAAGCTACCACATGGTAAAACAATAGAGGGTTGTTGCTTACGACAGCTTCAGAAACTTGTTTTATTATTCATAAAGAAAATTAAAAGCAATTATATTTAGTTATATTTATGTTTAACGAGTGTCTTTATACGTGTATCTGATCATAGACATGGCTTATCTTTGCATCCAATTTTTCAGACCAAAATAACTCCAAATACAGAACTGCACTCCGATACACTGTACAAGATCTTAATCAACAATCCATTAGCGGAGTGTGCAGTTTCATTAAACTGTTGATTTATATTCATAAGACTGAGTGGTTGCTTTTGAGAGCTTTAAAAAGACAAAGGAAAAGTCCAGTTGGTTGGTTAATCCCAAAAGTGGCCATGGTTGCTTACAGGAGCAGTCGCTTACAAGAGCTTTTTATTACAAAGTTTAAGTCACAGTTCAAACTAGACTTCACAAAGGCGGTTGTAGCTAAAGCTGGCTGCTTAGGAGAGTGGTCACAAGGAGAACTTTGACTGTATCCTTTTCTCTTGTTAATGTATCGAAATTAGGAGAAAATTAATACTAGTCACTATTATGACTTAAGGGGTTAAAAATATTTTACTTAATTAAATCCTTGTTTCTCTTGCAGCAATTAAGAGACCCGCTGTAGACAACAGTGTTATAGAGGATGCATGTGGCAAGCGGATCAAATTGGAGTCTTCTTCTCCCGTGGCCACCTCTTATAAGAGCAGATTAAATGAGTTCTGTCAGAAGTTTCGCCTTTCCCTTCCGTCCTACGACACTGTAAAAACAGAAACAGGAAAAGGCTTCATCACAACTATTGTGTTCAACAAGAAAGTTTATCAAAGCAATGGCCCACAGCCGACTAAAAAGCTGGCTGAACAGAATGCTGCTCAGGTAGTTTTACACATGTTGAACCAGTGTCCAGCACCCGCTCCTAACTGCCAGGATTTTGTTGAACATTGTAAGCAGCTGAGTTCACAATCAGCACAGTCCAGTTCTACGGAGACATCTGCGTCGACTACTTCCTTAACAAGTAAGTTCTTGTTGTTTCTAATACTGCAAGGCCTTTTAAGTGAGTAACAATATATCTTTATAGAATATTAATCAAGACAATATGAGGCCCGCCCGGGGTGTCTATTTGATTTTAGGGTCCAAGCAGGGACGTTTAGTAAATAGGAGGCATTTAAAAAAGAGATGCGATTATTCTCATAACTGTAGCAAGCTCAACAAAACAAATATGCTTTCAGCGAAAATATGTTTAAAAAGAAACGGAATAGAGTTCATGTGATGGTTAGTTCTTGAGTATGGTACTTTGTATGCATTTGAATTCAGATGCCTGCTAGTCCACCGGTCCACTGCATTAAGATTGGCTGCGGCGTTCCGTCTGCTGCCAATAGGCCATAGTGCAGCCTATGCAACATGCAGAGTCTCATTGTTTTCCTTCTACTTTGAAGAGATTTTTATCCTAGCTCATCAAGTATTGCTCCTACACTAGCTGTGCGATCATAATTCCTGACTACAAAGCGGGCAGCTCGCTGCTGTACCATTTAAATTTTAACTGAATGTTTTAATCTCTTCAAATAATGTTGAAATGTGCAACATTGTTTCGTAAAGTACAGGCTTCAGTTTTTCAAACGTTGGATAGCGCTATCCACCGGATAAATCACTATCCAGCGGATAGCTTAATCAGTTTCCCTAATACTTATCCGCTGGATAGTGATTTATCCGGTGGATAGCGCTATCCAACGTTTGAACAACCAGGGCCAGATCTGAAAAAGTTAATAATCCTTTGAAAGCATCAGAATGTTGTGATTTCTATATCTTGATCTACATAAATTAATATATCATTGACCTCCTTTAGAGGTTTCATTGAAATATTTTTTAGTATGCCCCCCCCCCCCCCCCCCTTCCCTCCTGGGTGCGAACAAACTGAAAATGTGTTTTCACTTTTTGTTAAAAAGAAAACGAATTTAGTATCAATTTTCAATGCAAAAATCTGAATTTTTTGAGGGCCAGGGCTTATGTACCAGTCAAATTCAAAACCGCCCATCCACCTACCAGGCAAACCCCAGGGCATTTGAATTTTTTGTAAAATGTCGGTCAAATTCCCCGGTATGTTGGCAGTTGAGTTAGATGGTCAAATGTCCCACTGGCTAGCGCTCCAAAAAGCGTCAAATCCCCCACCCACCAGGCATTGAAACGACTATTCCAAACATTTTCCCATGCGTCAAACCGTTTATTCAAATGTACTACTAAACACAACCGAAATATCTTGAGTTTCGGAAAGCTTGCTCATTTAATAAAATTGTTCGTTCAAAAAGCTCACATTTTTAAAACAGGCTTTTTCAAAGGCTCCACAATGCTCCAATGCTGTAGTGAATATTACAAACTGACAATATATCGTAAACAAATACAGCGATTTATCATTTCTCGCTCTTCCTGATTGTCTGATACCGAAACCAGTATGAAACTTTGTTAAACTGCGCAAGAAATAAACATGGCTTGCTGTTCACGTAGCATGGAAACCCTGCTAATAGGTAATTCTAAGCCTGCGTAGCAAGCGTTTCCGTTTGGTTTACCGAGGAACGGGATTTTTGGTTTTTGCCGCGCGGAAATGGAACGAGAGCCAAAAAAAATGAAAGACAGGGAGGGAGGGGAGAGAAGCGTTTCGTTGCCTTTCTTCCCCCCCCCCCCTCCTCCCCGCTCTTTTGCTGGCGCCATTGTTCGTGCGGTCTTTGACTCTCGTTCCTAGTTCTTTGCTCCGAAACTGCACGGAAACGCTTGCTACGCAGGCTAGGTAAAATGATCATTGTACATTTTTACTTATCGGGAATCCTTGTTTACATTTGCCTTATTACCGCTCCAGTTTCTCTTCGAGTTACCAACAAAAAAAATAAAAAGGAATGAAAGAAATCCTTTTTCCTTGCGAAATCCTTCTGCTTGCAACGGCCAACTAACGTTTTGAAACGAAAGCCAGTGCCTGGGATATGCCCCGGGGTGGGGGGATGGGCGGTTTTGGAATTGACTGATACATAGTTCATTAGAGAAATTAAATTACCTACTTTGGCCTGAAAATAGTTCCGGGCCAAGTTATGGCAGGATTATTTATTTTAAATCCGTGGATGAAATTCTATGCTGTTACCATTCAGTTGAACCCACTTTCGCAGGAGTGGATCTTTTAGAATACAAGGTTTTTGGGGCTATCGTTTTTTTTTATTTAGCCACTATTAGGAATTGACAGGTTAATAGTATTTCGGTCTGAGAATTTTGACAAACTTTACTAAACCGTCAGGGCACCTTTTATCAAACTTTGAAAGCAGCTTAAGATCGGGAAATCTATATTTCTGTTATTTGAGTCAAGTTTTTAATCGGGTTGACAACATCCTTTTATTGTCTGAAGCAGCTTCTAGACAGAGTGATTTGTCTGAGTATTGCAAATTGTCTGATGAAAGAGACCTTGTTTGGTCTAGATTTTGTGATCCCACTGTATCGTCGGTGAATGACTCCTGCTTGTTATTTGTGTAACTTGGAGTATTTTCTCTGTAACGGTATTTCACAGTGTCGACAGCGTTCAACTTTCAGGGTATGGAATGCAATGTTTATCACAAGCACCCAACTGAGTAAGGGGGGTTTCTTGAACAGGAAGCGTGCTTATTATTAAAAGCCAAAGTATTTATATCTTAGTTGTTAATTTTACTTTTAATTGTGAAAGGTATGATTGTCGTCTGCAATAGCTTTGCAAAAGTTATTTATTTGATGTTGCTCATCCCTCTCAAAGTTTAAGTGAAAATAAAATAATAGTCTATTTTAGAAAAATTCAACTAGTGGTCTATCATCAATGCTGCGTTCTGATTGGTTGAGCTACTACTAGGCTATATGTTATAGCCCACTAGTAGCGAAAAGCGCGGGCTTTTTGGCGACAAAAAAGGATTAAAGTCTAGCTTTAACTAGCTGAAGTTCTTTTATTCTTGATATTAATTTTTTTGACCAACTAGTTGGATTTTACTAAAACAATTATTCCTCTCGCCCTCATGGCCTCTGAGTCAATAGCCCATGAGGCCGAAGGCCTCATGGGCTATTGACTCTGAACCCATTCGGGCTCGAGGAATAATTGTTAAATATTCCTTAGCTGTTTGAGTCCCAGTTTCAAGAATTCAAGCGTTGAGTGTTTTGATGTAAGATCCACAGTCCAAAAAAAATTGTAATGGATTAGCTTAAGCCACTTTTCAACGCCCGATCCTATCAACAGTTTACCCTGAACTACGAATACGTTGTTATTGGAAGCTTGAGGGAACAAGGCATAGCGCAGAGCCGGTTTAGAGTGCCCTTTTCTCTTAGTTTCTAGTGTCCATCAGAAGTAACGTTCTGAACGCCACTTCGTCTTCTAGTCTACCACGGGTTTAAATGTTTGTGTGCGTCCCCCTTAAGTGACATTTTGTTAGGGATGACCTCCCTTTATCTCCATATGCAGTTTTTCAAAAACCACCAATTTCTACACTTGTAGTTTCCCCGACCCCCGCCCCACTCCCCCTCACCACCTGAAAAAAAAAAGAAAGATCGACCCCTTACTTGTTTGATATATGCGTAGTATTGCAAACTAAAAGCAATGTGAATGTGTTTGATCACTAAAGTGAAATCCCGTCATGATGTCAACAACCCAGTGATTAATTAACAATTAGTCGCCGAAGGCGACTAATTGTTTTAGTATAATTACATTGATGATTATTCGAGAAAATAAAAGTATTGATCAATTTCCGACTCCGAAACATCAAAAAATCTGGCTGCCATTTTGAAAACTGCTAGCCTTCAATGTTATAATCAGCGCGCGGTGATTATAGCGGGATAAAGCGAAGCTCCGAGCCAATCACAGCGCTCTATTTTCGATATTCATCAATGTAATTATACTAAAGCGGGATAAAGCGAAGCACCTAGCCAATCACAGCGCTCTATTTTCGATAATCATTAAAGTAATTATACTAATAATTATTATTGTTTTGTGTTTATTTTCAGCGTCCGTAGCAGTTGCGCAGATCCCTTTACCATCGGCACCACCACCAGCAGCCGGACAAACACCTGCTTCTTCATCCCAAACGAATCCTACGTCGACAGTCCAAAGCACGTCATCTTCCACAATCACGCGTTTCTCTAGTCCAATAGTCGAAAAGATTACCACACCAATGACACAGCCATCGGTATCGGCAGCGACTGCCATAGAAAAACCGACTACTGCATTCACCTCGCACAAGAACACATTGCAAGAGTACTGCCAGAAGTCCAAGATAGCCATGCCTGTGTACTTCAGCCATCGTGAAAACGGCGTGTTTACATGCACGGTGCATGTAGCAGGGGTAACCTACTCAAGTACCAGTTGCAATACCAAAAAGGGATCCGAGCAGACCGCCGCTAGCGTGGCACTGAAGGCCTTGGGTCTAATGTAACCCTACTGGATTTCTTACTGACTTTTATGTGCGTTTGGTGTTGGACACCGTGGGCATTAAGGTATGGAGATTATTAGACAAATATTTTTTTTTATTTCTACGCTACTGGATTGAACGCAGTCCAGATGAGTTTGATGAGCGCGCTGAAAAAGGTTTAAAGTATGAAAAGTACCATCAACATTGTTCCTACAATCCGTTGGGTGTGGCTTATTTAGATCCGATAACTTTTGGCATTCGACGCGATATATGATAACGTTTTTCCTTATCATTCGTAAAACTCATTTGGACGTTTCCTTGTGCCAAAGGAGGTAGCTCTATCAAGTTTGGCGCCGGAACGAGGGGCTGTCTTTTTTTAAAATCAAACATTTTTGTTTTACAAAGAACCTTTTGTTGTTTCGAAGGGGAGACTCTTTTGTTTAGGCAGTATTTACGGAGATAAAATTGCTCTTAGAAAGTTGGCAGTTGGACATAGAAGTCTGTATAATGGTTCTGGGTGTCAGAATCTCGTGTCAAAGTAGTAGCATTCTGTGTTACTTTTTAAAGTTCCCCTATTAAAAAATTAGAATGGTTTTTATTTGTAACCGGGTAGTTCTCGCCACCAGAATCCCTTAATGAACTGAGCACCTTTCAGCGTGATTATCTTGGGTTGTTTGTGGAACCAGTATGAAGATAAATTCGCCTTTTCTGAAACGACCTCAGAATTTTAGTGCCCTGAAAGCTGGTCACAACCTCTCATGTTAGAGTTTCTAGAGCGGCCAATTCAGTATTCGGTTAGGTGAATAACTGGCCAACAGTAGTTTGCAGTTTTTTTTAAATCTTACTGTGAGCTCTTGTTTTTCGAATGTCGAGTATGTCGACTAACAGTTGAAAGGACAAGAAAAGAAAGATTTAGCATTTACTTCACTACAACTCGAATAGCTGACCTAAAAGAGAAAAAGGTAGTTAATATTTCAAGTCAACTTTTTGGTGAGGTTTTTGTGATATCCGAAATAGTCAAGGTAATGGTAAGTGTTATCAGTCTATGTCGACAACAACTACCTCTACCTTGATTATTCCCGATATCACGAAAACCAAATCTAATAATTGTTGTGTTACGCATTGTTTTAAAGAAAATTGCGACGAAAACACCTTCGCATGGAACACATTTTGAAATTGCTCTAAAGAATCATGCATTGCGCGCACAAACTACAGATTACATTGTAGTTAGTCAGTTATCTGCTTGCAGATAGCTAGTTTATCTGTAGATTGCGCTGATTTCAAAAATAACTCTAGGCTGTTAGCCAATGAAAAGGCAGATAGCGAGTGCAATGTATAATATTATGTCCGATTAAAGTGACTACTTCATCTTCATTTGAACGATCGTAATACGGTTATCTTTTAAATTGCTCTATTAAAGAAAGAAAAAAAAGCTTGATCCATATAAATTGGCCAAAATTGATCAGTCCGTTTAACTCTTCGTTTGTCAAGAGGTGGTTTACTGAGCCCAGTTTTTAAGTTTTACGAACTGGAAACTGAAGAAAAGTAGTTGTTAATCTAAGTACCGAGTAAACTGCAAAAAGACGTGATCTTCCCACAGGAAATAAATATTATCGCTGTTTTGTTTATAAGGACATAACACTCCTGAAAGGACGTTATTCTTTAATTACTAATGAAACTGTCCTTCAAAAGTTATGAAAATACAGCATTGTTAGTTGCTTTGTTGCATGCTGCTTATCCTAGAAAACAGGCGCTTGGTTTCAATCACGTGCTTTCCTACAAAACCGGCCCTACTTTTTTCGCGTTTTCAGGCGCACGCGAGACCTGCCCCCGTTGTGCGCGTCTCGCGCTCCACATTTGCTTCGTGGTCGCCTGAAAACGCGAAAAAAGTAGCGCCGATTTTGCAGGCAAGGTGCTCCTTAGCAGCTTGGCCTCTTGATGTTACGTCATTCTGCACATGGCAGGAAGTTGCTAAAAGGTAACCCTCAGTAAGATAGTGAGTTGAACAGGTAGGCTTGTTTTTCTGAACAATTGTTTGGTAAACGCTTCTTGGTAGTTGCGTCCCGCCGATTCACATGTTGGACGGAGTGATATCACATCGGGAGGCCAAGCTGCCAACCAAAAAAAAAAACAACAATTACGCCAATCCGATAGGCTTTCTAAACGCAGTAAACGGACAGTATTTCACATCGTATCTTCATTTTTTTGTGTCATAACATGCACTTACGTAATGCTCTATCCGGACTGGCAAAACAGTGAAGTGATTGATTTATTCCTTGTTGGTCCTTCTTGTCTTCTTGCAATCAATTCCGTCCTTCCAAACAGCAGAATTTTGAAAATTGCTAGACTGTTCCCAGTCCCCTATTTTCCTGTAAGATCGTGGAGATCGAAGACTTTGCTGTACTGGTGGCCATTTTGGATGAGTGTCAAATCTATTGATCCTGCCCCCCTCGGTACATATGAAACCAAGATGGCCGCCCGTACCGGTCAGCGCTCGATCCTGGCGATCGAACGAGAAAATAGGGGACTGGGAACAGTGTAGAAAATTGCTGCATCATGTTAAAACTGTCGTCCTAGTTAAAGCAATTGCTATATGTCTTGTGTCCTCTTATTTGTTGACGATGTTCGCGTAATTATATCGTTGTTAACCGATTTGCACTTTGATGAAATAGCTTTAGGCCTTCCTCCTCAGAAACTCGTTTAGTTTGTGGCGATAAAAACCGCTGAGCAAAGTGTGGAGTACAGCGTTTCTTCGTCGTCTTCAGTCACTTTTTTCAGCGGACTCTCCTCAAACTCCGAGTCTCGGCGGAGGAGTGTTACAAGTTACATTCGCACAAAATAGAGAGAAAGTTGTTTCTGTGCTAAAGTACCGTATCTTTCGTGATGAAAAACACGTTAAATATTTGTTCGGAAAAATGTTGTAACTTGTAAGTAGCTTACGTCCTTGAAATAAATTCTCAGTTCAGTGATAAAGCAGTGTCACTTTTTTGTTGATTCACACCGACGAAAGACCAACTCTCCAAATTTCGGTTTTCCGATTGCAAAATGTGTTTACCAACAAAGTTTACAAGCCAAAAATTTAATAAGAATTTCACTCGTTGACTTGTTAAAGGGGTTATGTCACGCGGCTATTGCTGTTTTACGTCAATTCTCCAAGTGATCTGTGACGTCACTGCGGGGGCCTGGGGAAAGAAATTTTAATGCCGTATCCCATAAACCAAAGCTGACGGGAACAGATTGAATTGAATTGGTGCGCGCGTTGATTTATGGTATACGGCATTAAAATTTCTTTCCCCAGGCCCCCGCAATGACGTCACAGATCACC
Organism: Porites divaricata; assembly: GCA_038088405.1. NCBI lineage: Eukaryota > Metazoa > Cnidaria > Anthozoa > Scleractinia > Poritidae > Porites > Porites divaricata. The sequence continues at coordinate 6,531,569 of JBBMOI010000016.1, read as the reverse complement.
TGGCTGTGCTGTAGTCGTTACTTTGTGCCTTTAGCCATACACAAAATGCTCCTTCAGAGATATGAAAAAGATATCAAACGAATTTCATTAAGGGAGCATTAACCATAACATTTTTTGGTGATTTTTGCAGACATAATATTAATTCAAACCATGTCCATCCTTGCCATTCGTTGCAAAAGATGACAGAAAACAGTTTCAGGCTTGGATGGACGCGGGAAAGAACGGGGCGCGCGGGAGAGACACGCGTGTCTCCCTCGCGCGCCCCGTTCTTTCTCGCGGCCATTACTTCCAAGCGCTCCTGCACAGGCTACAGTTTCAATGCCTAACAATACTACTGTTCCATTATTTTTGAGATGTAATTAATGCAAAGACGAGTTTCAACTTATTAAAACGATAGCTACTTGCGTGACATAGCCCCTTTAAGGCTCATTCGTACTCTCCCAACCAGCCGTTCTCGTGACGACACAAAAAGACTTCTGCGTAGGAGACGTAGGTCCTACTTTAGGGCTTTGTCACGCGTTCCTAGCTTCACCGTTTCTTCACCCAGGAATGCGTGACGTACATTTAGAACCCTTGACCTCTCTACGTACCGGTGCAGTGTTGTATCAGTTAAACTAACAGGCTCAATGGAGCTAACAATCCAACTGGGACGTGCTCCCAGTTGGCTTGCTAACTCAATTGGTAGGGAGCTGCACTTTTATCGCACATGTCAGGGGTTCCAATCCCGTACTAGGCTGATTTTTTTTCCGGTTTTTTTTTGGCAACTGCAAAAGCTGCATCTATAACTGCGATGATCTTTTTTCCTTTATTACCTCTTGACTTTGCTGGGCCAATTTAGGCTGCGTTCCCTTGGGATAGTCCGCATCAGAATCAGTGATCCGAGATCGCTCGGGATCACGTAGATCAAATGAACCGATGAATACTTTCCTAGAATGGAATCAATGGTTCCTCTGATGCATCATGATCCGAGTGATCTCGGATCACTGATCCTCATCCGGATCATACCAATGGAACGCACCTTGGTGTTTGCCATTCTTCGATTCAAAAACAGGTTTTTATCTGATACGTTATAAAACGGAGTGTATATAACAGCTGTTTCAAATTACCGCACAATTCAAAACTGTAAGATTAGGTGTGTGAAAACAGTCGACATCTCGCCGACGCCACCACTGGTTTCCCCACCCGGGTGGGGAATACTGTGGGCGTATTGATACACCCAAGGCTGGAGACTGAGCCTACTGGCTTCCCCACCCGGGTGGGGAATACTGTGGGCGTATTGATACACCCAAGGCTGGAGACTGAGCCTACTGGCTTCCCCACCCGGGTGGGGAATACTGTGGGCGTATTGATACACCCAAGGCTGGAGACTGAGCCTACTGCCTTCCCCACCCGGGTGGGGAATACTGTGGGCGTATTGATACACCCAAGGCTGGAGACTGAGCCTACTGCCTTCCCCACCCGGGTGGGGAATACTGTGGGCGTATTGATACACCCAAGGCTGGAGACTGAGCCTACTGGCTTCCCCACCCGGGTGGGGAATACTGTGGGCGTATTGATACACCCAAGGCTGGAGACTGAGCCTACTGCCTTCCCCACCCGGGTGGGGAATACTGTGGGCGTATTGATACACCCAAGGCTGGAGACTGAGCCTACTGCCTTCCCCACCCGGGTGGGGAATACTGTGGGCGTATTGATACACCCAAGGCTGGAGACTGAGCCTACTGCCTTCCCCACCCGGGTGGGGAGTACTGTGGGCGTATTGAGACACCCAAGGCTGGAGACTGAGCGTACTGGTTTCCCCACCCGGGTGGGGAGTACTGTGGGCGTATTGATACACCCAAGGCTGGAGACTGAGCGTACTGGTTTCCCCACCCGGGTGGGGAATACTGTGGGCGTATTGATACACCCAAGGCTGGAGACTGAACCTATTGGTTTCCCCGCGAAATGACGTGTGAGGATCGAGCGCAGAAATTCCATCCGACCAATCAGAAGCACTACCCAGATCTGGGTAGTAAAACCTTTTTTGATCTTTTACGTGTAAGTTTCTAAGTGATCAGCTAAAAAAACCTTTAGTGCGTCAACACCTGGAATTCCCGAGCAAAATTGAGCGCCATTAATTATTTTGGAAGGGGAGGTAGTCTTCGTCAGCTTATGTCCCACGCATTTTGCTTCGTTTGATTTTCGTCGTAGGTTGTTAGTGCGTAAGTAGCGTAGGGTTTTTTAACCTTGGCGTGGGCAGGTTATTGAATAATGTCAACCATTACTATTAAAATTGATAAATAGGAGATTTGTCACCTCCCCCGAGTGCTCAAATTTAAAGTTTTTAGTTGTTTAACTACTGTTAAAAAGTATTCGTTGGAGTGGTCGTATATTTAGGCCTTCATCCACAGACCAACATCCTTCTACTGGAACTTCAGTACATCCCCCTACGGAAGTGAAAAGTCAAATGGGTTTGACTGATTTACGACAATCCGATGACGTCACTAGAGCTATTTCCACAAGTGAATTGTTTGACGGGTGTAGCTTTTGCTAGTATGACGCAAGTACTCGACTGAATGAATTTTGCCTCGTCAAAATCATACTTTTACGATGTTTCTTCGTCTTTGTAAAAATCTAGAAATTTCCTTTTTTAAAGTTTGTCCGCCTCTGTTTATTTTATTGTTTTTAGTAATAAACTATGAATAATAGAGCTCACCTGACGTCTTTCTCATCGTATTGTGTCTTTGTTAAAAATACCCAATAATTTGACGTTTCCTAAGACGTTTGAACCCGAGAGAAGTACCTTTATTTTGGATAAGTTATTGGCCAAACTGCGTCAGTTAATTCGCTGTTTAAAAACGATTTAATACCAAGAATGGAAAAGAAGACTTGTGAACATAGATTCGGTTGGCATCGCAACGCTGTGACATCGTCAGAACTTTAATTTGACAACATGCAAAAATACTAAATGCAATTCAATGTGTTGACTGGATTTACTTTTTTGAATAATCAAACTTGTTACAACGAAATATTTATTTTCATAAACAAACGCAGCCATAATTTTCTATCAGTGAGTTTCTTTTTGCGCTTTTAATTTTTTGGGCCTATCTTGTTAACTTGCGGTCGTCAAAATTACCCTGTGAAATTTGCCTTTTGTGCCAGGATGTTGATGATTGGTTTAACTTAACGTCACTACCAAACTAAATTTTAAATGCAACAAAATGTAATGAGTTAACGTAGTTTTTCAAAATTTAATTCTAGGTTAGGAGGGATAAACCATCACTGGAGGTTTTAAGAATAATGCCGGCGTTATCATGAAACGTAAATATATCATGTATGATAAAGATATTGAAAGAGTTTGTGTTGTGGTTCGCGAATTCGTGAGTATACTGAATATCCAAGAGACCCATCCTCTCGTTCAAACATTTATGGAAAATCAAAACAAAATTCGAAGGCCTATTTGCTAACCTCCTTTACAAGTTACAGTGCTTAAATTGATAAGATTTGTAAAAATTTTAAGGCCTTACTTCTCCGTAGTCGCAATGTTTTTCTGGCAAGGCCACAGTAGAAGAATAATCTATAAATCATGTAGGTGGTCCCTTTGTTTCTGTTTCGATGTCCTAATAAAGGTGTCGGAAATGAAAGCGCTTGATAGTTATATAGGCAATATACGGTTATTTAGTAACACCATATTGGCTTATGATCAATATCATCCAGTTCAGCCTTAAGCTTTCTTAAGTGACGGATTACAAGGCTCCTATGGTACTCTGTGACCACACCTTGAGGGTTTACGTTCATGTCCGGGCTATTTTTTGCGATTTACAGATCATTAGTCCAGAATTCTGCCCTCTGCCATGAGGAGAGCAAGGCGCCTTTCCCTAGGAGAGAAAAAAACTGATTTCTTAAATACCGCTTGTCAGGTTTTCGGGTTGATTTGGTATAGTGTCGATCAGTGAAAGTGCATGTGGCGAAGTGTTGGGAATTTTACTGAGAACGAAAATTTCCGAAAAGGCCGATAATTTTATGATGGTCACAAAGTAAAATTACCATACAATCATCCTTTGGAAATAATCGTGTAAATCTATGCCCCATGTCGTGTACTAGTAATTTACCAATTCAATTTCTAGCAATGTAATGATTCCAATTGGCAATTTGACAGAGAACAAAAGCTCAGAATTACAGAGTATTCGTAAATCGTTGTCACTGATGTTATTCTCGCAAATTTCGTACATATTATTCAGTTCTTATCCTAGGGCAAGTGTGACGGACTGTATGGAAATAACCATCAGGTCGTCGCCCGTAGCGTTTATGATGCGACCTTGGAGCTTTGTGTTCGACTTCATCAGGCCTCCAACCTCGTTCCCAGGGTCCTGCGGTCAAACGCAACCTCGCCCCGAAGGAAAAGTCCTAGGGACGAGTTTGGGTCAAACGTCTAAGTCGTACTTGTTGTTGTTGTTGCAATTGGTGGGATTTCATTTACCAGTAAGTGTATTAAACATGGGCAAAGATGTATATGTTTCATTAACGTAACCATCTTTTCAAGTTTCTTAAAAATCTGAGCTTTTTTCGTAGAAAACGCTTCACACCCGAGTAAAATCATGTTGGAAAATTGTGTGGACAAAAACACCTGTTTCGGTTTTTAAAAGTTTAGAACTTTTTGAGTAAACTATCAGGGTATTTGTAATATCTTTTAACTTTTAGCAGTTTAAGTAGCAGCAACCTTAGCTTTGAAGTACTTTGCTTACCTTTGCAAATTTCTCTCGTTTGGTCGCAGTGATATGGGAGGGGAGGCTCACGAAGAGAAAAGACCCTGGAAACGAGGTTTCCCAGTCCTTCCCGATCGCTTCAAAAAGCCTTGGTAAAGCCTGTGACCTGTGGAGTATTAAGCAATCAAACGAAAGTTCACGCTCAAATCGCGTCGCGCAAGAGGATTCGGGGCGTTGAGGTTTCACGCTCGCTCGTGCGAGTACCCGCTTGATTATCTTTTAGGTATAAAAGTTGACTAAACGCAACAAAAATCAACTTTGTGATTACGGGTCAACCCAGCTAGCCTGGTTTGCTGCTCCGATACTCCGTATCGAGATAGCGGTATAGCGGGATAAGAGACACCTTGTCCAAGCGATTCGGACCGAAACCTATCGTGGTTAAAATGTTTTTTTTTCTGATGAGAGCGGGGAAGGATAATTATCAGCTTGCCAAATATTGAGTTCCTAGTTTCTTTCACGTGGGAGAGGCATGTTCGCCTGCTAGTGCTTCATACTCGATTCATACGATCAGTGTAGTATTATTGGAAGCGTACACTGAATGCTGTGCCAGTGCAAGGTAGTCTCTTAGCGACGTTTGATCAAGAAAGCCTAGAAAGGAAAGAACTCGATGACAGCTTTACTTACATCTTTTTACGGTTGAATTAAAGGGGCTGTGTTATGCTATTTGTCATCTTTTTAAAAAGCTAGAACTTGTCTTCGCGTCAGTTGAATTTCAAACTGATTAACCCCTTTAAGTCCCAATAGTGTCCAAGATCAATTTTCTCCTTACAATTATCCATACACTGTAAAGAGATAAGTTATGAGTATCAATAAAATGATCACCCAAGAGAAAATACTTTGATCTTTGAACAAATTCTCTCAACTAATTCTTTAAGGAAGTGTATGGAGAACAGCTTGGAGAATTTGTATGTGGATACTGGGGCTTAAAGGATTAATGGTCCAGTTTTGTTATTTAAGACTTGAAACTGTTTCTTCTGTTCTGTTGGAACGGATGGCAAGGATGTAAATGTACTGACGCTTGAAAAAATTGGGCCAACTTTTTAAAGCTTCAATGCTATCCCTGCAAAAATCACCAAAAAAATTATAGTTATTCTTTCCTGATGAAATTTGTTTGACAACTTCTTCAAAACACTACAGCAGCATTTTATGTGTGGGTAAAGGTACTATGTAATGACCCGGGGGGGTACTCGATATATCCTTGGGTGGGGAGGTGCGGCCCGGCCCCTCATACCTTGACCCTGTTTAAGACAAAAATCGCTGATTTTCCTACCCTGTTTAAGACATTTAACCCCCCCAAAAAATTGCTGTAGTTTAGTTCGTAGAACATACGCGCAGGCTGTTTATCGTCCAAGAAAAGATACCCTGTTTAAGACAAAAATTGATAAAATCGATACCCTGATTAAGAATCGATACCCTGTTGAAGAGAAAAATCCAGAAAAACATACCCTGGCTGGCCGCACGTCCCCATTAAGCCCTTATAAGTGAGTACCCCCCCGTAATGACTTCAGCACACAGGAGCGCAGAATTGACCTAAAACAGTTATATCCTCGTAAAATTGCCCTTAAAAATGTCTTCTACAGAGAGTGTTGTGGTTCGAAGGGGAATTCCGATCTTTTGACAGAATTTGAATTCCTGTTGTTAGTTTGCTGTATACAGTTGATCGTATGTAGCCCCTGCGTAGACGGCTGTGAAAGTTTTACCGCCCAGGGACTCGTGTCTCGAAAGTCCATACTTAACTGGCCCGGAAAAAGCTGTTGCTGATATTCAAGATCGAGATAAGACATGATAAAAATAACATTTAATGAGACAAAGGAACGATTTGTTAGTTAGGACCGAGGATTTTGATTTGATCATTTGATTTCAGGCTCGAAAAGTTACCAAGACTTTCGAGAAACAGAGACCCCATGGATCCCCATGGGACTTGAAGGTGAACTTAAGGCGCTTAGCCTAAAATAGAACTGAACAAACACGGAACAAAGTACACAGTATTTTGAGTACATTCAGGAACTTGAAAAGCGGAAGTTTGAAGTCGAGTTACAGGTTATGAGAGGCTTGTGACCTTCTAAAGGCAACATTTTGCGTGCTTTGTTCCAACGTCCGGAAAGCATGTTATTTCAAGCCCGCAAAAGCTGTGCTATTTGCTGGATGTATCCAAGCTAATGTACCGCCGGAATCTTTTACTCTTAATCAATGAGTGTGTACTGTAAATAGGAAAATGTTTGCGCTTTGCACATTTGTAGGCCCCAAGAACCGGCTAGACATTGATTGAATGTGACAGAGACTTTGGTTGATTGATTGAATCCCGGCAGTATTATCAGTTATGCAATACTCATCCGTGAAACTAAAGAAGCTTGAAATTCTACCTAAGGGTTCAATGGTAAATCGTGCTCAATTTCGGAGTCGTAGTCTTACTGTAGTGTAACCTTAAGGTCTCCAGAAGTATAAAAAGCAGTAGCAGTAATTGTACGTATTAGTAAAATCCAACTAGTGGTCTATTATCAATGCCGCGTTCTGATTGGTTGAGCTACTACTAGGCTATTTGTTATAGCCTACTAGTAGCGGAAAGCGCTGACTTGTTGGCGGCAAAAAAGGATTCTTTAACTAGCTAAAGTTGTTTTGTCTCGATATTTTTGACCAACTAGTTGGATTTTACTAATTAAGGATTATTCCTCTCGCCTTCATGGCCTCTGAGTGAATAGCCCATTCGGCCTTCGGCCTCATGGGCTATTCACTCAGAGCCCATTCGGGCTCGAGGAGTAATTGTTAATTAGTAGTCACTGGAGGAGAAGTAGCGGTAGTAGTAGTGGTAAGTGTTTGTAGCAGCAAGGTGGAAGCAGATATAGCACACAGTCGCAGCAGTACATATAGGGGTAGTAGTAGCAGTAGTTGCATCAGTAGCGCCCGGGGGGGGGGGGGGCTACTCCCTTATATAAGCCATATAGGTATGTGCCGCCCCATCGGGTAGGGGTTTTTACGCGTTTTGGTCTGAAAACTGGTAAACACTTTGTCCAGTTTGGTCTGGAGTTGGGTATGGTTGGTTTTCGAGGGAACTACGGAGTGTATGAATGTATTCATCGTTTCAATTTCAAATGAGTAAGAAAGAAAGAGAAATATGCGAATTCGAAGTGGGTTTGAATAATTATTTTGATTGCGCTTAATCTAAGTAATGATAACATAACTTTCTGCCTAAAGGCCAGGTCTGAAAACGGTCTAGTTGTGAAAATGGGTGAAGAAAATTACATTTTTGTTTTGTGAAATCGAGCCAGGATTTGAAGAACCGGGCGGCACACCCGGAGTACCCCCCCCCCCCCCCCAGCGGTAGCGTAAGCAGTAACAGAAGCACGCCAAGCGCCCAAGCGTTAGTGAAGTCGCAGTCCTCGTTACTGTGGTTATTGCTTTTAACTATTAGTATTTTTCCAGTTGGTGGTTATGTGAACAAACTTTGTACCCACTACTGGGGTTATGTCATGTCATTGTTGTGTTAAGTGCGATGCGAAATTAATTGGCTTGAATTCATCTGCGTTTTAATCAAAGCCTGTAGTACCATTACTGCTTAATTTCGCAGATATTTATATAAATCTCCAGCAAGTTTACCTTGGGCAAATAGTTGTAACAAATCATGAGTAATAATATGAAAGATTGTCATCTTCGAGGCCCTTCTTTTGTTTCTGCATCGTTTCGATGTACCTAAGCAGAGTAAACCGCTAGTTTAGAGTTTCCTTTTTATTTCAACCGGTATTTTTCGGCTCCTTAGCGACCCATTATAACCAGGAAAAATCTTCCACCTTGTTTCCAGCCGAGCTTTTTGTAACGATCCTCTGACACGTCGGTGTCAGTGATTACAACCAAGCCAATTTATAACCTCAAACGTGTTCCTGTGTTTTTCGTTTCTCCCTTTCACAGCGTTAACCTGAACAATGTGAAAAAAACCGAATTTTTTTGTGAAATTTGCTTCGTTACGTGATTTCTGGTTACCTTTTTATCGTCTGCTTTCTCTAACAAAATTGTTCAGAAAGCGAAAAGTTCAGCGACAGTCATTCCTTTTAGCCAGAAGTGGCAAGAATTGTGTCTCGACAGCGAAAAAATATTATTATAAATCTCCGACGAAATATTTGAGCTGTACTGTGAAATTTTTCTCTCTTATTGGGTGCGTCAATGACACTTCGCCAATATGCACTTTTTCCCTTGTTTGTTGTTTTTCGTCAGTTTTATGATACTATCAGTTAAAAAGCTTTTGTCAGTATTGCGTTGTTCTTTTCGTTGGTGGCGGCTCCGCTAATGTAAACGAGTGGCTATGAATCGCGACTAACTTCTTCTGTTTGTTTAGCTTTACAGACGAATTTATTCAGGATAGAGTAACTCGAGGAAACGAACTTACCAGAAAAATATTCTTCGCTGGTCATTCGTTTTTCGTCGAAAATTAAAAGCGAACCCCGCGTCGCAGTGTTGTTACGATATTTCCATTAACACTCAGCTAAAATATCCAGCGAATTACGTACCAGCCAACAAAGATCTCGTCCATCAAGGGGGATTGACGGTTTATAATCGTTTGGAAAAAGTAAAATATACCGTGTCTCTTCCGGACTGTCGTATTTCGCCCCGAAAGCATTTAGTTTTCTTTGACGTCTTATTGATGCTAACGTTTTCATTACCAAATCGTAATTGTAATTTTTCATTGAAGTCAAGACCAAAATTCGATATATGGAATTTTATTTTTCGAATATTCGTTGTTTTTATCTGTCACTTAAAAAGTAATATTGTTCTTATACCCTGTATCGGACTCGTCGCGCTCGATACACCGGTTCTTCTATAACTTAATCTTTAAACACCTTTAAATATCGCCGTATTTTCAGAGGGCAAATTTTAAGATTGTCAGCACTATTTAGATTATCACGAGAAGAAAATAAAGAGGAGTTGAAGAAATTAGTCGCACCAGAAATGACTGAGTGGACGTGGAAATAAGTACCATTGCGAATTCCGCCTGTTTGCATTCATGCTAGACAAACTGTGGACTTCCTTTTTAAATTGTAACTTATCAATATTCCTTGGCTCCTTATCAATGGCAACATATCGTAATTTGCGCTTTTCAAACACCATCTTCAGCGGTAGTAGCTTGCGTGCGTAAAATTTTATGGAAATTTAATCTCGAAGCTAATATAGTGCATTCAAACTTCGCGTGAATGTACTGCGAAATGTTCTCCATCGCTCTGCGATCTATATTAGTACGTTTTTGTTTCTAAGAATCATCCGGGAAATCTTTTGTAAACATCGTTACACCGGCCTTTTGGGCGTCTGATTCTAGATCAAGTCTTCTTAGAAGTGGATTTCGTGGGCTTTTGTTTTTGTTTTGTTTTCATAGTTCGCCTTGTTCTTGTTTTAAATCGTTCAAGCGTCATACCCAGCCACGAACTTCATTAGACAGTGGAGAAGAAACTTCTAGTTAAGCGACCTTTCTCTCTGACTTTTATTTCTGACCTACAAGTGACGCGTTACTTGTAGCAACATTTCGTGTCCCGTTCCCGCCTCAGTGTCCGCCGTTCCTGGTCGTTAAACAAGTGTTGTTACAGGACAAAAAAGGATTTTCTACTTTAAAGCTCTTATCATACACTTTTAACCTGCTAAAACAGGTATTAGATAAGCGCGAACACTCAGAGAAGCTGCGAAGCCATCTCGGAAAACTGGCAAAACAACGAGAACCATTTAAAAATCTTTCTCTTCCGCGCGCAAGGTTTAAGATAAGGTAGCAGTTTTTCGTTATCGACTGGCCGGGAAAATATGGTCCAGTGTTAAGGTTATCCTATGCTGGTTTATGGGGTGCTGCGTTGTAGTAAGCAAGCCTGGCAAAGGCAAGGGTTAAGCGAGGGATTTGCGTATTCATGAAAATGGGTGGCAAGTTGTTTGACTCGCCTTGTCTGGCAGAGGACCAGTTTAGGCCAGTTCAGGGAAATGACCTGATACGCCGAGAGGCTCGCCTCTTGTTGTATCTGTCACTTTCTACTCACATCATCAGCGCAAGAAACGAGGCAAATTAAAATTTAAAGGCGTCGTTTGCTCGAAAAATAGCACTCTTCCCGTCATTTAACGCCTCTATTGTGAGCTCCGGAGTTGTTTATTTGTAAATAGCGAAGGGGATAAGTCCGTTGCCCAGGGTAGATTTTCGTCTCCAGCGAAGGAAAACCGTGACGGCCAGAATTCACTCAAGCGTGTAAGGCCACGTGGCATGTGGGCCAGCCCCCGTATCGCCTCTGGGCCAATTAGCGCACAGTATTTGCCGGTATCTTTAGTGACATGTGACTCGACCCGGCTGGTTTTCTGCTCCCACTCACACTTACAAGAACAACATTTCATTGATTCGTTCCCTGTCCAAGGGAAAACATGGGCTCTCCTGAGCATTTGGTCTGCTTTCACTGTACCACTGTAAGAGTACCAGTCAGGGAATCCGATAACGATGAAGAAATAATTACAGGCATCTCGTGGATTGCTGTCGATGTCAAATCAAATCAGGTAAAAAAAATTCTTGCGGTGACTTGTTATGGATTGTGTAAGTTATTGTGTCGGGGTTTTCCTTGCCCGGCGCGAGCGAAAAAAATTCTTGAGGGCTCTGGGGGCGATTTCAAGTGAGAACAAATTGACAGTGATTTTTTTTCTTCGCTAACGTTTTTCTCATTTATGCCGAATTAGCTTGGTTCCGTGCAGAGATGTGTTGTGAAAGCGGGCCTGTCTGGAGTGAACGAAGCGTTAAAATCCACCACCAACTCAACTGTGACCAGTGAGGCTGAACTACTCGACGAAGCCTTAGACGAGGTAACGTTACTACTGGTATATGTTTAATCCTTCATTTCCGTTGCCTCCTTTGTTCGATCAACAGCAAGACACGAAATTACCGATTTTGTGTTAAATTTCTCTACTTCCCGTCTTCTCTTCGCGCTATCCTGCTAGCGGAGGTTGCTCAAGACTCAGAGAAAAATTTCAAGTTATGTCATGCAAAATTCATTGGCGTGATACGCTTGTACGGTTTGCATTCACAATTCATATTCACACTCTGACAACCAGTAAAGGCCGAAGAAAAGTCACCGGGGATATTTTTTCATCGCTTGCCACGGTCAGGGAGTGAATGTTTTATGTACATTCGGCATACGTATTGCGATCTCCTGGGTAAACCAGCCGACGGGGCCTCAATATAAAATTCGATCGGTCGCGCGCTATTTCTAGACAGAGACGCTCGAAATTCATTTCAAGGATTGCTAGATTAAAAAATAATAATAATAAATCGTGTGGGAATGAAATATTAAAAAACAGTTAATCCTAACGAAGTTTATTTCTGAGGTTTTTCTTTTGTAAATATTTCTAAACGAAAGTTCAGGGCGCTAGGGCGACCAAGAGCTCAGTATGACTGAGTGTATGGGGCCAAGTTTCTACGTTTCAAGACGACTCAGCGTGTATCGAATATTTACCAAAGTAGTAAATATCTCTTATCTGCCCTTTTTTCTCGAGTATTCCCGTGTGTGGCCTTGTTCACCACTAGTCGCAAATCTCGTTTTGCCATTATTATTATTATAATTTTTTTTTCTAGCAAACCTTCTCACCCTTTTTCGCACAAGAATAACTTTTTTTACCGATCACCCTATACAACATTCATAATCTACGCGCAGTTTGGTGAGAAAGTGTTAATACATCACTCGTTTGGCCAATGAAATATTCGCCTGTTCAAATTCGTGCTTGGTTGATTTTTCAGGTTCCCCGGGAAATGGCAAAATTAAAAAAAACTGGAGATTTGATTCGTACGCTTATTTTGGAAGGTTGGAAATGGAGATGAAAACACCCGGATCGCGATCGATTGTTTGATATCATGTGTGCGGCTCGCGATCTCGCGTCTAAACGCGTCCCAAAATAAATCTCGAGTCTCGACTGATTGTTTTTCAAGTGTCACGTAAATGCTGGTCACATTTTCGCCACAGAGAAACCCCATTCACCACGCGCGCGGGCCAAGAATAAGACATAATTGGCCTTATTTAAGCCAGGAATTTGATTAAGTGTTTTATCAAACTTAGACTGTCTAGAATCACACGAACGCGATTTATAGTCGATTTCGTCCGCTGGGTTGGCGCGGAAATTTGCATCGGGTTTGCGATCTAAACATTATTAGCTTTATCTATAGAATGAGTGGGCGGAGGTATTGTTTTAGAACAAAGCATAGACAAGGCTCTCTTTTTTCTTTGGTGTATGAAAAATGTACGAAGTTTCATGTCCCTTTGTAAATATCTCTTCGCGTGAAAATACTTTGTACTCTATTATTTTTACCTTTGCCTTGTATGCATTGTGCCATAGGAAACCCCTAAAATTCTGTCAACACCCGATGATTGGCACTTAGTATTGCCTCTGCAATCAGATTATTGGCTGGCCTCGTTGATGTATATTTACATTACGTCTTGAAATTTCTCCCTATTAAATCGCACTATTGTACAATACGCTGGTTGTGAAAACTACTCAATAATGAATTGTAATTTAGTTAGAGCAGTGGCTGCTTTCTCAGGGTTTTGAAAAACTCGTCGTCTTATCACTTCATTTATAATTTATTTTTAGGAAAATGTTTGTTTCTCTATAATTTTTTTCCTTTTCAAAGTTTGTTTTCTCTACTTTGGCATCTCTAAAGCAGTCTAAAGTGCTTGCTTTCTTCTTAAAAGAATTCGTTTGCATGCGTATGGCCAACATTAAAAAGAATAAAGGCCGTACTTTGAATTACACTGGATCCTACCTCATTAAAATCATGTGTTCAGAGAAACCAAAGCTTCATAGAATTTCAGTATCACTATTAGTTTGTGCTCGTTCCCTTGATGTTTCTGTCGGAAGTTCACACACACTTTTCTTTAGTATTTATAGCAGTTTTCTACTGCAGACCCAAGAAGAATTTTTGCAAATTGAACTTCACTTATTTCCATAATTTTTAGACATGCTGTCTATTGAAGTGTTTTCTTGGGTTTTTCTGTCTGAGGGACATAGCTGTGATAACAATCATGTCACATGCAAAAAAGTATATTATTTCATGTCCATCAGCATCTGTTACAAAACAAGTTGAAAGGGTAATTAAAACTCAAAAAGTAATAATTGATTTCTTTCTCCAGGCTCATTAACTTGCTTGTGTTAAAACTTTCCTAATTTCGTATTCATCTGTCATCCATCATTTGTCTTTGTGTAGCTAAGAATTGTAGGTTTCATTTTTCATTTTAATCTTCTGCTTTGTGATAACCACTGTATTGCGTTTGCCAGTCCTGTTTGAATTTTTTCCAGTGATCACTTTGCAGGAAAGAAACATACTCCACTATGATTATTAACAGTGCAAAGACTATCAACAACAGACAAAATAACAGACTGCAAAATAGTAACCGCAGACTCGAGTTTTAAAATTTCTAAGCCACACAATGAAAAGCATGATATTAGATGTAGACAGTTGTGGATCATATTATTGTCCTGACAGTAATTTTCAAATCTTATCTAATAGTTAGGCTAATTGTTCTGAGTAGTTTAGCCTTTGGCTTTTAAAATTATCTGTAGTTAAACTACAAATTGTTTGACAAAGTAAATTCCTCAAATTTAATTTGATATACACCAGTATTGGAACTATTTTAAAGTTGCAGAAAAATAATTCTGATGATTAAGTCCTGTGTGTAAAGTCACTTTAAGCAGTTTTTCCTTTGAGTAGTGTTTCAAATGGTGTCATTATATTCCTGGAGTGCTTCATCATCAAACAGAACTTGAAAACCCATCTTTGTTTTTTTGTTTGGTTTTCAAATTCAAATTATTGCTGAAATAACCCTTTTTATTATATAGACACGAGTGTTTTACTGGGAAATATACCACTCGTAAAATTCATAAACGCTACATCTGGGACCCGAGTGGTTTATTTTCCATAATCTCACTAGTGAGTTTATCGATGACGTAATTTCGGTCATTTCCCTCTATTACTTTATCGATGTCTTTTTGTCTATATAATAAAAAGAACATTACACGGCGGCTTGAAGATATGAATTTTATTTTCTCGTGGCAAAAACAATATTTTACTCACTCGCTGCGCTCGTTCGTAAAATATTGTTTTGCCACTCGAAAATAAAATTCATATCTTTGCGCCGCCGTGTAATATCCTCTATACATTTTTTCCTCTGTGCATACTGTATTGCAGTTTGACAACTTTATCGAGAAGACGCTTAAACGCACAGGAGAGCGATGGTGTCTTGTGACAGATGGACAGTTGGCTCTAAGACACAATCTTCACTGGGAAGCCAGCAGAAAGAAAGCCAAGTTGTCTGAACATTTCTACAGCTTTTATGACCTCAAGAAGGAGGTTAAGAAAGCAGTGAAGCATGATTCAGACTTCAAAAACCTAGAAGATGTGGCTTCTTGTATCCTTTCATGCTCCTGTAAAATAAATTGAAAAGAGGTTGAGTATTTGCTGCTCAGTCATGCTCAATTTTAGCCATTATGGACCCCAGCATCTAGATTTTTATTACCGTCAACTCTAACTAAGATGGGCTGGCACTGATTGTCCATCTAAGAGTGATGTCTCTCTTACAGAGTGAAGTAAAGGAAGTAACTAAGTAACTAAGACAGGGACCAACTCTTGTTGTCCATTTACCGAGGTGTCCATTAAAAGAGATAATTTATAGAGTTGACTGTATGTTTGTTTTATGTTTTTTTTGTAAAGAGATGTTTATAACTTTTTCCTTAATGAAGTAATAGACTGCCAAATCGATACAAACAACAATAACCCAGCTGGTCTGGAGCATTGTAAACTTGTGGCAAATGTAGTGCAGTACCTGATTAATGAAGGTAAGCTTTTTAATAAATTCTCACTGGTAACAGTCCACTGATAACAATAGCAAAGGGTAAAACCACCTTTAGCCTGTGCACAGCTGCCAACTCCCCTAAATATCAGAGAGAAAGGGACATTTTGTTTGAGGGGGAGGAGGTGGCTGACACAGGCTAAACCAACTTACTCCACACCCAAACCGTTGACCTTAATTTCACGCTGTGTCCCAAAGTGTTGTATAGATTCGCCTCTGAACAAACAATATGGAAAACTAGGGGTCCCTCTTGTAATATTCAGTCTTTTTCAGAACATATTGTTGTTGGTTTTTGAGTTTTTCACTCAGATGCAAAGTAGCCTCAATCACAAAAACATTTGCATTCACAGGATATTTCTGCGGCTTGGCGTCACAAAATGTAGTTATTTCCCCAAAAGTTCCCACCCCAGCATAGTTCTTAATGTCGATCCTCACTTATGCAAATTAATAGAAAAGGTCTTTGACTTTATCAAGACCAGGTGATACTTTCCACTTCCTTCTTATGACCCCATAGTGTGTTTGATCATTATATTATTTTGTAATATTGCAAGGTTAGGAAGGAAATTGATGGGGCTTAAGGCATTGATCAAGTGGAACAAGTTGAAGTGAAAAATGAAAGACCTCTTCCCCTCTCACATTTTTATATTGGCTTAGTGTCAAACATTAGTTGACCCAGTTGGAAAATTTATAAAATAGCCACTTTTTGAGAATCATTCTTTCACACAACAAAGGCAATTTTGCGCAAAGTCTAAAAAGCTGATGGCAGTGGTGCTAAGTGAGAGATATAAAAACTGTGTGCAGCATGAAACGTGTCATACTTAGTTATGAAAACCTTATTGCTACACCATAGGTGAAAGGATAAACTCTCTGATTATGGTACCATGCCTGCATTACTGTATAAAACTGCCTCAAAGGTGATGCTGTGGTTCACTTTGTTTTTGTTAACTTGCACCAAGGGAGAATAATTATTATTGGGACAGAGAGGGAATCTTAGGAGGATGTTGGCTGGGATATGTGTATTTCAGTAAAGTTTTCAGAGGTTGCAATTTAATGGAAGTCTAATTCCTGGGACATCTGCAAATTTTAGTCGATTGTTTGAAACAACATCAAGTCCACGTGCGACTGCGCATGCCTCAATCGGCAAAAAATGCAGAATATTAGCATGGCGAAAAATTCAAGCATTTAATTGGTCTAAAAATAAATTTGGTGAATTCCCATATCCCAAGGAGGTCCTGTAGCAGCTGCTTGGAAGAGAAGTCACCAATGGTGCCTAACCTTGACCCCAAACAATACTGAAACAATTGAAAGAATGACACATCATTGTTTTCTGCAACCAATCAGGAGAGACCTTATGAGGAGCTCCTTAACACAACTTTCCCAAGGGCTAGACTGGGTGTTTCCCTCTCTGTCCCCTTTGCACTCAGGTGTGATATGTGTGTTTTCTGTTTTGTGTAGGTCACAAGTTTAAGGAAGCAGAAAAGATCAATGCAAAGTACGAGCCTGGACCATGGTATGGCGCTTCTTTACAAACAAAAAAGTTGGTACCCAAATGTCACAATTATTTCATAGGTACTGAGATTTACCGGCATGAAATGCCATGAAGTAAAAGGATGTTTGCTTACCATTCCTAAGTCATTTCACAAGAAAATCTCAGTACCAATGGATATAGCAAGAAAACTGCCTTTTTGTGACGATTAATTATAAATAAGTTGGCAATAATTTTTATCATAATAATTATGATAAAAATATTGCCAACTCAAATTTAATTCATGCTGGTGGTGACCCATGACCTAAAATTTCAACACAGATGCTGCTTCTGATAAGGACAGTTAACCCTTAACAATAATCAATAGCTATTTAACAATAACCTGTAAGTCTTTATATATTTAAAGTTAACTCTTTGACAAATGTTGTTTCTATCATTTTTTTGAAGGGGAGGGGTGGAGGCTTGTAAAGCATTCCTTGTTGAATTTAATAATTGATCCAGATTGTTTATTCAAAAATGGCCATTTTGTTAGGGCTTTTTGTTAATCCCCAAGCCTTTTAGAAAACAATTTAAGCCCTCATTTAGTATAATTCTTTTAATGACCATAACCGTCTTGTATAAGTTACTTTGACAAGAAACACAGGAAAAAATAACGGATTCCCATTTTTGGATAGTTTAGGGTATTTAAAGAATACCCATAAAAATCCCAAATTTGGCAAAGTGAGACAAGTCCCAACCAGGGAATTCCCAACTAAGTTCCCAGATTGGGACTTGTCTCACTCTTCCAAATTTGGGATTTTTATGGATATTCTCTAAATACCCTAAAATATCCAAAAATGGGAATCCGTTATTTTTTCCTGTGAAAGAGCTTTGTGCAGAAAAATGCCTGAAATACTGGTGACAAATGTTGATAATAATAATATTGTTGTGAGTTAATGTCTTCAGTAACGTAATTGCATTGATTGTCACCCACATGTACAACAATGCCACCTGCTTTAACAATATATCATTTTCTTTGCCAAGAATTCCTCAAAGTTTGAGTAGTATTAAACTCGATTTTTGCTGTTTTCTTAATCCTCCTTGGAAGGTTGAATGAGTCAAGTTCTTGATAACATTTTTTAAGTTCTAAGGTGAAAAGTTAAAAAAACAAACAAACAGAATTTGTAAGTAATAATTATTATGCTCTATAAAGTATTGCTCTTTCATGTTGCATTGCTTGAGATTGTTATTTTAAGTTAAATGTTTCATTATTCATTAGATTGTAAAAAGAATATAATACATTATTTTAAAAGAAATCCTTCCTCTTACAGCCTCGGGGTGGTCCTTGATGATACTATTTTAAGAGCAAGAGGACTTCCTTGGCAAGCTTCAGATCAAGATGTTGCAAACTTCTTCAAAGGACTCAACATCGTAAGGTACACTGTGTATTGTCAACTGGCAGCCAGCACATTGTATCAGTTATGGATAATAATTTATCTATTTATCTTTTCTGGAAAATATTTTTTATTTCATAATTAACTGATATGAGTCATTTGATGGACCTTTCCAAGTTTTAAATGGATCATACCTGTGGTTCCTACTCAAACAACTTCTTGTGTTGTACCAGTAATAATTCAGAAGAAACTATACTTTTCTTGTACAACTATTATTCATTATTTGCAAAATAAAAGTTATCTTTTTCTTTCTTTTACGTTTTTGGTTGGCAATATACATAAAGTGAAATATTGTTATTAAGCTTACTAATTCGTTTAAGCTTCTTGTTTTGATAAAAAATATTTGAGAACAAGCTGTGACAGCATAAATTAGTAAATTAACTGTTGCCAGGTGAGTTACGTGTTTAAGTATTTTCCTTTTTATCCCAGAGGAGGGATTGCTTTCTGTTTGAATGCCCAAGGCAGAAGAAATGGGGAAGCCTTCATTAGGTTTGAAAAGGGAGAGCACAGAGAATTAGCAATGAAAAGACACAAGCATCATCTTGGAACAAGGTACATTGAGGTACGGAGATATAAACTTCTTCAGTTTCGTGGTTGGGAATAGACCCAATGTAAAAATGGCTGCTGGATTAATAATCTTTTGTTTTAATTAAAATTAGCCAAGCTACCTCATCTCAAGAGGCTAATTTTAATTAATTTATACACAAGAAAATTAATCCAGCTGGCATTTTTGCATTGGGTCCATCAAAGCCAGTGTTTATCTTTTGAACAATTAAACCAAATTTCATTTGTGGGAAAATGCATGCAATGCAAGAGAGATCAACTTCTTCAGTTCTGTGATAGTGAGTCAAACCCTCTGTTTATCCATTGAACAAACCAAATTTTTGGTTCATGGGAAAAAGAATGCTGGCAAGCCACCAGTAGCCTGCCAAGGCAGGAGTATTTTCTGCTTTAGTGCATCAGAAACAAAAGTAATCTGGAAAAACATTTTGCATTGGACCTTAACCCTGATTAATTTTGTTAAGTGTGAAATTTTAGGCTAATCACAATGCACTCAGCAAAACAAAAACAAAGTACATTTACAGAATTACATTGGACTCTATACTGGACTTGTCTGTTGTAGTCTTTATTCCCCTAGCATGCACCCAACTTGTGAAAACATCACCTCATTTCATACCAAACTGGTCATCAGTATGTTAGTGTGAGTCAGTTATATATTATATAATTATTTCTTTGTTCTTGCGAGGTTACTTTTTGATGGCCAGTTTGGTATGAAATGAGGTGATGTCTCCACATGTCATGTGCACGCTAGATGAAAATACAATTAAGTGCAGGCATATTTTTCAGGAACAGAAGTGCTTTATAATAATATCTCTGCATTGTAGGCAATTTGAAATCAGAGCGAGATTGACCCATCCACTGTGTAAACTGAGCATTCAATTAGCTAGATTTACAAGAACCTTGTTGATTCCTAAAAAAAAACATGGCAGAAGCCAGTGTGAACTCTCAGTGCAAATATTCTCCAAACAAATTCTCCAACATCGATGTTGATATTATGCCATATCAAGGCATCATATGTTTACTTAAACCCTTATCTGGCATGTCATGACTTAACTGCACTATATTCTAAACCCACACACAGAGTAAGACAAATTCCACTGGGGCATCAGACTGTTACATTGACCTTGATGCTGTTATAACCAAGGTGAACAGTATTGTCTCTAGAAACTTCCTGTTGTATTCTTTCTTAATATATTTTTTTATTGATTCCTAAAAATAAAGTATTATTACTTTAAATTTTAGGTGTACAGAGCTACAGCACAAGACTTTTTAAAGATTGTGAGAGGTATTTATCTACTTGTGGAATAATTTCCTCCTTTGGCAGTATACTTATTAGTTTTTGTTAAAACATTTTCATCATTCAACTATTTTTTGGAGGGAAATGCTGACTACCAACAGCCCTCTCCAGTATGGCTTAGACTCACCTCTATGTGTTAGATGGCAGTTAGGAGGTTCATCTGTATTTCATTTCATTTTCATTGGTTACCTGCAAATAGCAAAGGCTAGTCCAGGTGGGCAGTGTCTATACAAAATTGTCCAAATCTATATAAAACTATCCATGGCAAATAATTTATTATAATTATTAGATATAGGGATAAACATTTTCTGTCCAAAATGTAGGTAGTCCTACAGAGCTCAGAATTTTGTTTCTTCTCAGCACGGGCACACTTTTTAGTATAATACTTCCACCAAATTTGCTTTATATTATCTAATTGCTGAATATTATTGTCCCTTAAGGTCCAGTTGATGTCACGCAAATTGCTTCCAATTTTGTTTCAAACAAGGCAGAAGTAATTATCAGAATGAGAGGGCTTCCATTCAACACAAAAGAATCTGATATTGTGAGTTTATTACTTTTTTCTTGCCAAATTGCCCAGACACGTAATATGGCTGATCAATAGAGGAATGATTATAATTATTTGATGTAGAGTTAATATGGATCAATACTATAGTCTCATATGGATTTACAATGATGTGGTATGGATCACTGCAGACATGACATGGATCAAAAGATGTGACATAGATTGTCAGACTGACATGATAAAATTATATTTTAACCCTTTTTAAATGGTTACAATAATGGTTAAATGGTTACACTATAAAAGGAAAGCTGTATCATCGTTACATGTTCACCACACACTTTGCAGCAATAAATGATGAGAATTTGTTTTACAAACAAGATCGATCTTGGCCTTAATGGATTAATATAGACAGTGATATTATCAAGGAAAATAAATGGTGAATTCAGTGGGTTAACCCTTTAAGTCCTGAAAATGACCAAAGAATATCAATTTTCCCCTTTTGATATCATTACATAATCAAGAGAAAATGTGAGAATCAATAAAGTAATCACCTCATGGAAAATGCTTTGGTCTTCAAACAAATTCTCTCAGCTAATTCATTAAGGAAATATATGGAAACCTGTTTGGAGAATTTGCATTTGGATATTGGGGCTTGAAGGGTTAATAGACACATGAAATGGGTTGATAAGTTATCATAAATTGATTAGTAGACTTGATTAAAGCTGATGGGCACATTAACGTGTGAAAAAGAGAAATCAAATGCTACACTATATAATACCATCTATATATACCATCTATATATAATACCATACCATCTATATATAATACCATCTACTGACGTGATACAACTCACTTTGACTCTGAAGATGACTACCGCACAGGTTGTCGAAACGTCAGTCACTGTCAACGACAACAGTCCTATTCAGGACTACGTTAACCCGGACGATCAAACTCAACCTACTTTTCAAATGCTACACTATAATTATGGGTTGATGCAGAGGTGATGGAAGCTGACAGAGACATGATATGACTTGCTGATCAAAGACGTGACATTATTTTGTGTAATAAAACCACAGTGTAGGTCAAGAGTCAAGAAGGGTGATTGTTACATTGATGCACAATGTGTTCTGTCGAATATTCCAAGTAAAGTGCTAAATGTCATGTAAAATTCTTAAAACAGAAAGCATCATGAATGATCACCACACTGGCTGAGAGTTCTGTATAAAGACTGAGAAGTTAGAATATTAAAAGTTTAATGTCTCCCAAAATAATATTGATTCTGTGAATGAGAGAGTCAATATGCTTACTCTAAGTATGGTTCATTCTTCACTTTTTTTTCTTTGTAGATTAAGTTCTTTGAAGATGATGCACCAGTGTTTAAGGGAGAATCTGGAATCCTAATGGTTAGAAACAGCTTTGGAAAGCCAACAGGAGATGCCTTTGTTCTTTTTGAAACAGAAGAGCTTGGGTGTGCTGCACTAAGAAAGCACAGGTGTTCATTGGGTTCTCGGTATGCGGAGCTGTTCCGTAGCTCCCAAAGTGAGGTTCAGCAAGTTCTCAACTCATACAGCAACTTTATGCACAACTTTGTTCCGCCATTTATGCTTCCACCTCTTCCACCGCACCTTGCATTTCCTCCTCCCTTTTTACCGCCTGGGCAATCTATTAATGGCATGAACAGTAAGGACTGTTTGCGTCTACGGGGTCTACCATTCTCAGCAACTGTCCAAGATGTACTAGACTTTCTCGGGGACCATGCAGCATTTGTTGTTCCTGGTGGAGTTCACATGGTGTTTAACACACAGGTAAATTAATGTTATTGTCAGTGATAGCACCTTGTTATGGTAACAACACTTCTCAAATTCATTTTCCCTGTGGTGCCCTTGTTAGCCTCATTAGTCTTCATAATAGTGTATTTTTATGGATAGCATTACCATACTTTCAAAATATTGATTGCATTATTATTGTGCGGTAGGTTAAAACAATATACACTTAATGTCAGTTCCCGAGGGAAACAGTTCATCAGGACTCGAGGGAAAACAAAACTAACTGTTTCCCGAGGGAACTGACATTAAGTGTTTTGTTACATTTCTAGACTTTCACTTCAACAGCAACAAAAGAATAACTGGAGCGAACCAGAACAGTCGACACATTATTAATGACAACACAAATTTAATTCTCAAAACCACTGAATGAATTATTTACAACTACTTTCCTTACATTATCTGCATCTTTTTCCTCCACTAGCCGCTGTTTCTCTTCTAGGATGACTTTAAAAATTGTTGCTTTTTAGTTTGAGGCTTCGTGTTTGTGCTGTTGTGTTCATTCGCGAAAAAGAAAACTGGCAGTGTTTTTCCCGCCTTCTGTCACACCACCTTCCACTATGCTTTGATCACGTGCTGTAATATACCCTGAGCGGGGTACATTGCATGATGTATCACGATCGGGATACATTTGATTTTAGTCAAGGCCATGTGACCAGGAATCAACCAATGACAGCCCCTGTTTAGTTGATTGAAAGTCTAGGAATATAACAAATCTGGTTGATAGCCAATGAATGTTACACTTG
Source organism: Porites divaricata (assembly GCA_038088405.1). Taxonomy (NCBI): domain Eukaryota; kingdom Metazoa; phylum Cnidaria; class Anthozoa; order Scleractinia; family Poritidae; genus Porites; species Porites divaricata. The sequence goes on along the minus strand of JBBMOI010000016.1, from coordinate 6,508,135 downwards.
TCTTATCATGCAATCCTAAAATTAATAAATAATTATAATTTTTTTGTTCCATAGGGTCGACCATCTGGAGATGCTTATGTTCAGTTAGTGTCTGCAGAGTGTGCAAAAACAGCCACTGGTGATTTGCACAGACAGCACATGGGAGAAAGATACATTGAAGTATTTCCTTGCTCTGGAGTTGACATTGCTTCTATCATCACCAGCAGTACAATGAATCAAACTAAGATAGTGTCACTCAACAACACACCATTTAGCCATCCATGTACATTTCCTTTGACTGACGGGGTGGCTCCACACACCGGGATACATATGAATGGACACACCGACAGTATAACACCTCCACCTTGTCGCAGCCCTACAGGACTGTATGTGGCCAACTCGCCACCACCAACATACTTCAACTGTGTTATGCCAACAAATGGCATTGGAGGAGGAAACTTGAACAATTTTTATTACCCACCAGCCACTGCAAATGTCAGAATGAGAGTGCCACCATACTTAGCACAACCATATGAATTTATACCCTTCTTTCAAGGATGCCAGGTAAAAGTCAGATGTAAACATGTGATTGCTTTGTTACAGCAACCCTTTTACTACTAATGGTGCCAAAACTAAAAATTTGGGAATTGACTTTGTAAAATCCTCAATGAGTAGTAATGTGTAAAAGTATTCCCGAAGAGGTTTCATTTGTATTATCACACTACAAGATTTTGTCCAGTGATTCAAAACAGAAAACGCCATCTGAAAGTACTCCTGAAGAATTCTTGAATAAATGAATACGCCATCAGGTTTTATCCCAGTCAGCTTCAAAAGTTTCAAGTGCAGAAATAAAAAATAAAAGTATTATTAAAAATCATGCAGTCTACATACTGAAAGGCTTAAACAACATAACATGTTTTTATAAATGCTTGTAGATAGTGGCAATGTTAGTATGGGGTGCTAAATGTAAAAGTATTATTTTAGGCAATATTTTTCTACATTTTGTGCTTTTAACAAATCTCACAAGAGTCATCTTATGATTTGTAAATCATAGTTTTGAAGACATCTGCAATATTAAATTTGTAAATCACAGATACCCAACTTCGTGATCTATAAACCCTCTAGCTTTTTGCTGCTTTGCTCTTTATAAATTACCAGATACTTATATAGCTTTGCAACATATAAATTGCAAAATATGTGTCATTTACAAATCAAGTTTTGCTTTTCTTGCAGATTGCAGACTATGGGAGATAGTTAAAACAAAGATATGGTCAGAGATCTTGAAAACTCTCATCATACTTGACAGGCACACTCCTAGTTTACCTCTGCTACATAAAGTTGTGTGACAACACTTAACTCTCTACCTTCAACTGTTCTGTGTCAAGGATTTATCACAAAGAGCCAAAAATACAACATACAGTGTTCTATAGACAGGTGAACAAACTATCATTCTTTCAAAATAAATGGACAGATTCTAATCTCAAAGATCTGGAAAGGATGTCTTCAAATAAATGGCAAATAAAATACAGAATTATGAAATGGTAAAATGCTAAGAGAATGAAATATTCACAATCAAAAGTTTTTTGCCAGATTAGATGGCAAGTGACAATCTTAATTTGCATTTACTGAGAAAGCTGCAGAGGCAAAACTCAGGAAAATTACTAATTTCTGGTAATTAATTCAGCATAGCCTCAGAAATCATAGTAAGTTGCCGAAATAGAATAGAGCAATCCAAGTTCTTAATATGGAAAAATATATATATAAATTGCAAATGAAGCAAAACAATTGTACATAATGAAGAGAATTAATTGAAAAGTGCCCAAAGCTAAATCTATGAAAATTATAGCTTTTTAGCTCACTAAGTTCAGACTCAATGAGAAATACTTATCATTTATTTTAAACATTTTAGCAAATGCATTTGTTGTGTTTGTAAGGAGCATTAGTAGGGCTTAATATTTAGGAAACAACAAAGCATCATTTTAGGAAAAATGCTGACAGAAAACAGGCATTAATAATTGAATTATCAGAATGATAATTATTACTAATTAAGATGAATTGTATGAAATGTGTCTAATACAGATTTTATTTATTTGAAACTGGACCCAGGTGTCCAATTGAACAAGAAACATTTTTTGCCCCCATGATTGAAAGAAACAAAAAACACTTCATAGGCAAGCATTATCTTCTCCCTACTTATCCACTGTTAGAGACCGTGAAGTGGCCAAGAGAACTTATTTGTAGAGTTCCATGCATCTGGGGCTCAAAATGTTTGTCTGACCATCAGCGAGAACTTAATAAAAATAAATTAGTGCATATTATGTGTAAATTAACTAATATGCAAGTAGGTATAGCAGGCTATGTTGACACTATACCAAATAGTTTTTTTGTGGCACCATGGACAGCTGTCCGGTATGACTGTTATGAACACCTAACCAAAATGTGACTCTCAGCCTTAGAGATTGGTGCAGTGCACCTTTGCTCCATCACAGAAATTGTGCCCTCACAAGCAATTTTGTGTGTGAATAGAAGCCCTATCCAGTATGACTTTTGTGGCAGCACAAAAACTATCCGGTATAGTGTGAGCAAAGCCTTAGTATAAGTATCAATATTATGTTTAATAGAAATAAGATCCAACATCAAGCTTAGTTTTTGCTAGGATTATTTATGTCTAGTAGGATTTTGCTACAGCAACCAATTGAAAGTAATAGTTTTTCTCTGGGATAAACCATAATCTTTCTGTGCTCTTGAAAGTGTTAAAACATTTCAATTTGCTCATGTTGCATGAGCTTTTAGTGTATTTAGATGGTGGCTGCTTGTTCATACTCTGCTGTTGTCAATGTACAGTGCATTTAAATTAGAACTTTATCCAGTGAGCTTTGAAAGCAGAATGGGCCTAATTCATTTATTCAGTTGTCAAGAAAATTCTGATTCCCTTACTTTTGACATCAAACTAACAAAAAAATGGAGGCTGTGAAAACCAATTTTTCATGGTCTGACAAATAATGCTTCATAGCTTACTGAGCTGTTAAAACGTGTTTGTCCTCATTATATATTGAAGTTACAAAATTAATATTGATTTATGAAACACAAACCTAAGTATTTTGAAAATATGGCCTTGTATGCTGCCACCCTTTTATTTTAAACTGCTAAAATAATAAATTATTTTAGGATGGACCAACAAATATTGGGTGAAACATCCATATGATAAATACAATTTCAAATCATTTTATTTGTGTCTAAATGTTACATTGTATTTATTGGCAAGTCCTTAACTGGCCATACCATTTTTTTATGTAGATAAATTATTACTTACTAATATTGAAATCATGTTTAACAAAAAACTATTTTTTCCAGTCGGGGTAAATAATTATTAGCCTAGCATGTCAGTAAATGTCATTCTTACCTGTCTACATTAATTCAGTTTCTATAAACTCAAAATTCTGTCAAAAATGTTTATATACATGACTTTATGCTAACCAGCCGAAAAACCTAAACCAAGCATTTTCATAAACCCAGACGAGTGTAATTTACACAAACCTGATTATATTTGACTACTTTTATCACTACCATAACACATTTTTCTTGAAAGTTCAGTCTCCTTCAAGTAGCTCACAACCTATTTTTGCATTCTTGTGTGCAACACAAAATTAATAATAAATATTGATAACTTACAAATCAATGCACTATATAAATTATCCAATTATAAAATTTCTGGACTAACCCTTGACCTCTACCCCTGCAGAAATGAGGGTTGGAGAACCATTGTATTTTCAGTATTCTACACAGTACTGTTGAAACAAAAGTTTAAAAAGTTTACCAAGTTTAACACATACAAGTTTCTTTGAGGCCAAAATAGCATCTTTGTCACTGGCAGTGCCATTAGCAGAGTGCTTAATTCCTTTAGAAAGTAACTGTATGTGACAAATAATTATTAATAATATGTACTGTAATAAGTCATTTACAGTATTTATATTTTAGATCTTCAGATAATTATTTTAGCTATATTTTTAAAGTGAACTAAATTGAGTACAATTCTCTTGTAAAATAGAACCAGACTTATGACATTTTTTCTCAAACTTCAATTGCATACAGCCGTAGACACATCTTTCTCATTTCTTTGATAAAGATCTAGCTCTTTACATTGAACTTACCTAATGAAAACTGAGCTTTCTTGGAAATAAAAGGAACAAAATGGCTGAAAAGTCAAGTGTTTGGGATTGTGTTGTGTATCATAAGTTGCTGGCAGCTGTACAATTTATTTGATGAGCTTTTTTCAAGTGCACAATTGCTCGCATAACTGCCATCTTGATGTTGAATTTAGTCAAGGAGATGGGGTGAGAAAAAGGGTACCCAGCTAACACCTATCCCATGGCCCAGAGTTGGTACTTGCACTCTCCCCTTGGCCTTCCCCCCTTCTACGGCATTACAAAATATCAATAAGCATCTTTCACTCGTCCCTAAAATATACCTACATTGCAGGCAGTTTTGTTGACATGTCTTTGTTTTGTGCATGTTCAGTTGTAAAACAAAACCTTTGAGTACCCACCACCCCCGCCCCCTCCCCCTGCTAATATGGGCCTAGCCTGTGCCAGGCTCTCAGATAGTATAGTGGGAATGCATTAAAATGAGCAAAGCAAAAATTAATATGACGTGCACAACTTGGGAAAGGGGACATTGACGGCGGGGAAAATGTCGTGTCTCTCCCCAGCTCCTGCATGTTTTTCGCATTATTTTCTTTTTACTGAACAACTTTTCACCACTATCTCGGAGCCTGGAACAGGCTAATATGGGCCTATCTTGCCCACTCAGGATTTCCCAAGCTCTTTTGGTCAAGATGGCTTTCTATTATCTTCATTCTTTTTGTGTGTGAGAGTGTGTGTTTTATGAACTTCTACTTCATCTCAGTCCATATTCCAAATTAACTAAGATTTTGGCCAAATATCAAACCATCTTGACCTCAAACTGATATGTAGATTAAAAGCAATTTACTTATTAAGTAATTGAGGAACAAATTATGCGAACTTCTTTTAAAGTTTTAAGTCACAAATAATTTTTACACTATCTTACAAAAGCAAATTCCTTCGCACAAACTGAATCTGCAAAGTGGATAACTTATTTAGTACATGACACCAGTTAACTTACCAGTTCAGTCTGATTTTACCTCCAGTAATGGAGGTAGAGTTTCTCCAGCTGGTCCATGGAAGTGAAACCTATCAAAACAAAATGAGCATGTGGTCACTACAGGGCTCAAACCTGGGACCTCTCACTTATTCGAGTGTAATCAGCAGGCTGATAGTCATGAGAATTAAGTGTGAGAAGCTTAGCCAACACTGCCTGCTGACTCAAAAATAAAGAGAGCATCAATCAGCGTGGATGTTTCTTGGTGTTGCAGAAACTATTGTTGGTTCACTTTTGTTTTGTGAGGTGGGTTTTTTTAGTGTCTTTCCAATCTTTTGCCTTGGGGCAAATCCACTTGAAAGACTTCAAGGAGGTCAACCTCTGCACTTGAAGCCAATGCAAAAATCTGGCACAAAACCCCAACAAGAGAGCCTTCTTGCAGGTCCAACTGACTTCTCCCAAATAAATGCATCATGTTTTTTAGATTTAACTACTAATATAGCGTGCATCAAGGTACCTGAATGCCCCTGTGCATGGAGTCTCTTCCATGTTAAACTCAGCAACTGGAACCCCTTTAGTGGCTAACATTGGAGCAAATCCAGCCGCAGGATAAACCACAGATGATGTGCCAACCTAAAAGATTATGACAACCTTAATTCACTTATTCATCCAAAAAAGAGAACAATAGAATAGCAATGTTATCCTAGTATCAAGGGCTAGTAAACCCACACTGGGTTACATTATGGGGTAGCAAGCAAACTTACTCCAAGGGGCCTCCTCCACCCCTGCTAATAATTATAGCCTTAAAGAACACAGAAGATGGGACTAACATCTTTATTGTGGTGCTGAGTATATGTTGTGGTATATTTTATCCTTGGTTTAAATTTTAGTTCCCTTTGTTTTAAACTCATTATCATACATTACCACACCCCAAAACAGTGGGAAATACAATTAATTTTAGACCAAGGATAAAAATTATTGTTGTTATTATTATTATTATTATTAAAATTGAACCACAACATTCATTCATTCATTGATTGTAAATAAAATATAACCTCACCAAAAGACACATATCGCATTTATCCAAGGCTTGATCAACCGCATTTAATACACCACGATCAAGGCCCTCTCCAAACCACACCACGTGGGGACGAACTAATGCCCCACAGTTGGGCTGATCACATCTGCAGGAAAACCCAAAATAAGATTTCTGATTATAATACTCTTGTTACACTTCATGCCTGACAAATTTAATCCTATATCCAAATAATATTTAGACAAAATGAACCAGAGATGTATGTATAGACTATTGTACTCTATGCCTTCAGCTTCACTCCAAACTCCAAACTAATCTTAAACCCCTCAAAAAAGGGCTTGTAATTAATCTGATGGATCATTTGACCAGTTTTATATATTACCTGGGCAAGTCTTCCTCTGGGATTTTGGCATCTTGAGCATCAGGATCTGGGGCTCTAAATTTAATAAGAACAAAAAATTAAAGTAGATATAAAATGATATAATTATTATGTTACAGGTCAAAATTGACTTCAGGGTTATTTCTGTTGTCTTCTAACACTTGTGTATTAGTCATGATCATCATGAATAATATTAGGGTTAGGAAACTGAAAATCAATCTAGGTTGAAACCATTACATGTACATCCTGAATTTCATTTTGACCTGCAATATTAAAATAGGCATCTTACCCCTTTCCCTCTAAGGCTGGAACAATTGGGCTCCTCCGGTTTTCTGTTACATGACCACAAGAGGTACATCTGGTCTTGAACAGGGTACCTACATGTAGGTCAGATAAAAAAGATAAATATTATCTCATGAAGGGTACAATGTATTTACTTCCTATGGGAAAATATAATTTTTATATTGCTTTTCTCATGACTTATGCCACTATAAATACTGCACCTGTTAATTTCATGTGAGGGATGAAAAAATTATAGTGAATTTATGTATCAGTCATCCAAACTCGCAATGTTAGCCTATGTACATGTGATGATTTATCTCTCTTTGTGGAGGTGTCCAGACATCACAAGAAATCAAGGCTAGGCTTTAAATTTCCCACCCTTTATTATTCATTGGAATTGTGTTCCCCACCCCTTGGGATAGAATTTGATAATTACTATCGCATTCTATTCCCCAAGGCAAGGAAAATGTGTCAAATGCCAGGGGTATGCCCAGGGGGTAAGTTGAAGCTTTTTTGATTAGGGCGATACTTTGCCTGTTGTCACATCTATGATGTAACTAAAGTTTAACTTGTTAGTTAGTGTCATCATAAAGAATTGCTTGACTGGAGACTTTGCAAGTTACATGATGTCATACCTAACTGTAGTTAGTGCTTTCGGTCGACATTGCGGTCACACCACGCAGTTAACAATAGTTAGTTCTAAATTATTTATGGCCAATGGAAATTTTTTGTTTGTTGTTTGTTGTTTACCCCTTGCTTCACACTTGGTTTTTATTTTACATATTTGTATTTAGTAAAATCCAACTAGTGGTCTATTATCAATGCTGCATTCTGATTGGTTGAGCTACTACTAGGCTATATGTCATAGCCTACTAGTAGTAAAAAGTGCTGACTTGTTGGTGGCAAAAAAGGATTTTTTAACCAGCTAAAGTTGTTTTGTCTCAATATTTTTGACCAACTAGTTGGATTTTACTAAAACAATTATTCCTCTCGCCCTCATGGCCTCTGAGTCAAAAGCCCATTCGGCCTTCGGCCTCATGGGCTATTGACTCAGAGCCCACTCGGGCTCGAGGAATAATTGTTAAATATGCTCATCTCGCACGTGTGAAAAGAGTGTCACATTCTGATTGGTTGTTGTTTGTAAACTTAAGACTAACCCACGAACCCTGCTTGGGTATAACTATAGTTAGTCTGTATTGTTTTGGATCACCGAGGCATAAATTTTCTAACTATAGTTAGAGCGAACAGAGAAGTGGTCACATTACCAAAAAGCTAACTATAGTTATTCCCGTCTTAACTATAGTTAGTAGCCCAGATGTGACAGCCAATATCATGACACACATTACTTAATGTATGACACAGAGGAATAAGAACTCTAACCATGAAGTTCTAAAACACGTTGAGCGCCTGCTGCTTGATGCAATTCATCAATATTCTGAGTGATAACAGTCACACTCCTTCCTTCTCCTTTTAGGCGCCTCTGAAATTCAGCAATGGCATAATGGGCTTTGTTTGGCCGTTTTGTCAAAACAACTTCACGTCTGTAACTGTAAAACTCCCAGACTAACGAGGGAGTTCTTGCAAACGATTCTGGCGTCGCTAGGTCCTGAGCTCTGAAAGTCCTCCACAAGCCGCCAGAACCACGAAAAGTAGGGATGCCACTTTCAGCACTACAACCAGCTCCAGTCAAAACAACTACATTTTGTGCTTTATGGAGTAGATCTTTGAATTCTGCTTTATCCGAGCTAGTGGTATGGAAAGAGCTCTCAGCCATCATGGCACGAAAACTGTTAACAGCCTTCGTCCACACCACTACTTTCGAGTTGATCTTCCGCAATCCAATCATCTGACAACACGGACACAGCTAAAACAGTTTTTTTGCCAGGCGTTTCAGCAGATGTCATTATGAAAATCACTGGCACTGCTATTTCCAGTCCCACTCTTTTAGAGCGCTCTAGATTCAAAATGGCGGGCCACTTTTCAGGTAGTCTACGTAAAAAAAGTTATATTTTTGAAGAAAAAACAGTCGCTAAAGTTCTTGGAAACTTCCAGTTTACTGCATAGTATTTATTTATCTATCGTGAAGCTAAAGCTACTCAGATCTTGCCTTTATACTGTATACCCTACACCAATTTAGTGCTTTGAAACACGTGGGCTGTTTTTTTTTCCGGCTGTTTTTTTGCACACTACAGCTGACACGCACTTGCAGTAGAATGTGTTGGACAGGAAGCGCAGTTGCTTTTCTAGTTCTTGGCTTCATTGTTTCACATTCTGGCCTTGTGTGATTGTGTGGTATGAAACCCAGAAAATTTAAAACTGCTAAAGCCATAAAAAGTGTTTAACTTTTCTCATACAAATTTTTAGAGTTTGGCTTGCTTCCTGAGATTTGCAAAGCAGTAGAAGACATGGATTGGCTGTAAGTATTCTTGACTGATCGATTTCCTATTAAACTGAATGAATTTAGATGTTAGCCTTTGCAGATCTGACATCTGGTGATTTTCTCTCAGAGACTAGCTACCCTGTGACCTTGCAGGGGTGGGGGGGGGGGGGGAGCGGTAGGACCTCCCTTGTAACAGTGACGGGGATGCTTGTTGTCTTGCTTAGGGGTGTAAATTGCAAATTTTGGCCTCATTTTGGGTGTTTGGGATGGAAAGTCACTTTACTTCCCTATAGGTACTGCTTAGGGCTGTGCATAAAGAGATTTACAATGTGATGTCTGTTTTCATATGGTCTCCTTTAGGGGTCAAGTTAAGCTTGATTTACACCCACATTGGTCTCCCTTAGGGGTTTATTTTTATTTTTCTGACAAGCATTTCCGTCACTTTTATGAGGGCTTCCCCTTTTGGGCCTTGTGATACTGTATAATTATGTTTGGGACAACAACGTAACCCTGTTTTATGAAAGTGAATAAAAAATTTCAGATTTTTGAGCTGCAGGAGACTTAAATTGTTCAATAATATTATTATTGATTTGTTCTTTTCAGTCTACCTACTGATGTGCAAGCTGAAGCCATTCCTCTGATCCTTGGAGGTGGAGATGTGCTTATGGTTAGAACACATTTTTTCACAGTCCAATAATCAGTTCACGTCTGCAGACCAAACACCGTAATAAACTTTTAATTATGATGATCTGCATTTTCTACACAGGCTGCTGAGACTGGAAGTGGGAAGACTGGGGTATGAAATAAGATTTCTGTAACCTTAGTGAATACAACACCCTCACCCAGTCCAGGTGATCTGTGACATCACTGCGGGGGCCTGGGGAAAGAAATTTTAATGCCGTATCCCATAAACCAAAGCTGACGGGAACAGATTGAATTGAATTGAATTGGTGCGCGCGTTGGTTGATGGGATACGGCATTAAAATTTCTTTCCCCAGGCCCCCGCAATGACGTCACAGATCACCTGGGTTAAACTCAGTTGGGAGCTGAGTACCAGTCTGCAGAGCAGGAGGTCGTGGGTTCAAACCCTGAACAGACCAACAACCAGGGTCTTTAGAGGACTGGTGATATCATGTTGGCTGTGAGTTGAGACCTCGTCTCAGTTCAGATGGTCGTGTCATTGGGCAGTGACATTAATCTATTGGCTTTGTCTCCTCAATCCTTCCTTCATTAGTCAAATTGAAGGGGTTGTAAAAGAACCCACACAAAAAGAGTAGGGGTGTGGTCCACCTCTCACTCATCATTCATATCATGGGTTATAGGAGGGTTAGAGTAAGCTCCTAAACGGACTGATAGTGGTTTCCACTTGCACACTTGTATACTGACATCTAAGCGTACTGTTAACTTGTTAATATGTATTAGTATAATTACATCGATGACTATCGAAAATAGAGCGCTGTGATTGGCTAGGAGCTTCGCTTTATCCCGCTATAATCATCGCACGGTGATTATAGCACTGAAGGCTAGCAGTTTTCAAAATGGCAGCCAGATTTTTTGATGTTTCGGGGTCGGAAATTGATCAATAATTTTATTTTCTCGAATAATCATCAATGTAATTATACTAAAACAATTAGTCGCCTCAGGCGACGTGAATATTGGCGAATAGTCACCTCAACTTCGTCTCGGTGACTATTCGCCGATATTCACGTCGCCTTCGGCGACTAATTGTTAAATATCAGGAGGGAGCATCTTGTTGTCCTCTAATCCACAACATTACATTACACAACGATTATTATTCTGAGTCTTTTTATTTCCTCACTGTTATTTCCATTGTAATGTTTTTGAAATGTAAAGAATTAAGGACGTTAATTTTATTTTTCCAGTCATTTATTTGAAAGCCATGCACTTGACTGATTAGGACTATCGAAAAATGATATTATGATTTCATCAGTAGTACTAAATGTCAGTAGGTGGCAGGCTTTGATGTTGTTGGCTTGTAAAATTCATTACAGTGTTAACCAAAAAAGCCTCCTGGCCATCACAGCAAATTCAAGCCTTGGGTCTGTGACTGACAATGATAATTTTCTCATTCCTTTTCTGATCAGGCATTTTGTCTACCTGTGATTCAAATTGTGCATGAAACCGTAAGGGATGCTCTCAGTGGAAAGACTTCTCGTCCTGCCTCCAGTGCAGCTCCATCAACTGGTAAAATTTTATAATATATAATTTCATGGCTTAAAGGCAACTTTTTGTGCATAAACCCTTTCATTCTCTTGTTTATAGTGCATATTAATCTCACTAATAACTCAGTCTGTTGTGGTGTTTAGAAATTTGTTCAGTTTGTTGTCTTCATGTATGTGGCACAAGAGCTCTAAATTAACCCAATCCAATCTAGCATGCCTTGAATTCAAGGTTTGAGTAAAAGTTAACTATATTTATTCTCACCTAAAGGAATGGTGAGTCTCCATGGGTCACTAATACTGCTACAGCACAGCCACCACCATCATTCTTAGCCCCTTCACCAACATTGCATGGATGTCTGTACTGTCATTCAGGGTTTTAGTGTCCATGAGAATAGTTTCACTCTAAGAGTTAATAACTATGGATTGAGGGAATTATGTAATATCCATAAAATTGCATCTGAGTGCACATATATGTTCTTTCATAGAATTTATCTTGAGTATATTAAAATGAATTTGTCTTGAATACTCTGGACAGACATATTAATAAATGATAGCTTGACACTTGACTTCTCAAATTTTATTCTGTTATTAGCACCAACCACTTTTAGAATGAGTCAACATGACAGAGACCAAGAATTTGGTGAGTATTTAAATTAAGACCTGTTTCAGATGCCACACTTTTCATCCACAGACCTTAATCCAAATCTGGGCTGATCTTATTGACAGCAGTAAGCTATTGATTATTCGTATGCCAACCTTAATTGGTCTGTTAGATCCCAACATTGAATAGGGTGGACTGGGGATATTTATATTTGTAAGAGAGAAAACTCTCTTTTTTAGGATTAAAATGGACGACTGATTCATTGTACAACCTTCTCAACTACTTTTGTCCGGGATTGTAGTCATGTTTAATGATTTTGTTCTGAGGGTGACTTTCTTGGACCCTAGAACATTGGTCAAGTATTTTAAGCTGTAAGAGTTACTTGCCCCGCAAGAAAATCTAATTGTCCAGGAACACCGGACAGGACTTGTTTGGAAGATGAAGGTTTGATGCCTGATCAAAGCCATTCCAAAGTAAAGTTGAAAGTCCAAGCCAAGGATGAGTGGCTCAAAGTCACCCAGTAGCCATTTGTAAGGTTATCAGATGTCAATGTTTATGGGTTGAATCTGATCATTGATCATGATGCTTTTTAATGTTATATTTTATTATTATTTTTTAAATTAATATTTATGACATCATGCATTGGTTTGCAGCCATTGATGAGAAAGGTCTACTGTGCCAAAGTCGCAATCATGTTAAATGGCAAGGATGCCGCTCCACTCTTGGTGTTAAGCAGGGTTAGTCAATAATTATACAGTGAATCGTTTTATCTTATTTTACACATTTTGTCCAAGATCAAACTATTAAAATGTATACTCTCCTTAATTGCCACAGGCATGTACTACTATGAAGCTACTGTAACAGATGAGGGTCTTTGCCGTGTTGGTTGGGCCACAGATCTCGCATCTTTTGATCTTGGTAAGTTTAATGACCACTGAGTCTAAAATGTGCATTGTCCCCCAAAAAAGCCATCAAAACTAAAATAAATTGAGCTGTGAACCTCAATGGAGAATGGCTTGAAACTGATAAAAGCATATTTACCATCATGCAAGTACTAGCTAGAGTAGCTTAAACTCAAAGCCAGAAAAAGAGAAGTTGACAGAAAGATGGGTGAATAGTGGAAGTTTTTAAGGATTTTCAACCTTGCCTAGGGTTCAAACAAAAGAAATTACAAACTGTTACGGACCATCACAAATGCCTTATTTTAGTGCACTTGAACCCAAGTCTTTAATACCAATGATGTAGAATGATATTTTAAAACAGCAAAAACAAGTCATTTTAAACCTGTATTTCTTCTGCTTTATAACTGTTTTTAATTAATAATGTGTTAATGTTGTTGACCTTCAGGAACTGATAAACAAGGATATGGGTTTGGAGGAACTGGAAAAAAGTCATTTGGAAGACAATTTGACTCCTATGGAGAGGTAGAGTGTTGTAAGAACTCAATATAGAGCGATTTTCGTATGACCTTGAAAAAAGGTTTCGGTAAGTGTTCGTTCTTTGTTTCATCAGCCAATGGATGAATAGATCAAAACATGGCCTCTTTGTTTTCCCGCCAAAGAAACCCTAATATGGAGAAGGCATTGTTCGATTGGCCAATCTGTTGTAGTATGACGTCAAAGCGAAGTATCGGTTGATTTCTAGAAAGTTCTCGGGCATGAAGATTTTTCACCTGAGCGTTCGCTTAACCAATGAAAAGCCAGTCGCGTTTGTCTGTCCATTCGATAAACCAATCAAATCGCTCTATTTCCGTTCGTTTGTCATTTCTGTTTTGTTCACGCGCTTTCATTTCAAGGTCATACGAAAATCGCTCTAACTGCACTGCAGTTAAAGACTGAACTAGCTGATTATTACTTCATTATATTTTTTTATAATACAATCATTATTTTATAAAAATAACTTCCTTCTTATTCGATTCATTGGGTCAATAGTTTTACAATAACTGCAATGATTGACAAAATTAATTGTCTGTGGGTTATTTCATGACGCTGTGGCCCTATCAACAGCTCTATTAAAATATCCCATGAGTGATCGTCATCTATGGAATTGAAAAATCTTTGCAAATTGTTGCGGTATTACTAACATTATTTGGCTTTAGAATACATTATTAATTATTTAAGAAAACTAGTCTTCTACAGGGGTAGGCAGTAGTTGATGAATAAATATGATTATGGCTGTAAACATTATATAAAAGTAAAACTGACAGTTCAGCTCTGACTACCAGTAGATCTTCAAGATCAACTTTGGCTACTGGTAAGTTGAGAAATCCTTCCAACATTGACTTCCATTGTTCTAGCCTTGCTTGCTATGGTTTTGTTCTGCACCTTGAGTGGCTTTTAGTACACTTTTCCCTATGAGACCTTGAAGAAACTACAAAATTTATAGAGATGGCCCACTGTTGAGTGGTCGTTCCCAATTGTATACTCATGACGTGAGTAGATATGACATGAATTTGTTATCTAAGAACTTAATGAATTAAGAATATACTTTTTTTTGTCTATTTATTCTCCAGCCATTTGGAATCAATGATACTGTTGGATGCTACATCGATCTTGATAATGGATCTATAAAATTTAGCAAAAATGGTAATAAATTAACCTCATGCAATGTTTAATATCATCATTATTCACTGCATTAAGAACCATGAGGCTTACTAGGTCAAGTTCAACTTCTGTGCATGATGTTTTCAACTAAGATCTTAAAGTTCCCTCTGCATTTGAAATTTTGAAGGCACCTAAGGTTTTGAGTCAGAAGAACAAACTGGTCTACATAAAATGGAGCTATTGACAGGCCTTGATGAGAGGGAATTTAATTAGACACATTGGCAATGCATGCACCTGAACATGAAATCTGACTGGTTTGCATCAAATTTACGTTGTTTTGTAGGAGTGGATTTAGGCCAGGCATTTGAGATTCATCGAACTCTTCAAGGGAACACCTTTTTTGCTGCAGTTGTGTTAAAGGCAAGTAGAAACAAATAATGGCAAGAGATCCTGTATGTAGCTTGCTCTGATCCAACCTGACAGTCTTCATTTGATTGAGGGTATTACATGGTATTAAAATTTTGCAGAGAATTATAAAGTTTATCAGAATTTACAGTATTCCAGACATGTCAACTGCAAAAAAAAATGTACTTCATACAGCAAGAAAAAATAAGAAGTAAAGTCATTCAATGCTTCAGTGTATCCAACATCACTGTCTGTAGAAGTGTGTTTTAACATCTGTGATTATTCTAATATTTTTTCACTGTTTTTTTATATGATATGCAGAATGCAGAGCTGTTGCTTAACTTTGGTGATTCACCATTTCAATATCCTCCCAAGGTACAGTGAAAAATTAATGAGTTATTCCTTAAAAAGTCTTGGTTTTTCTTGAAGCATTTTTGGCTCCAATAAGTTACAGGGCTGTCATTAGTAGCTGGCTAAACTCTAAGTTTGTAAATGAGTCAAATGAAACAAGTATAGGAAGATTTGTGGGACGAATGATCGCCTACTTTCCCTGAAAGTACAGGTTTTTACATAATGTTGAACCTTAATAGCAGCCCTGAATTATGGCATTGCTTTGTCTTTATAAAGCCCACTGATTGTCCCTTGCTTTTCTACTCACCATTACATTTTATAAATGCTTATTCTGTGTTTATTCAGTGCTGAAGATGCCTTAAATAGCATATTTACCTGCCTCTTAAAAGCTCTCTGAAATCCCCATGAAATCACGTTTCTCTTATCCTTTAAGTTATATATACATAATTGCACTGTTGTATTGTATATTTAAGGGTGGCTACACAGCACTGTCCAAAGCCCCAGCTAATGCAGTGAGTGCATCAAATATCATAGGAGGTATGTTATTACCTGTTACCATCCAGAGGGCACAGTCTATTAAATTCCATTTCCTTCTCAGACAGAACTTCTTAAAAATTCTGCACATGGTGGGGGACAGATTCCAAATGACTTCCAAGTGTGTTGTGAAGAATGATGCAAAATAAATATAAAAGAATGTTGGCTTCAGTAAATTCATTTTTTTACGGCAACCTTATTCAATGTATGAAAGCAAATTAGGTGTAACTTTTTTTATTGCTGCCCAATCAAATGGTGATTATCATTTTTCACTTAATACCCTTTTCAACACACTCGACTGTTACAGTATCAAATAGTTGGTTACTTTTTTATCTTCATATTTGCTTTTAAAATTATTTCTAGGAGCAGCAACTGTGACAAAGCCTAAATCTGGAAAGTTCATCAACAAATGTAGTCCATCTGCAATCATAATGGAGGTACTGTGCATGAATTGCAGTGTTTTAATTTCAACAAGTGCTGTTGTTACACTGAGCAGGAGTCACATTAGAGAACTTAAGCAAAGACGTTTTTGAGTGACGCACGTCAACCGGAAGTGAGGTCTTCTCCCTTACTATATACCTTGACGCTAAGAAATTTGTATTAATAAGTTTCTTTTCTCTTATAAGGACGATTTACCTGAGAGTTTCAACCAAACCACCGCCCAATGATGCAAAACGTCCACTTCCGGTTGACGTTTGTCACTCAAAAACGCTGTTGCTTAAGCTCCCTATTAACAAGGCAACCACTCTGGGCCCAGTTGTTCAAAGATTGGATAGCGAGTGTTGTCCATCGGATAAATCACTATCCAGTGGATAAGTATTAGGGAAACCTATTATTGCGTTATCCACTGGATAGATATTTATCAGGCCTCAGTTGTTCGAAAGATGGATAGCGCTATCCACTGGATAAATTACTATCCACTGGATAGCGCAATTGGATGTCGTAATACTTATCCTCTGGATAGCGATTTATCCGGTGGATAGTGCTATCCAGCTTTCAAACAACTGGGGCCTGGTGGATAGCACTAACCAATGTTTGAACAACCGCAGCCTGCTCATTAAGTTCCATTACTAACAGGCAACTGGTTTGAATCCCTTATTCAAATCTCTAATGCTGTTATATTGTGTTCTGTGATCATTCCTATATCAGGCTCAAAATTATTCATTTCAACACATTAGCTAAATTGAAAGAATAAGTTAATAAATTCTTAGTAATTTAGGTTTCAATGTATTTATTACCAAGTGCCACTTGAGGAAACTGTTTATACCTTCCCTGCTGGAGACAGGACGGCCACTTTTTAGGATGTCATTCCTGCAATATGAAGGTTCAAGTAAAGAAAAGGCTGCATATTCTTCCTCAATTTTGAGAGGAAATGTGCAGGAAATAAGAGGGAATTAGCAGACTGAAACTTCATCAGTGTCTGCTTAAATTGTGGCTTCTTGTTTTTAATTTGGTGTTAAAATTTAATCCAGTTTTCATTAGAATTGAACTGCGTCAATAGTTTTGAAAGCAGCAAAGACATAAATGTGCACCTCAGCTGTACCTGCTGTCATGTCAGTGATGGCCTCTTAACCCTTTAAGCCCTAAGAGTGATCAGCGTCAAATTTCTCCTTGTAATATCAATGCTTTGTAAAACAGAGTGGTCATTATAGGTTATTTCACGGTTGGTGAGCGCGTACGATTTTTATTCACAAGTTGTGTAAAACAAACGAACGAGCGCTGCTCGTTCGTTTGTTTTACACAACGAGTGAATAAAAATCGTACAAGCGAACTAACCGTGAAATAACTTATTTATTATATACATATCGAGATTCATAAGCGAACAGAACTCAAAGATAAACATATCTTTATTTTCTTTCAAAGGAAAACAACGCGCAGTCAAGCCGAATAGTTCTACGGAAGTTCAAAATTTGAAATACAGAAGTGAAAACCCGAGACTTCATTTTTTGTTGCTTATCAGAACCCACATGCTTGAATTGACAAACACTTGCCTTTCCGTTTTAGATCCCTTTGCTTTGAATGAAGCGCTTTCCGAGTTTGCTCGAACTGGACGTCTTTCATAAGGCAAAGTCCACAGTTTTTTTTCTTCAAATAGCGCTCAAAGCTAGCGAAGAATGCCCGAATTAGGGTCGTATTCCTCGTTGTCTTCTTTTTTGCGAACCGTTATAAGGAACTCGTTGAGAAACTTGTTCAGCTCTTGAGAAGTCAATTCATCCGTTTGTCTCATCCCGCCTTTTAAAACAAGAAATCGTGTTTGGTCTTTTTCTTTGTATTTTCATTTTCCTGTCCGTCTGTGAACTCTTCTACTGATGAATCTAGGCTCTGAAACTGTTAGTCTGATTTGAAGCCATCTTTTGGAAGAAAAATGCGCCTAAGCTCTTAGAAATGTGCTATTTGTCAGTCAAGAGGAGCGGCGAGCGAGCGAGCGACAGAGTTTTCTTCACTAGTGAAAATAATGATACAGCCAATCAGAGCATCGATACGTCGTTTTTCACTAGTGAAAAGAATGACACAAGATGAATTTGCTTGATATTTTATCAACTTCTTCCCACTACTTCTGTAGGAAATGAATAGGGGCAACAAATGAGAATTCAAATTTTGATCTTAGGATTTAAAGGCTTAAATTCATCGTTTTACCTTGACCTGAATACTTACCCTGCATGAATTCTCTTTTACAGCCTTCAAGAGAACTGGCTCAACAGGTGAGGTTTTTAATAATATGCTAGCATTTTATTATTCTTCTATTAGAAGACTATATGGTTATAAACTAACAGTTACTTGACAGTGTGAAATAGCTCGCATATAATTTACAGGTCATCTGCTAAATATAAGGGATCAGTAGCCAGGCGCGCTGGTTTTAAAATTTCCTGGGGCTGGATGGGGAACCAGTTCGAAGGTTGGCACTTATTTGAAGCTTAGGGCTCATGTTTGTTATTCACATTACATTGATTTTGTTTCAAGTGAATTTTAACATTGTATAAGGTAAATACAGAGCACATCATAGTAGTATTCCAGTCTATTTTAGGCAATTTTTTGTGTCACTATACTCAACCTTGGCAAGGAGTAATTTTCATATAAACGTCTGGATCAACCAAGTCGTCTCAAAATTTGTTTAGATGATCATGATGATGCAGTAGTTTCCCACGCAGACGTTTTTAGGGAAGTCGGAATGAGGAAATATCACACCCCTAAAACGCCTGGGTGGGAGACTAGACGATCCCGTGAAAACGCCACTGATGTGATGCGGGACGATCTGGACAATTGGGGAGACGGCAACTGCCTGGACAAAAACGAAGCATATTTATAGCTGTTTCCCATACAAACGTCCGTGTTTAAGATGTCCTCTCTTGGGGAAGCTTGGCGCTATTTACATTAATGGTTCGTAGTCGTAATATTGCTCTTGTCTCTGAATATCCTAGACCCACAATCAGATATCAAACTTCAGGAAGTTTTTACCAAATCCTCAAGTGAAGTAAGTCAGTTTCATGTTATCAGCGGTAGTTTATTCTATACATACGTACTAGCGATGATCAAAGCATGATTTGAGCAAGATTATGGAATGCGTCAACTGATCTCGATGTCCTGCCGCCTCCCTCTTCTTTGTCAAGTTAGAGATTAGAGACCATTAGATTCTAAAACGAGTTCGACTACGAGTACGATATTTTCTCAATACTAAGTAGTGCTCGCGCGTAAACCAGCGTCATTAGGGACCTTAAGATCCGACGACGGCGACGGAAACGGGAACGCCGCAAAAACAATAGGTTTAATTAGCAAAACAACAATTTTGCACGTGCATCACACTTTTTTGTACATTTCTTTGCCGTCACTGCACGACTACGACGTGAAAATGCCTAATTCCACGATGTACAGAGGAAGTACACAAGCGAGGACGAAATTTCCTCTCTCTTTGTGAACTTGGATGTGGTTCTTAGGATTCAACTTTTGAAGGGTTCGCCTACATTAAATTTTGACAAAGTTAGTGACTTGGAGTAATTGCGATGAAGATTGAAAGAGCGCGAATTCACTTTTTCAGCGACGTTTTCTCTGCCGTCGCCGTCCTCGGATCTTAAGGTCCCTATAATATTTTGGCGGGAAAACGTGGTAGCCGTCGTCACTCTACTACGAGTTTCAGCGAGAATAGGGACTTTAAGATAGGTCACTACGGTCGCCTGGGACGGTTAGATGGATGTCACGTCACGCAAAACACGCGTGACCTTTTACCGTCGTCCTTCTGGGACGGTATGTTTTCGCCGGGTTTCTCGTCGTGAAGACAACGGTGAAACCGATAAGAGTTCATGCGTACTTACCTATCGGTGAAATGAAAAAAAAGTACAAGTACGCCTCCTTGTCACTGTAACGTTAGTCTTCTATGTTCACTCCCCCCCCCCCCCCCTCCCCCAGCATTTAGAACCCTGACAGCGGACCAGACACAATTGAACAATCAGTTTGGGATTTTCAAAACCTTTCTCTATATTCCATTTCCACCAAAAACACCTTTTTTTCGCTATAAATGTTCCCTGTGGCCCATACTTTTCAATATTTGGCAAATACAATCTTGGACAAAAATGTTAAGAAAAATGCACGTTGTATGTTTAATTTCACAATACTTCCCTCTAAAGCCCGGTTAACTCAAGATACTCCCCCCTCCCCCCCAAAAAAACAATGTTGAAGTGTGGCCCGAACATTTTTGCTGCCTACTAAACAACATTGACCAGGGAGGGGTGGGGGAGGGGTCGACATGGTGCCAAGTACGCAGGGTGGGTCTCCTGTGTGTAAGAAAGAGCAAAATTCTTAACACTTTTTGTCCAAGATTGTAGCTTTAATTTGTACCCTTACTCTTCTGATTGGTATTCTTCGTATAAAATAAGAAACTCATTGTCTTCTTCAGTAATTGAGCCTTCTGCGAAAGAAACGACAAGCGAGTTTCGCACACGACTTCACCGTCCTTTGTTTTTTTGTCCGATCTTAAGTTGAAAATTTTCGCGGCTTCTTACCGTCATGGCCCCAGACCGCCCGTATACGCATCCAACCGTCCCAGCCTACCATATTGACCTATCTTAAAGTCCCTAATGTCGTGAGTGGCGGGAATAAGTTATCAAATGTAAGAAGTTTTAGCATTTTGCAATCCGGAGAGGTCTCAACGTCCTTCAATAACGATAACAGTGCTAACTTTTCTGGTGAAAAAAAGTACAATGAAGAATTTCGGGGTGTCTATTTTTTGACAATACACGAAAAAAAGTTTACAGTCTCTATTATGTCATTCGCCCATGTGATATCTACAGGGATTCAAGTTAGGTATCCCAAGATCCGTTAGGTCAACAACGGTTGTCTATACAGTCTCACTTCAATCTGTATTAAGAGTGCATGAATTCTACGTCGAACGCAATAAACTTCAAGCACGCACTTCAAGTATGAACACACCCTCCCAAATTAAACTTTGATTTTCAACGAAGTTTTTCACTCGTTCTAGTAAAGAGTAATTTGGGAAATGGTACAACAGTTGTGAAAGAAAAAGTACTAATATCTTCATTACTGGTGACCCAGTACCTATAGTTTTCATTATGGGTCTACTACAATCTTAGTTAAAGAGAGAGGTTTTAAAACAAAATAAGCAGATAATAGTTTAACCAGTTGTGCTATTTGCAAGCGTGGACGTTGAGTTGAACGCCGTTGTGTACGACCTTTTTTTTAACTTTTAGGGAGGTACTGTTGATTGGTGGAGAGAATGTGAAGACACAAGTTCAGCAGTTAAATGAAGGAGTAAGTAACAAGCGTGATTCTGCGCAAATAATCACACCTCTTCGGAGCCAAGTGTTTGAATGAGCACCTCCCCTTGAAACACTGTCTTCTTCCCTCCCTCAGGCCAATGTTTTTTTTTAAATGTTGATTTATTACTGTTCTATTGCCAAATGCGAGCGCTTCAGTTAGGAGGCGTTTTTATCAGCAGTGGGTTGAACTGCGCAGATATGGACGAGGTCTTCGTAGTATCTAGTATCCATTTATTTCGCAAAGAGCCCAGGATTTGAACAGCCTCTAATAATAATTTCAAAGTATTTTAGTACTGCTTCTGCCTTATCGGGGGTAGCTCTTGACAAAGGCCAGTGGAATTCAAAAGGGAATTCATAAGTAAGGATAGCCAATTCTGGAATATATAGCCATGTCCACACGAATCGGGGACACGTTTAAAACCGCATAATTATTTTTTATCTGGATTCGTGTGAACGGGGCCTTAAACTGCTCTGGAGAGCGGTTTCAAAACAGTGCGGTTTCAGTGACCGGATTCACTGGTTTCGTGTGGACAGAAGGTCGATTCGTGTAATCTTATGTGCGGTTACAAAAGTATCCGGATTCGGTCTTAGTTCTAAATGGTCTGAGTGGTGCATCATTCAGTGTCGTAACAAATCCATCATCACCGGTGATACCGTCGGGTGCATCTAAGCGTGCACACGTTAAGAAAAAACATGTTCTAATTGGGTGCAAACATGACATGTTTTGCCGCCAAACATTTGAAGTTTGGAGTACTCTGCTGTTGTCGACTTGATTTGCTTTCGCTCGACAAAATATTCTTTGCAAGAATTTTTAGACGTAAAGAATAATTTCTGAAGTCAAGTGTGCTGTTTGTGAGCGAGAAATACACATGCCTGAGAGTTGAGAAAAAATGAAATGCGAGCGGAAAAACATATAAACAACTTAGTTTTGGCGCGACAGTTTGCTTTAATGTCTGTCAAACTTGAAATGTTTGGCGGCAAAACGCGTCATGTCTGGATGCACCTATTAGAACATGTTTTTTCGTCTCGTGTTCACGCCTACCAGGTGATCTGTGACGTCACTGCGGGGGCCTGGGGAAAGAAATTTTAATGCCGTATCCCATAAACCAAAGCTGACGGGAACAGATTGAATTGAATTGAATTGGTGCGCGCGTTGGTTTATGGGATACGGCATTAAAATTTCTTTCCCCAGGCCCCCGCAATGACGTCACAGATCACCTGGCCTAGATGCAACTGACGGCAGTTTTAGTGCATCATTTATTCTAACGTATCCATCACCTTGATGAGTAATTTCTTAGATATTGATTTTGTTATAAAACTTAACTCTAAAAGGTCACGACGTTTCGACCTCTCCGAGGCCATTTTCAAGTGCGAGTAAAATATGAAATTAGCATAAATATATTAAAATAGTAAAAACAGGAAATATGTCACGAACGCTAAAATGCGATAAAATATGTAAATATGTAAAAATAAGCAACAAAATATTCTACGGAAACAATTAAAAACAATTGAAGTAATTAAAACTGACCTAAACAAATAATTTTGCGCGGATGGAATCGCATTGTTTGTTTAGAGTTGGTTTCAGTTCTTTGATAAAAAACATTTCAAAAATAAGGCAATCAAACTTGCTCTGACACTTTTTTAAAATTTTAAAAAACTGCGCAATGTCATCTGGGGCTATATCGTGTTCCTCCTTGAGGTGATTTCCAATGGCCGATCCCTTGTGTTCTTCAATCCGTTGGTGAAGATGTCGGCACGTATAGCCGACATACCCTGCATCACACAGGTTACACTGAAAATTATACACAACGCATTGCTGATTCACAAGGGGTGGCTTGTTTTCCCTCACTTTGATTTCATCCTTGATTTTCCGACTCGTGTACACGGGGCTGATGTCTACATTGATCTTACGGCTGAGGTCTCCTAGTTGTCTGCGCACTGAGTTTGCAGACTTCTGATCTTTAAAAGGCAGCACGATTCTGATTGGGTCTTGTTTCTTAAGCTCTTGTTGTTGGGTAAGTGCATCTTCGGACACTTTTGACTCAATAAATCGACGGATGGTAGACTGCACAAGTTCTTCTGGGTAGCAAAGACGGGAAAAGGTCACTTTGAGGCGTTCACACTCTTGGTGAAATAGTTTCCATGTAGAAGAGAGCTTAAAAGCACGATTAAGCATGGTGTTCAGCAGTGACCGTTTATATCTTTCATCCACATGGCTATGATAATGTAACAATAGCTCAGTGTCCGTAGGCTTTCGGTACACCTTTGTGTTCAAATGGCATTCATTTCTGATGATATCCATTCCCAGAAAGGGGAGTCTTCCATTTTCTTCAAGCTCCATTGTGAAGTTGATAGAAGGATGACTGTTGTTTAATGTCATTAAGAACTCAGAGGCTGCTTCTTCATTGGGCATTGTGCTAAGCGTATCATCGACATAGCATTTGTAGAAGGCAGGCATCTTGTTTCTGGCCTCTAGTTGTTTCTCGATGCTGCACATGAAGGCGTTGGCCATGAGAGGTCTCAGTGGTGAACCCATAGCAACACCATCTGTCTGTTCGAATAGGTCTCCTTCGAACTGAAAGAGCTGATTTTTCGTGGCAACTCTTAACAACTCGATCAGTTCCGTCTTCGTGATGTTGAGATTGTGCTCTTTGTTGAACCAGTCATTTTCGAAGGCTCTTTCCGCGATGTTTTCAATGGTTTCATCTACAGGAACGTTGGTGAAGAGTGAAGATACATCATACGACACTAAGATGTCATGGTCATTGATTTCCACCGATGATAATATTATGTAACTAATTTGTGCCATTTCCATTTTGTTTACATAGGTAGACATAGTGACTGGTACACCGGGAAAACTTGATGATTTTATTTCAACTGATAAAATTAACCTTTCTCAGGTACATAAATTCCGTATCACTGTCACCATGTGATAATTTCAACTGCTAACGTTTCAGAGCAGTCCGTTGTTTCTTGAATAGGCCTTTTGAACGATGGCTTCATTTTAGTCCTACTACCAGAATCCTTCAGGGTTTTGCTTTCTCAGGCAAATTATGGCTTTTGTTATTTTAACTTCACTAGGATTACCACATTTAGATATGAAAGAAAAAACGCATTGAACTCTGGGGCGCTGGGCACAAACCAACCGGGTGGAAATCTCAAGCTTAAACCTAAACCTATAAAAATTTCACGTGGTGGGAGAACGATCTTTCTAAAATCAGCTGAACAGACTAAGAAGAGTGGAAAAATTGAATCTCCTGAAATTACCAGCCCATACTTTCTGCATGTAAATGGTAAAGACCCTTGGGACCCGTTTCTTAGCCTGCGAGCAAGCTCTCCGGGGCGCTCTGGCGGCGGTGCGGGAAGATTGAGGAGCGCTTGCAACTACGTCGAATGACGTTGAATATCTGTTTCCAAAAAAATCGATGCGAAATGCTGATTGGGGGAGATGACAGTAATGACGTCATTATTACGTGTTTTTCAATGTATGTTTACATTCGTGCTCGTTTCCGCTTCGCACTGATTGGCGGAAATCTGACAGCTCAATCGAAGGGGCGCCACAGGGGATTTGGAGGTGGAATTCAAATTCCAGAGACGTAGTTGCAAGGTCTCCTTCGTTTTCCCGCCCCGTCGTAAGAGCGCCTGGAGAGCTTGCTCGCAGGCTCCCCGTTTCTCGAAAGTCCCGATAACTTTTCGGACCCGAAAAGCTCTCTTATGTTTGCCCTGTGTGCATTCATGATCAAAGTTTCAATAAATTTTGAAAACGATACAATGAAAGTATCAGTTATAGTTAACAAAGCAAAATGGACCGGTTTGTGAGCTAGGAACTGTACTGTTATTCAGCAGGTTTTGGTCACAAAATTTGCCTTCGGACCTCAAAATTTACCGGGCCTTTCGAGAAACGGGCCTCTAGTCTTAGTAGTAAAAAGCCAATTGGCTGTTTACTTTTTGATTTAATGTGACTTACATTTAGTTATACCATTAATTTTTCAGGTCCGATTTTTTGTCCTGGATGAAGCGGTATGTTTAACAGTAAAAATGGTCATGATGTCCCTTGAACGGTTTTTTTAGAGGCGATTTATGTATTCTATAAATGTGGTTAATTTTCTTGTAACCTTGTGAGGAAATCATTTGCGGCAAAGAAGTAGCCTTTGACCGAAGATCTGTCTTCTACACCTATAGTAGTAGTGTCATGCAATTTTTATATCCATAAGAATTGTTTTGAGCTGTTTTTATCTGCTTATTTTTTATTTTGAAAAGTTCTTCGCTTGAATCTGACGTTTGCCGTTTGCCGTATACGTGAAGCTTCAACTCTCTGATAATTCCCTCCTCGAATGTTTCAGGGAGGCCATCAGTCCTTCAGGCCACAAGCACGCTAACGCTACAATCTTGGACAAAATAAAATGGAACAGCAAACCCCCATCTCCCCCAAATCAAGGATGAAGCCGCGCGAAGGGCAAAAACGCGCCATTTTCGTCATCCTTGATTTGGGAGGGAGGGGGGGGGGGGGGGTCTACAATCTTGGACAAAATAAAATGGAACAGCAAACCCCCATCCCCCCCCCCCCCCCAAATCAAGGATGAAGCCGCGCGAAGGGCAAAAACGCGCCATTTTCGTCATCCTTGATTTGGGAGGGAGGGGGGGGGGGGGGGGTCTACAATCTTGGACAAAGTAAAATGGAACAGCAAACCCCCATCCCCCCCAAATCAAGGATGAAGCCGCGCGAAGGGCAAAAACGCGCCATTTTTCCATCTTTGATTTGGGGGGGAGGGGGGGTCAAGGTTTTCCATTTATTTTGTCCAAGATTGTAGCCTTGTACTGAGACCTTCTTGGGCTTCGTCAGGCGTTCGTTCTCCTCAAAAGTCACGCCAAGGAACGTTTGCGTAGAAAGCTGCCAGCACGGCGCTTGTATTTACAAACTTGAGTTGATTGTTTAGTCTTAACTTTAGATCTGCTTTTTTTTTTCAGGACGGTTTACTTTCACAGGGAAACCAAGATCTGATTCTGAAAATCTTCAGCAAAATTCCTAAAATGAGTCCAGATGGTAAACGGTTACAGGTAATTAGCTTAACTCATTTGATAAACTCATCATAGCTATAGCAATCAATTATTCTTATAGCTCAGATATACTTGAGCAATCGTTGCAACGCGACGAAGCTACCTTTGAACACGCGCTCTGACTGAAATACGTTTGAAAGTCTTAAATCGTTTTGGTTTCACTTTGACGTAATATTTCCTAACCACGGCAATTGCAAACCGTGAAGGCAACACCAAAGCAGAGGTCCCATACGCCTAGCTTTAAGAGGGAAAATAGGAACCTTTTTTTAGCAATACGTATACATTGAAGGGAACTAACAGCTCATAGACTTTATTGATAGGCTTCTTTTGACGTACAGTCAAACCTCTTTAAAATGAACACCAAAGGGACAGAACCAAGCGTCCGCTTTACAGAGGTGTCTGTATTATAGAGGAAGGGAATGTATGATTTTTGGCATTTCTGGGACCAAACAAACTGTCGAAAATAGAGAGGTGTCCGTGTTATAGAGGTGTCGGTAAGGGGAGGTTAGACTGTAACACGTTTCCAACCAACGGGCTTTGCCTTTTCTTTTACAGATGATTGTCTGTTCAGCAACCCTTCATTCTTTTGAAGTCAAGAAACTAGCTGTGAGTTTGACAATCAATGGCTTATGATTCACTGAGAGTAATAGAGTTTGTAGGAAGAAATGTGTGCTTTATCCTGTCATATTTAAACTGAACAAATCAAGCTACATTCGAAGGAATCTATAATTTGTTTCGTGGTAGGGTTATCATCTCTTGCAATGTTTAAAAAAGATGACATGTCGAAATTGTTTTTAGAAGCAAAGGTTGTTTTCGGTATAGATTGGCGGTGCTTTGAAGTTGTCTGTGCTATGGATAAGATGGTGTCAATCAAAAGACCCAGTAGACTGAATCCATCGGACCGGTGCTTGACCGTAATGGGGGCATACAACCTTATAAGGTGTGGTCCTCAGGGTTTTTCCCTTTGTAGGCAATCATCATTATTCACCCAATTGGCATGTGGTTTTGAATATGTCTTCGTAACTATCTAACTTGGATTCTTTTGTCATAGGATAAAATTATGCATTTTCCAACGTGGGTTGATCTCAAAGGCCAGGATGCTGTTCCTGAAACCGTTCACCATGTGGTAAATAAATATGCAATCTGATGGTGTTGCGGAGGTTTTTTCTTTATCCTTTTAAGTGCCAACAACACAAATTTTCCCCTAACAGTGTCCATACTTCATCAAGAGGAAACGGTTTATGAGGATCAATAAAATGATCACCAAAGGAAAAATGCTTTGATCTTTTATTGAATTCTCCCAACTAATTCTTTAAGGAAATGTATGGAAATCAGTTTGGAGAATTTGTAAGTGGATATCGGGGCTTAAAGGGTTATCCTAGTTCCGAAGTCCTCACTATAAAAATTGAGGCGAAGTGCAAGTATGAGTGTTTATCCCTTTAGTTTCCAAGATTGATCAACATCAGTTTTCTCTTAGCAACATCAGCAGATCAACAAAAGTAAAGGTTATGAGAATTACTAAATTAATCACCAAAGGGGGAATGCTTTGATCTTAAACCAAATTCTCTCAACTATTCTTAAAAGAAATGTGTGGAGATCAGTTTTGAGAATTTGCATGTAGACTGCATAATTTTATTTTTTCTCTCGCCGCACGTGGCTCTGAGGAAAGAAGGACGACCGCTCGCGTTCTAGTTTGTAAGTAAATATTGGAGGCTTAAAGGGTTAAGTAACTTGTGAACTTGCAATCAGCCAGGCCTGGTGTTCTTAAGATTGCTACAGTCGCTGAAAGAAATCCAACTAGGCATGTGAACGATCATAGCGACTATTTGAAAATCAGGCTTGAGATAATTAAAAACTGAAGCCTATCTTGTCCAGAGATCAAGAGTTCAAACCTCACTCCTCTAAAATTACTTTCTTTGATTCCTGATCTCACTGTCGTTTGTAGAACTTGCCTTTCAGAAAAAAGTGTAGCGTTTCTCGATTTTATCAACAGTTACAAAAAAAAGCAATAGCCCAGTTTCCAGTTCCCCCGAAGCTACTGAAATAAAAATGATTTTTATTCTCATGTAAGAAAAACCCATTTTCACAAGAAAGGTTTTGCACTTAGCCTCGTTTTGAAAGTGAGAGTTTTTGGAGCTCGAACATTGCCTATTTAATCTTTCATTTCAGCCCCTCTTTTTCTCGTGCGTAGCCCCTTATCTCGCGTGCGTTTCTCCTACTCGCGCCCACACTTCTCCAGGTGATCTGTGAGGTCACTGCGGGGGCCTGGGGAAAGAAATTTTAATGCCGCATCCCATAAACCAAAGCTGACGGGAACAGACTGAATTGAATTGAATTAGTGCGCGCGTTGGTTTATGGGATACGGCATTAAAATTTCTTTCCCCAGGCCCCCGCAATGACGTCACAGATCACCTGGCTTATGCGTGATTACGCAGCATAAAAACCGGCTAGATAACAACGGAGTAATTTGGCATGGCTCCACCGACCTTTGCCCCAGTTATTTGTTTTTGTTTTTTTTTAGGTTTGCCATGTTGACCCGAGGATAGACACCTCTTGGCAAAAAATCAAAAATAAAGTTAAGGTGGGTATAGATGTCCCTTTGTTCTTCCCTTCCTGCTAGTTGTAGTCTGTGTGGCAAGCATCAAAAGGAGACGTAAAAGGAGAGGAAATGGACAGAGGCGGAAAGGGACTTCTTTTCCTTTTCCCCTTTCACGCTCCCCCCTTCTTCCCGTCCCCTCCCCCGCCTGTTCCCTTCCCTCCCCTCCCCTCCCCTCCCCTTTTTGCGGCTGCCACACAGGCTATGATAGTTAGCAAACTATAAGTAAATCATCAACTCGTCTCTTTTCATTTAGACGGATGGAATCCACGCGAAGGACAACACAAAATCCGGCGGCCAAAGTCCAGGTACTAACTATTTTTTTTAAAAATTGATTATGATTTTTAGAATTACGGTCATAAAACATTGCCTCCAACTGTATGCACGGTGGCTTTTTATCACTGTCACCTTTTTTCATTAAAACAATTACATATAGACGTGTCCCTATGGATTATATTTTACTGATTTTGAAAGAAATTTCGGAGCGGAAACTCTCTTACAACTGTGGTTTGGTTCGGAATCGAAGAAACACAGTAGACCTTGCGCCAAAAGCCCCGTGCATTTTACAATTTTGTCATGGACAGTGACCAGCCAGAATAAAGTGGTAGTTGCAGGCCCATAATACATGTTCCTTGCTCATTTACTACATTGTGAAAAAAGGTTCAGTGGTCTCTTTTTTGTTAACATTTATGTGCTAATTCATTTCCCTTCGTTATCAGAATCTCTGTCTGAAGCTGTAAAGATTCTTAAAGTAGATTACCTCGTTACGGCTATTAACGAACATAAGATGGACCAAGCCATCATCTTCTGTCGCACAAAGCTGGATTGTGACAACGTGGAGAAATATCTAGTCTCTTTAGGGGGAGGTAAGATCAGAGAATAAATACCACAAGTCATTTCAGTCGCTAGAATACACTTGCACTATCCCAAAAAAATGATTTAATTCTCGACTTTGTAGAAAATTACGTGAGACTGAAGATATTAGGGGCTGACAATTTGCGAGAGGTGGCCGGTACTTTTACTTGCTTTTGCCTCTTGAAGTGGCAGTGAATATAATATTTAATACTATTTTGCCAGGTAATTTAAGAAATTGTATGCTTGTATATTCGCGTAAAACAAACCTGTTCCTTTTTTATGCAGGTCCTAAAGCTATGGTCAACGAGTATTCATGTGTATGCCTTCATAGTGACAGATCCCCACAGGAAAGGAAGTCCAACTTGCAAGCTTTTAAGGTGCCAGTAATCACTTGATACAAAATGTGGTCAAATTGTGTGAATGCTCGTTAAAATAAGTAACAGTTTTTCGACCGACAGTGTTGACAGTGTTGGAGAGTAACTAAAATCCTATTTAAAAATAGTAAACTTGTACTAGTGAGTTGTGAATGCACATGGGAGGTTTGCTAAGCGGGAAAGAAGCGTTGTCCTGAACCCGAGGTTGTACGTCCATTAGAGAGAGTTAAGTTTGTACAAGGTTTGCTCTTCTTCTACTATCGTCATTCCCCACTCAACAAACTATACATGAAATGGGTACTAGCATTCGGTGCAACGATTTCTGGGATCGTTTGAGTGGACAAGCGTTACTTGTGATTGGTTAATGGTTGTCTTCGAAACCATCGACTCGACCAATCATAACTGACGCTTGTCCACCCTAACGATCCCAGAAATCACTGCAACCAATACTTGTACCCATTCTCCCTAGAGTTTCTGAAGTGCGGAAATGCCGTTTTTTATATCTCGAAGGAGGGTGAGGTGAGATTCCTTATCTGTACTGACGTTGCCGCAAGAGGTATTGACATCACTGGTGTACCATATGGTAAGTCTTGACTTAGCACACTTTTATCTTGCTATAAATACGGGTGCTACTGGAGTCCCAAGAGCAGTCAGTCGAGTCGGCAGAAATGGCGCCACGAAAGTTTAGAAGAGCACTCGCTCTCTTTGGGCCGTTTCTTCCAACATGGTTAAGTCTCTGCTCAACGGCTTATAAACTATTTGGACAAGACTTGGTTGCCTTTGCGTAGAAGTAAATGTGATCTCCTAATACAATGTAAACGAATACAGACCCAAACGCTGCTTCCATGGATCAGCGCCGAGTTTTTCGAGGCCTGATTTGCGTCAGTCAAGGGTTACAGTGTAAAAAAAAAAGCAGCATTTGAGTGCTAATTAACTAACGATCAACTCGGTTCTCTCGCTCACATCTTCCACCATTATCACTTGTGTTTAATCAAGTCAAAGTAATTTTTGTTAAATTGAGGATGCTTTGAACGAGTTGTTCCGTTGCTTTGGTAACATATTACGTCATTGACATGACCATATATTTTTCACCAATGATTAGGCGTTTGTTTTGTCCCGATGATCATGTGACAAAGGTCGCCAGGTACCTCTCTGAGTAAGGCTAATAGGGAGTTTTAGCAACGACGACAGCAACGCAACGAGAACGTCAAAAAAGCGATAGGTTTATTGAGCGAAACCGGCAACAAGTTTGCACGTGCATCACTCTTTTTTGTACATTTCTTTGCCGTTACTGCACGACTACGATGTGAAAATGCCTAATTTCACGTTTTATGGAAGACGTAAACAAGCGACGACAAAATTTTGTTTCTCTTTCTAAATTTGATGTGGTCCCCAAGAAATCAACTCCAAGGAAATTTACCTAAATTAGACATTTTCAGCGAGCTGGAATAAACACGACAAAGTTTGAAAAAACGCCAATTCATTTTAAAAGTGACGTTTTCAGCCAAAACTCCCTATTTTCTTTCCTTTTCCAGTTGTGAACGTGACATTCCCAGATGACAAACAGAACTATGTTCACAGAATCGGTCGAGTAGGAAGAGCAGAGAGGTAACTATGAACTGAAATAATAATCGGCTCTGTCTTGAGAGGGAAGAGGAAAGCTGTCCGTTTAAGCTGGGAATCAATGGGCGGGCGGGATTTAATCATGACACTGTTCAAATTACTAGTGGTATATTTAGTTTTTTTTCCTCTTAACACACCTAGTTAATGAGTACCGATTTTATTTGAAAGTTATAATCATGTATGATGAGATGATCGTTGGAAATTAAAAGAGTTTGTTGTAGAGCGAGCTCAGGACGGCGGGCAACGTAAATTCCGAGGGGAAGGGGAGTCCAAAAGGAGGCAATTTCCAAGAGGGTTGGACGGTGGCGTCTCGAAGTCTTTTTTCCGGGGACTCCAAGATTAATGAGTTATTAAAACTAAAGGCTGGGCCTCGTCTATTAGGTAGCTATCACTTATTTTACTGTTAACAGTGGCGCCGTGGTATAGGTGATGGACTGCAGATCTACGTTCTGGGTTCGATTCCTACTCACGCCTCCAAGTTTTTTTTCCTTAAAAATTGAAGAGACCTAGACTTTCATAAACATTTCTCAAGCAGAAATTTCATGTAGGAAAAGGGAAATGTCTCAGAATGTCTTGTGAGGGGGAAATGTCACTTTGAAGTATGGAGATGAGTGCTAACCGTGTTCACTCGGCGGTGCTTAGTTTGAATTTAAGTGGTTCTTTTACAGACGACATGATTCTTGTAGTGTAAGGTGTTGCCTCCATGGTTCTCGGTGGCTTACCGTTTATAGGTCAATTGCACGATGGCGTCATTTTACTGTAACTGCCAGAATGCTTCAGTTTGTTGGGTTTTTTTAAACCTCAGCGGGATTGACAAATTTAAATAAGAAAGCAATTGCAAAAACGAATTGAATTCTGGTAGTTGAAGTCAAATTTTCGTCATCGTAAAAATGGGCTCTTAATAGCCAAGAAATCCCTCTAAAAGGCAAAATTAGGATTATTAGACTCTTTATTAACATGAATGAAAAACGTTTTTCTCACCTTATCACAGAAACCATGCAGTTATCTTTCGCATAATAGTATAGCGCAACAGCATTTTTAACAGAAATATTCTTTCCCGGAAGAGGGTACCCAACCAAGTTTGAAAACAACTGAAATTCCAGGGGGGTTGGGGGGGGGGGGGGTTTCTTCAACACAATTGCCTCCGTGGACGGGTGTTATTTTCTGGAACTACACGTTGTCCTGATTGAGGGCATTATCTGAGAAGGGGTGCGCGTAGTTTATCTTAATATTGTTTTCGAGTCAAATTCCTTTCAGTCCAGTTTTGTCTGTGAAGTAGAAGAGGTTCATTTTTCTTTATGTTTGTCATTTTTCTCTTGTAGGATGGGACTGGCACTTTCACTCGTTTCAGATGTGAAAGAAAAGGTAATGTCTATGGGATACCTTTGAAACGTTGAATGTAGCTTTTTGAGAACAACTTTTGCGTCCTTTCATAGTAAATAAAGCTCCGTAAACGTTTCAGAACTGAGCTTCTCTGAAAGGGTGTCTGTTTCATTGTTTTTCCTTTATTCATGTCAGGTATGGTACCACTCGTGTCCTAGCCGAGGTAAAGGATGTAACAACACGCGCTTAAAAGATCAGGGTGGCTGTGCCATTTGGTATGACGAGAAACAGGTAAATACACCTAGACATTTCTTTCTTTACATGTGTATTTATCGAATTTTATATGTTCATAAATCATCAGCGAGCAGTTTCTTTTTAGAACGATTTTGGCGCGTATTCAGTCAGCAGAACCCACAGACCTGAAAATGGTAAATTTGACTTTTTAGTGAGGTTGAAGTCTTTTCCTTTGAATACGTCCATAGCGGAAGCGGAGATTCCACCTTCACTCCGGGAAAAACTTGCTCTAAAATGTGTAAACATCGCGCCATAAGTCTGGTAAGGGAGTTGCTTGCTATGGGTTACAGGGCCGGGTTGTTCGAAGCTGAGTTAAGATAACCCACGGTTAGTGCGAAATTTGAACTCAGATATGAGGGCTTAAAAGCAAATTCACTCTAATTCTCTTTGCCTACAATTTGATGATTGGATACTCTAAAAAGAATAGAGAAAATTATCCGAGAGATCACTCTTGATAAAGAGATAAAGAAGCCCGGGTCAAAATTTAACCCCGGGCTAGCGCTAACCGGCTTTCGAACAACTGGGCCCAGGCTGCGAGGGAGAAGAATACGCGCGTGTTCGCCTCTCTATTATTAACCGTAAGTCACTAAGAACCATGGAGGCGTACGGCCGTACACGACACAAGTGATGCCATCTCTCAAACCAGTGAACTTCAATTACTTCCTTTCAGTTAAAAACATGTTGGAAGAAGACTTATTAGAACATGACCACATTACATCGAATACCACAATAGGGCCATTTATACGAGAGAAAATAAGACGCGTCTTACATAAGACGCGTCTTAAATAAGACGTGAACTTTCCGTATAAACGGCACATTTCGTCTAAAATAAGACGCGTCTTAGCTAAGTCGCGTCTTATTTTAGATGAAATGTGCCGTTTATACGGAAACATCACGTCTTATTTAAGACGCGTCTTATGTAAGACGCGTCTTATTTTTCCTCGTATAAATGGCCCTAATTTGTTGTGTAACAAAGCAACGGGTAGATAACCGGAAGTTTATTCATGAGCCGACGACAATCGTGTTACATATTAATACAATAGTGCAAGCCGTGAAAAAGCACTCAGCCGATCGCAAATAAAAGGTCATCGATGAAAAGAGTAATTTTTGCTTTGAAACCCCAATTAACGGTAAAATAATTGATAGCTTGCTCATTAATCTTACTCGGGGTCCCCGGAAAAAGACTTCGACAGGCCACCCCACACCTCCTCAGAAATTGCCTCCCTTTGGACCCCCCCCCCCCGTCCCCTCTGAATTTCCGTTGCCCTCCGTGGAGGGGTGGGGGATATGGATATTTTCTGGAACTACACATTAAGCGGCTGCGGCCACCTTTTGGCCGTCCCAACGAGAGTTCTGCCATTGTTGTCACCTCTATTAAGCGGCCATCAAGCGTTTGCAACACTTAGTTTGGCTTCATTTTAAGAATATGTTTCTGCTTAAGGTTATGCTAATTTATGACGAAACCTCTATTAAGTAACGACTCGAAGCAATCGGATTAATTTCAGGCTACTATTAAGCAGCCAACCTCCATTATGCGGCCACTTGCGGGTACCCCGAGGGTGGCCGCTTAGTTGAGGCTAAACTGTAGTTTATTTCGCGCCCCTTATTTCTTGTGTGCGTCACCCCGCGCCCGCCTCCCCCCCCCCCCCCCGCCAGACTTTAGTTCTCAGCTAGTTTCCAAGTAATAATTTTGCCTAGCCTTCCACCACGCCTTGTCTATTTCTCTTGATATCTCTGATTGAATTCTCACAGTATCTAGCAGATGTTGAAGAACACCTAGGTGAGACCATCTCTGTCATCCAACCTAACATGAAAGTGTCAGTTAACGAATTTGATGGCAAAGTGCAGTACGGCGAGAAACGACGAAGAGTAGGTAAGGACTGGGTCTTCAAACATCAACCTTTGCTTCTCAATAGTGTTTTTCCGTGTTACTTTTCATTTCTCAATATTTAACGGCAGAAAAATCGGCTATTGTTTTTTTGTTTGTTGGTTTGCTTGTTTTTGCTTTCATCACCTTGTATCGCCCGTTTGATTTTTTTCTGTACATACAGGGCCATTGTTTGAGACACACACAGCAGAACTGGCGCCGTCAGTCAGAGAATTGGCGGAAATGGAATTCAAAGCCCAGACATCATTCCTTAGTTTGCAACACAGAGACTGGATGAAGCATTAACGTGCGGCATGCTACGTTTGATTTCTCTGCTTCATTCAAGCCCTACTCAGAAAAATTGAGGTAAAACAATCGCAGTGAAAACCAGCTATCAGCCTTCACTGAGCTAATTGTAATCTGGGAGTTGTGGGTTTGGTTAATAGCGCCCGTCTTTTGAATAAGGTGATATGATCAAGGACTCCGCCAAGCAGAGCAGTTATAAGAACTGAATCGTTACAAAATGAGATGGTTTGCCTTATTGATCCAAAAACCTTTCCTGACATCAACCGCGACAGGCGTCAGCCTTGCACAGAGCTTGCTTGCAAGCTAGTCTAACCTTGGAACTGGACAGAATTAGTCGAACAGTGCATCAAGTAAATGGAAACAAATAAAAATACTATTAATAACAATTTCGCAATTTTGTCCATTCTGATACATGCTTATGCACTGAAGTCATGTATTTCTTGCTCAGTTGAAAAAGCCCTTTGGATTGCTAGAGTGGATTTATTTGTTGCCTTTGTCAACCATTCTAAGCTTTGCCAATAGTGAAAAAATCTGGTTATATTTTTTAACCCAGCTTTTTCAGAACTGATATCAATGCTCAGTTTCCCCTGTCTTTTACACTTTATTTATGTAATTACACCGCTACTTTACGTAATTTAAGACTATTACAAGTTTCATCTGCACCTTACAGCAAATACAAAGACTGTTCAGTACTTTATTTTAACAGCCCCGAATAGTTAGGTCACTTCCAAGTTCCAAAGTCGCTCACTCTGAAAATTAGGGCAAGTCCAAAACCTTAGTCTTATATGAATGAATTCAAAATACTGGCCTAGCTTCTACCTTCGGAGGCTTCCAGTATATCTGGGAAATGACCTGTTAATAACAGAAGAGTGGAAGACTGGTCTCTATATAGAGGCGCTTCAACAAAGGTTTAACTGCTAAAAATAACAATAGACCATTTCCGAGTTCCAAGAACTTTCACTTTTAAGGATAGAGGATAAGTGCAAAACCTTTCGTATGAAAATGAGTTTTATTTGCATGATTATAAGTAAAAACTCACTTCATATCCATAGCTTCTCGCTTTAGCCTCGCTCTGAAATAGAGGTTTTGGGCAACTCGGAAATGTTCTATTACCCGTGCTAAATGTCAATATGGCCGACAAACTAGTAAGCAGCATCTATATCGAAAGCAATTTTCAACCGTGTTTAACAAAGTAGCCTTCAAACGTGTTTAACTTTAAAATCAGTGGGTAGGTCCCATGGAATGGGCGTAACGTAACTAGTTTAACTGACAAACAAAAATCCGCTGTAACTCGAACCACGATAGTACATGTTCCCACTATCAATCACGCTGCGAATCCGCTGCCAGCATGGATCTCTGTCGTAAGTAGGCGCCTTAACTGTTACGCATCCTAAGCTTGTGCTCCCGGGATGAAGGCCCATCGCGTAACGCCCTGTTTGAGTGCTCTGTGTGTAACCATAGTAACCAGAACTGTCCTCTTTCTTGGGGTAGAGATTGTACCAGTCGATTTTGTGCCGTCTGTGTTGGTACCTATTTCCAATCAAATACTCGCCCCGTGGAGTTGGCCCTCCGTAGCGACGGTCGTCTCTCTCCCTGGGTGGCTGTGTAGTACAGCTTACCGAGGATCCACCCCTTTAAAGAAAAAATATATATTTGGCATTAGCCCATGATTCATGGGGGAGGGGGGGCGGTGGCTGATAATAGGACACAAGCCTGCTAACCCACACGAAAACAATAAAGGGAGTGAGTGATCGTGAAAAGTCTCCCTTGAGTTCCCTTGCTCTAAGCGTTCACTTGCTTGACTTCTGACTTTTTCCGGGTATTAACATGGTTCAGGGGCAAACGTTTTCACAAATATTCTGCAGAGTTTCTCTTTTTCGATTTCAAGAGGAGACTGTTTATATAATCTTGAAAAATCGTAGCAGCTTACTTTCTGCAAGTGAGCTGGTTACTACTCCTGTAGTGGTTGCAGACCACTGCATTTGGGTTTCCAGCTGGGCCACCTGCAGGACTAAACCAGTTATGATAACAAGAACTTTAGTACAAATCATGTTAGTACTTAAGGTACGCCGGACGCAGCAACTTCCATTCTCAACAACTCCTCAAAACGCCTGGTTTTTTCGTGCGTTTTCAACGCACATTTCGATAAACTTTAGTTTGTAAAAATCGTTTAACTCCGAACATTGTTGGCCCAACAATGTTGGTAGTTGTTGAGTTCGTTTTCACGTAGCTAAAAGCTTGACCGGTTTCAAACTTTGCGCAACGACTCCCAACAACATGCAACAGGGTGTGCGAACGGACACAACGTGTAACATCCAACAATGTTGGGAGTTTTTGGCCAACAATGTTGCGTCCGTTTGCACAGGGCTTTGCCAAATTAGCAACCTCGTACCCAGGGTTCTCTCAGTCCTACTCGTCCCTACAAAGCGAGAGAACCTGGGAAGAAGGTTGTCAATTAGCAGATAGCCAGAATTTTTTGAAAGTTTTGATTGATTCCCTTAACTCGGGATATCCTTGGGTACGAGCCTCAAAATACTCCGAGCAACTAGATCATCCAGAAGCTGAAAGTTGAATCAGTGACCTTAAGTACTCTCTAAAAGAGCTGTTGTTTGCTTGGATTTTTGTTTATATCTAATAAATTCTTAATCCTTTATTGACAGTGAAGATGGCTCGCTCATTTTTCGGGTTAATGCGGACTTCGAATTTGTCTGTATACAGGTATTTCGAGAAAGGTTGTCGGAAAAAATGTGCACGCGACAATCCCGAAAGGTAATATGGGATATGATCAATACACTGTTCCTGACGACTGTAGCTGTCGAACCTACTTTTGTTGCTTTCCTTTAGCACTCGCAAACGCATTTTCATGGCCTTTCGTGCGAATTCTTTCAAATTTCTTTGAAGAAAAGTAAACTCAAAACCACCCACAATGCCTTTCGGGATTGTCGCGTGCACTTTTTCCGACAACCTTTCTCGAAATAGCTGTATACATAGACTACGGGGTAGTCCCCCATTTTTCCTTAGGGATAGTAGAGCGAGCGAAACGCGAGCGCGCGTGAAAATCACCCCACGCGTGTCGCCTTTTCTCGCGTGGGGTGATTTTCACGCGCTCTCGCGTTTCGCTTGCTCTACTATCCCTGAGGAAAAATGGGGGACTACTCGTAGTCTAATATATACAATACATAAAAGGCCTTGGCTAAAAACCACCCTTACTATATAAAGGGAAACTAAGTGTTTAATTTCTTCGGGGGGGTAAACAAAGTAAAACAAGCAATAGGGCGGCCGGCCACTTCCGAGTTCCCCAGGGCCTCTGTATCAAAACGAGGTTAAGTGTTCACCCTTACGGAAATGATTTCATTCTCATGCAAATAAAACGCATTTTCACAAGAAAGGTTGTGCACTTGGCCTCATTTTGAAAGTGAGGGTCTTTGAAAGTCGGAAGTGGTCTATTGGAGTCCATGCATCACTTCGTCCGGCACTAAAGTGACGTGTTTAGTTTCTCTCTATCCTTACATAGTTGACATAGTTGGTATACATTAAACGCTAAAACACTTTCCCTTTTAATTTTGGTGCCCTCAAATTGAGTTGAAACTTTGATTTAGGGAAATATTTATTTCATTAAATAATGATTGTATAAGACGGGGTTGGTGGTATGATGCAAAAACTACTCAGGGGCAAGCGTGACTTACCTTCCCCCACCAGTACTGGGGCGAGGTGGTGGTTGCGAGCGTTGTCT
The DNA here is from genome assembly GCA_038088405.1 of Porites divaricata. Taxonomy (NCBI): domain Eukaryota; kingdom Metazoa; phylum Cnidaria; class Anthozoa; order Scleractinia; family Poritidae; genus Porites; species Porites divaricata. The sequence continues at coordinate 6,468,547 of JBBMOI010000016.1, read as the reverse complement.
TCTTCTGCGCCACCAGGAATGCACTTCAGTGGTGAGCAACGCCAACAGCAAGAAGACAAGAAGTACTCTCAGGTTCATTATTATCTAGAGGAACTTACTGTAAATAAAGAGAAGAATAATTTTTCTATATTCAAATTGAGATTTCGGCTATTTTTTCTCCACAATGACTCGGGACTTTATTCTCATTGAAGAAAACCTTGCCTAGTCCCTTGCATGACGTCTTCCTACTTTCTCGGTCAAAGCTTGTCGTACGCTACAAAATTCTGAAAATTCTGCATTATTCGAGTAACATTTTTATTTTGAGCACTCGCTGCTGCAAGGACAAAGTTTCCATCCCAGTCCGTGTTTTATACCCAGTGCGCAGTCCGGTGTGCTTTGGTGAATGATGACTAAACAAGGTAAACCTTGTTTCATAGATGCCAACTCTCCCGCTTTTGGCGGGAGACTTACGCTTTTTTGCCTCGTCTCCCGCTCTCCCGCTTTGGTACATAAATCTCCCGCTTTTTACGTTCACTATAAATATTGAATACTTAGCAAAAAATAAAACAGTCTTAGTTTGAGGTTTAGCCCATTTTTAGCTCAAAACTTGAAGTTTTCTTAGGGGGTGTTTACATGACACTGGGGCGACTTTCGTGCCGCGACGGGTTCACTCCGGTTCCCTCTCATGGCTCTACATTTGTTTACATGGTACCACCACAAAAAGACATGCCGGCGCGAGTCGCCCCGGCGTGAGTTCACTCCGGTTGTCGCACCGGGGCGAGAATTTCACTCCAGTACGAAATCTCGCAACGGTATCATGTAAACACGAAACGACCACCCGTTTCGGTGTGAAATCGGTCTAATGTTCGCGATTTTGAATCATACGTGCATTTTATCAACATGAAGTGTACCTTCAAATAACGAGATCATGTGAAATAACCCAGTCATCATGTAAACGCGATACGAAATCAACAAGTCATGTCGGTATGAAACTCGCGCCGGTGCGAGTTTTCTCGTGTAAACACCACCTTATTCGCAGTACGGTTTCTGGAGCATTTTTGTCATTGACAAAGATTATTTCTAGCATTCGAATTTTGATAGTATGTACATCATGTAAGACGTCATATAATGTCCTAAGTCATTCCCATTGGGGGCTGGGTCAATTTTTCAGGGGGGGGGGGGTCGTTGAAATTCCGGGGGGGAAAGTAAAAAAGGACAGTCTCCCGATTTTAGGTCTCCAGAGGTTGGCATCTCTGTTGTTTTCAGAGGCTGAGAAAACCTAATGTACGTTTGGTTCCTAAAACCTCTCTTCCTCTTCTTCCGCTATTTTCTCATGAGTTTCTGTTGCGGCGCAATTGACGTCTGCACCAAGATATGGGCAAACATTTTTAAAATTTGCTCAACGATAGCAGGTTATGAAGAATAAGAAATGGAGAAGTACTTGAATGAATGATAAAGAAAAAAAAACAATTTCAGCTTTAATTAGCCATGATTCATACCAAAATATCATATTAAATTAACCCAGGCAATTGTATCAGCCGTATTTCACTTTTTGAAGTTATTCATTTTATTCTTTAAATATATTTTTAACTTAAGTTTGACACCCGGTTGTTTGAAGGAACCACGCTGGAATTTTTCAGCGAGGAAAATTGCCTGAAACTATCTCAGTCAGCATTGAAACATGATGCTGTGCCTGTACAACAGTTTATGATAATATTTTAATTTCAAGGTGGAGCAAAATGGCAGTCACAAAATGACTCCGTTTGCAGGATATTGTCAGGAAAATCCTGTAGGATGGGGAATATCACTGTTTTCTGACTAACTAGCAGATTTTGCCAATAAGTCAGGAAAATTCCAGAGTCTGTCCAAGATGCCATTCTATTTTTAATGGCAAAGACTAAAACCGGTAAAAAATAAAGTCCAAGGATTGGACTTGATTCCTTGCAACATCCCAACAATACTGATTCAAGTTTCCAAATGTCAGCAATGATTACTGATCATCCCCAAATTCTGGGACGTGTTGGAAAAAAAAGAAACACTCCTGATACTTCCAATTTGTCCCTAACCATCCCAGACTATTGGTGATGTGTACAATTTCGAGCAAGTTTTCATAAGTAGAACTCTGGGATGGTCAGGAAACAGTGAAATCCCTGATTATCTGTGATTTTCCAGACATATAAAAACATTGCCTCGAAAAGATTGCCTGCCCAGCCTCCACCCTGCCCCCATTTCTTGCCAGCTCTCACTCCCATGATCATAACCAATGATCTGCAGTCCTTAACCCTTTAAGCCCCAGTATCCACGTACAAATTCTCCTGACCGATCTCCATAGATTTTCTTCAAGAATTAGTTGACAGAACTTTGAGAAAAGATTACAGCATTTCCCCTTGGACACTGATTTTATTAATTCTCATAGTCTTTTCTCTTGATTAGGTATTGATAAATTATCATTAGGAGAAAAATGATGTTGGTCCAACAGTGGCCCAAGCTTGAAATATGACCATCAGCACTACTGCATAACATTCAAGACATAAGGAATTGAATGAGAATTTAAACGATTGTTTCTGTAGCCTACGAATGCGAAAAGATTTAAATAAAAATCCGCTAAGATCACTTAAGTTGTGTGTTTCTTCTTTCCTGTGTGGTTTTCAAGCCGCTTTGCTCTCCCTATAATCCTTTCATAGCAAGATCAAACCGGTTCCATGCAACAGTGCCATTGGTTGGTCACTCTTGGGACCTTAAGGGTAAAATGAAGGAATGAGAAACAAAAGGGGGAATTGACTATAATGCAATAAACCACATTAGACAAATTTTGTCTTGATTAAAACTCTAAATATGAGTTTCCTTGCTGGCAAAGGGGAAGATGTTGTTCTTTTTTATTTACTGAGATGTACTGTGAGGAAGGTTTCCAGCAATGAGCTAATGTCTCCCATCAATCCAAATAATTGTCTGCCAAACAATGCTTTATGATAAAGGAACTGCAATTAAAGAAACAACAACAACAATATTTTTTTTATTATTACTATTATAATAAATATTTAAACTGCCTTAATCTCCTCAAAACCAAAAGAAATAAATTCTTGATGGAGAAAAATAACTCAAACACAATTATTGCCCTCTCATACCTTCAAAGTTTATTCTGCCCAAGTTACTGATCATTAATTAATTTTTTATTTAGTATCCTTAATGCAGGGCTCATACAAAAAATTGCCAGCATTTTAGAAAGACGTTTCAAGGACCACCTTGGTACCATGCAGGGCCAGGTTGTTCGAAGCTGGGTTAAGATAACAAAGGGTTAGTGCGAAATTTGAACTCAGATATGAGAGCCTGAAAGGCAAATTCAGTATAATTCTCTTTGCCTACAATTTTATGATTGGATACTCTAAAAAGAATAGAGAAAATTATCCGAGAGAGTGCTTTTGATAAAAAGATAAAGAAACATGTGTTTAAATTTAACCTCAGGTTAGCGCTAACCAGCCTTTTTAACAACTGCAGGCCCAGGAATGTAAGTCACAGATTTGTACATCATGCAATTCTCAGTCCAAGCTAACAAGACTTTAGGCTTCAACTGCTTGCTCCTCCAGTTTCTCTAGATACAGTTTTCAGTTCACATGTATTAAATTGACTGTTAATTCTTGCACAAAATACAAAACAAGTTATGTAAATCACCTTACAATTCCCTGGGCTAAGATTTATATTTTGTCTTGCATGGACAACCAAAAAGCATTGAGGCAAACGATCAAAACATGTTTTTGAAATGTGATGTCATCTCAGTTGCATGGGCTTTTAATCCCAAAAAGCCTGCTTTTCCATGTATTCCTAAAATCTATCTGTAATTATATCATTTTGATATTCTTGAGTTCAGAGTTTGAAATTTGATGAAAAAAGTTGCAAAAATTAAAGTTCTTGTTGCGTCACTTGGCAATAAACAAGTCACACTAAGAGTAGAATTGCAGTATGCAAATGAGCATGAGTAGCTATTAATTTTCATAACCTGATGGTGTCACAAAAAAAAATTGTAGTAAATTCCGTGTCCGGCCACTATCTACGGAACATAAGCAGATTGTTTTGCTCAGACATCAAAGAAAAACTTCTCTTTAAAGATTTTTCCTCAAGCCAAACATTACTTAGTTTACAAAAATCACCTTTTCAATCAATCAATAATTGCATAATTTTAATAATACAAATGTTTGTTAATTTTTCGTAAAAAAATTATGGATTAATATAAAGTAGCATATTTTTTCTGAAAAGTATACTTTCTGCCCTTTCAAAAGAGGTTAATAGCTTTCTGTGCTGCTGCAAATACTTGCTGAGATAGTTTTTTCATTTGAACAATAATATATAAGGTACATTTTGCCAATTTTGGACCAGGGAAAATGAGTTAAAAAAACACTTTCCATGCCACTACATTCAAAGTTGAAGAAAGTTCAAGGACTTTTCAATGACCAGCACTGAAATTTTGGACTTTTTCAAGGATCAATGGAATTCAAGGACATTTCAATGACCACATTCGATTTTCAAGGACTTTTCAAGACTGTGAAAACCCTAGGACTGTAATGATTTTTTTTTTCATGTTGCATCTAGTGCTAACGTTGCTTCTTATTCTAAACTTCAACCTCAACAACTAAAATCAATACTCTGTTTTTCAATGATTATAACCTTGGAGGAGGAAGTCCAGATTTATGGCAACAGGTAGGACAAGGTGCAAATGACGTCATAAAAGCATCTCTCCAACTTAAAATGAAACCCCAAAACTCCCCTGAATCAAAGCTGAACACCTAACATAAAATAATTCTATGCTCCATTTAAGGAATAGAAGCAATGTACTGTGATCCAGTCTGTGAATATCAAAACAACTGCTTTTAAAACAACAAAAGTGCATATACTTTGACAGTAATATCTACAGCCTATATAACATACCATTAACAATATATTTTTCACCGTGAATTTCTGCAAACTTCCACATTGGTCGCTTTTGCTCCATGATGCGTATTTTCCTTCTTGGACTCATTTACTTTCAATTAATGTTATTACTAAATCTTGTAAGTTGGTAAGCAGAAATGCCAGCAAAGATGGATTTTTCCACCAATACCAATTTTTGTTTTGGAAATTCTGACCAATCCTGACAGAGTTACACACAAAACAAACAAGCAATATTTTGGGGGAAAAAAACAACTGCCAATTTCCCAAACAAGTTAAAATTTTGGCTTATGTGCATGTGTGAAAAACAAAACGTTGCTTAATTACACCTGATTAGTAAAAAAATATGCCCTTTTATATTGCAAAACTCTTTTTTAGCCATTACCATTGGCATGCTAATGGGCCAAAAACCAGTTTAAAAAAGAAGAACTGGTGAAAAATGCAGAGTTTTTGCTAGTCTTCCCTCTCTCTCACTCTCATTACAACTCTCTTGACAAACTCGCGTGGAAACACGTGCTATGCGGACTAGTCAATTTCTAAAAACTGAATCACGGCCATAAGCTAGGTTTAAGAAATTTCAAATGAAAAATGTTTTTTGCTTTGGGGCCTCCACTGTATTTAATGCACTAAAAGCATCAACTAAATTGCTACCAGCAAAGTTTACCTTGATAATAGTTCATGAGAGCCCCTGTACAAATATCTTACCGAGTGACTGCCAGAAGCTTTTGGATCTCCAACTTTTGATTGCCATTTTGGCCAATTGAACACATGTTTGGAGGGATATGATATTGTGTTTGCTCTAAGGGTTTATACCTTGTTTGGCTTGCAAAAATAATTTCAAACTCAGGGGAGAGGTACACACTTCTTGATAAAAAAAATTTACTAGACAGTGAAAACTATCATAAGATAATATTAGCTCATAATCCGACTGCTAAGTGATCATCACTCTACTACTGAAATCAATGAACTGTTTGCAGTTAGCACCCCAATAAAAAAAAACCGTTGTTAATGCATTTGAACTTTTTGTTTACCTCATGTTACCATTCCAAACATCCCATTGGTTATAGGAATTTTCCTCCCTTTAACTTTTAGAAAGGCAATGACAACAATTCACGGGTGGAAATTATGATCATGAATACTGACTTATAAAAGAACTTTTCAGCACTTAGTTCAATGTTCATTAATCATCAGGACAATGTCTATTCCTGTCACATGCTTGCTAAGGAAAAGCCCATTTTCTAGCAAGATCAAGAACCAAAGAAATTTCATATAAGATAAGTTTTGTAACCTGCCTTACTTATCTTGTGTTATTCTTCAGTTTCTGGTCGCTGTATCAATGACCAAAGTGTTAATGTGGTTTCTTAAAAGTCAACTGTAATTATCTGAAGTGAAGCTACATCTCAGAATTAAAAACAATATTTCTTCTGGGCAATGTTTTCCTATTGAATTGATGGCCACATGAAAAGATTCCGCTAATTTAGACCAAAAAAAATCCTTACCAAACTCAACACTAACTATCCCCTTTTGTCACTTAAAGCCCCTTCAGTTATTGCCATTTCAGTATGAGTTTCCCTAGAAAAAATTAACAGTGGAAACAATTTATTGTAGATCATAAAAATGAGACTTTTAATGTTTTGTACATCCATAATGTGAGTAAACAAAAGTACAATTTAGACATTGTCACTTAAAAGAAGATGCATGTAATAAAACATTTCTCTTGACCAACAGGTCATCTTCCTGCACTTTTTTCAGTGGTGGATGCAGAGTATTTGCCTATGGAAAGCACCCTTGGATCTTCTGCCCACAAAGTTAAAACAATAATTTGCATGAGGGCTACTATTTCACTGTCATGGTACAGTGCACGTGTATATACTAGACTGCTATTCACCTAGTCAGTGTTGTTACTTAGTTATATCTTTACTAGTTGTTTAAATATTCTGTATTTTCTATATCAGTAAATTGTGTGTCAATTGTTGCAATTGAAAAGTAACTTAATGGCCCATTGCCAACCTAGCTAGATACATTGCGCACTGCAAACACAAATCCCGCAAATTTCGTGTTACATGAAATTACTGATAGTTGTGAAAGGCTTATTTCAAAGATTTGGTATCCGTTCGAACAGCACAGGCTATCTGTTCAAAAAAAATTGTCATCCGTTTCAACGGGTTTGGCTATCTATTCGAAAAAGAAATGTCATCTGTTTGAATGACTTAGGCTATCTGCTTGATAAAAATTTTCATCCATTCGAACAGCTTGGGCTATGCCATGCACTGAACATCCGTTCGAACAGTTTGAGTTATCCTTTCAAAACAACTGTCAGCTGTACTGTGCTACTGTTCCAAAGCACTTTCACCAGAGCCATTTGCAACAAACCTGTCAAAAAATGTAAGCTTAAATAACAATATTCTTCTAAGCACTATTTACCATCACCTCATGAATTTTCACAGTACATCTTCTGCTAAATAGCCTTCTTTGCTTTCATAACATTTGATTATCGATACATGTTTTATTCAAGACTAAGTTATAACATTCAACAAATTTCCCGAACAAGTTATGTTTTAACCCATAAAACGCTTTTGGTAGTCTGGTATCTCCTGTGGGAATACACTCTCACTGTCAATGAACTTTGCCTTAATCATGTTTATTACCATAATCTTCCTTCACCATTTCTGGAAAAACAATAAGCTATTCCTACAGTACAGATCTGAAAAATAAAAGCAGTTCCTTGGGTCCAGGGGGGGGGGGAAGCTACTTCCCATACATTCTCTTAAATGAAATCCAAACGATGTTCTCACAACTTGCAAAGCGATCAGCAAAGGTCTTGCCAGCGGATTTGGTACTGATCATGCGCATTACGTCAAAATCCATAGATCAACGGTCTTGAGAAGAAACAAAAACATGGCGGTCGAAGGCGGGACTGTTTCGCACTATTATATTTTGGTAATTCGCAAATTTATTGATTTGATGTCGCTTTTCAGACATATTGTGTGGTTTTCTTTTTCTGTTAAACAATTTCCCTCTGCAGAGTTTGGAATATGCAACATATAGCTCCGTACTGATAAGAACCGCCGAAGAGTTGAGCTATCGAGCAGTGTTTTGCAGCAAACCTTAGGAAAGTTAAAGTCGCTTCAAGGTACAGAGCGTTCAGTAGTAGTTGTGATTTGTTTATTAGGGTCGTTTTGAATTTTAACTTTGGATTCAAGGTGTTGACTGATCGTAATAAACGAAGTGAAATGTTATGAAGTGTGAATGTTTATCTGATGTTTATTCAGTTATGATATGTAGAGCTGTAAGCTCATATTTATAAAGCTTTCTGAGTATACTTGCTTCCGATAAATTTGACACTTTCTCCAGTAATTTTTATCAGTATCCTTGCCGGGCAAAAACGATGTAACTTATAAATCGATCGAGCGCGTTGTTGTTGGTTAAGTTCTAACGCGGTTGCGTGTTAGTTTCCCCCGAAATTTCAGTACTGAAAGACAAATACGATATGCAAGAAAAACAAAGATGAATGATATTATTTTTTTCAATTTTTAACATTTCTGATTTCCTCTGCCGGTTCGCTTCTTGCTTCTAAAAAGTCTAAAAATATTTACTGTGGGAAAAATGCTGCAATTATCCGCTGACCATCACGCAGGCTGATCGCCTTGCAAGTTGTGAGAACATCGTTTCTCGGTCCCAGACCTCGTCTCTTCCCCCCCCCCCCCCCTGCTTGGGTCTTTACGGTGGCTTACATGTCATTAACTTGAATGCATGTGTATATTTTCATTCATTCGCCATGCCATACACGTTTCTCTCAGGAAATGCCAATGGACTCTGCTGATCCACTTCCATAAGAAACAATACTTATTTACTGACTTTGCAGGCGAACTGTGATAAAGGAAAAACACAACACTGACACGACCACAGCTTACTACTTTGACTTTAGAAAGTGCAATTTCAAAACAAAAACAAACAACCAAATTGCATCAAGGTTGGCAATGGGCCTTTCATCAAATAAAGAATGATCCTCGCAGTTGTGAATGCAATTTATGCAATTGCATAAGCAGCCTGAAAAAAATTCAGGACACCAACAGGATTTGAACCCATGACCTCGCAATACTGGGGCAATGCTCTAACCAAATGAACTATATGAAGCCAATGATGTTGGGAGCTTGTCAATTATGTGTTCATATGTTACTGTGAAAGAGATGAATTTGATTCTTAAGCTGATGTATATGAAATAAATCATATTAGAACTGCGGAAATGAAAACAAATGAAGAATGATCCTCGGAGTTCTGAACACAGTTAATTATGCAATTGCACAAGAAGCCTAAAAAAAATTCAGGACTTCAATGGGATTTGAACCCGTGACTTCACAACTTAATATTGGATATAAAGTCAAACCTCCAAGTGCGACCACCTCCTGTAGGTGACCACCTCCCATAAGTGACCACCTTCCCAAAAAACCAAAAATCTTCTCAGTCAATGCATATATACTGGAACCTCTCATAAACGAACACCTCCTGTAAGCAACCCCGACTAGTTTTTCGGCTGACAGTTGAGAATTATTGTCTATTGTTTTCAGCCTCTGGTAAGCAACCGCTTGACATGTGGTCTTACTAAACAACCCTTCAAGTTGCGACCATTTTAGTCGCCATGGTGCCTAAAATTTTGGAACTGGCGACTTGATTTGGAAAAAAGTCGCCAAGATGGTGACCGTGAAGAACAGGTTCGCAAAGAAACAAAAATGGTAATCACTTCTACTGAAATATTAAGAACATTTTATTCTGGCTGATTTGATTACTACTACTTTTTTACTTTTCCGTTGAAAAACATGCTAAATTGAGAACTCAAAAAAGGCTCAGAGCTAAGCATTTTGAAATGAACATCAATGAAACTTGACCTGCATTTGTTTGCCTTGCACGTGACATTATATAACCTTTTGCCATGTGACAATTAGTATCCAATCAAAGCGCCTTGCTTGTTGACATTGTCGATTTCTTTGATATCTAAGGAGTGATTGTCTGGCCAAGCTTGGTGGTTTTTTAACTGGACACATCTACATACTTTAAATATTTTTGAATCCATAAATAATCTAATAACACAATTTTCGAAAGAGGGATTAAGCTAAATTGGTGCAAAGTCAACACAGAAAAATGTATAATAACCGTAACATGAGAGCCGAGCAGTGACTTGAATAGCAGTTTAAATTTGTAAATAACAGCGATAATTGTAAGCAATCGAAAAAGCTGACAGCTTATGGTTGTTGCAAAAACATTATCTGTTAAACACCTGTAGCAATAATAAGGGAAAATGAAAATCTATTATTTCAAAAGCAGATTTTTGTTTGGGTTCCTTTCAAAGAATTGGGAAAAAATGTTTTCCCAGTACAACTCGTTGCAAGATTTTCTCATCCACAATGTTATCTCCATCTGTTTTAAGCAATGATTTGATTTATAAGACTTGTTGATCTGCCTATACTCTCCTGCCTTTGTGAGGATTTCACAATGTCCAGCAAAAAAAAACACAACCTTTTAAATCTCCAAAAATATTTGATAGTTGGGGAAGCAAGTCCATCATAAACAAAAGTCGCAGAAGAAATGTGAAACAAATATCCAAAAGAAAATAGATCACCTTTCAAGTTGCGACTGGGAAGTTTTGAACACATTAACAGAAGATGAGTGAAGTGCAGCTCTCATAATAATTATTATACCACTGAATTATCGAAGGCCCTAAAGACAAAATTAATGGAAATCATAATTGTCTTTACAATTCCACTTTCAGTATTGATTCAAGGAGATGAATCTGCAAACCTGGTTCTCAGACTATCAGTAAATAATGCCTTGTACAATAAATGAGTAATTTATAAACAGTGATGTATTTTAAGTTAAATTTGCTTACTACAAGTACTTTTGTTAATGACAATTTTTGATATATTAATTTATTAAAATAGTTTGGTGCCTAAAAATTTCCCCTGGCGACTAAACCTAAATAGTTGATCACCAAACGGCCACTGAACAAAAATTTTAACTTTGAGGGTTGCTAAACAGTGAACTACATCGTAAAAATAGACAAAAAGGAATTTATTCTTTGGCTGTCATTATTGTCTACACATCTATTACGTCTTTCTTAGTTCGATCTAAAACTACAATATTAACCATTACCCTTGAGAAAAAGACTCAGATTTCCAGGTTTCAGTTTAAGAGGTTTTAGTCTTATTGTTAGACATTTTAGGCACATTTCTGTGCAAGAACAGAATAGCTCAGTAATGATTTTGTCATAAAGACTACCAGTAATTGTCAGGGGAAAGTAAAATTTGTTTTTAGAATAAATATAGCCTTCCATTCTAGGTCAACTTAAAAATTCACGCCCTTGCGGTCCGACTCTCGTAAGCAACCATCCCCCATAAGCAATCACCAAGCCTTATGAGAGGTTTAACTTCACTTACAGGTTCGACTGTATGTGTATTAGTCCACCCTAACCATACGTCACCGCCAATAATAATTAAATATAATATCTTACACACTGCATGATTGCATCTGACGAAGGAGAACACATAGAATTTGAGTATTTTTACTTGCAGGATTACTGCAATGTCCCGCAAGTGTCTTTGGATGCCGTAATTGGTACAATTTCACAGTTTGGATGCAACCTTGGACCAGCTGGCATATTTGCCCTCGATCAAGTGAGGTTTTAACATTTTTCTTAGCCAGGAACTGGAAATAAGCTTTTCCAGAAAGAAGTGCGATGACAAGCTGAAAAAAATGCCTTCAAATTGTTGACAGAAATTTACTCTGTTTTCATTGCCTTTAACATATCACTTTATCCCAGCAGATATGTACAAAAGTTGAGCATGGGTACTTAGCTTAGGAAGCAATGTAAAAGTGCTTGTTTTGTTAACTTTTATAGGCAATGCAAACAAACAAATCTTAAAATCTGTAGCTACTCATTAGAATTTGACGAAATTTGCCAGAAATCCTGTTCATATCACACATCAGTCAATGAGAGCCTCAAAACAAATTTTGATCAAAGAGGTTTTGAGACACAATCAAGGATTTTCTTAAAAATTTCGAAAACTGTTTGTTGCAATAATATTTATAACATTTGGTTGACTTGTTTAAAAAATGAGGGTTACTAATTGTAAGCTGCATGCAAATTCATAAGGAAATCTAATGACAGGATTAAATTTTAGGTTTGTCTTCAGTCATCCATGTTGTCATGACAATGATCAAAATCTTACACTATTTTAACCTAATAAATGTGATGTCTTACTGGTGTATAAATATATTTTTTCTTTGCCAACAATGAGCTTTATAACTGCAACAAGAAGTCAACAAGTCTGCAACAAGTTCTGGAGTCTTGATTGTAGTTTATGGATCAAAAAGGACATAAAATATCAAGAAAATATGAAAAAATAATATCTTACTTAACACTCCTTGCCACCCCATAAAGGCCACCTATCACTCCCCCGCACCCCCCGCTTATCACCCCTCCTTATCACATTTTTTTTTAATTTGAAATGATTACCATTTCACTGCACTGATATCGATTATTTAAGATAAAGTAAGTTTACTATAATAGTGTATGACTGTAGTGAAAAATGATTTTTTGAAACTCACCCAGGTATTACTTGAACTGCACCGTCCAGTCATGTAACGGGTTTTCGCTCGCGGTTTGCTGTTTGTTAATTCGTCTTGTTTAACGATTTCAGCACTTGAAGTCAGAATCAAGTCAACAGTTTGGTCTGATGTCGTGTGATCTGAGCTTTCCAAAGGCAAACAGTTCCAACAAATTTACATTCACCTTTCATTATCTCGAAAGTACGCTCAAAAATTGCCTTGGAATCTTAGGAATAGAATTTATACTTTTCTCTCGATCCTCAATGAGTAATAGCCTTCAGAGAATCTCGAACTCTTGCAGCAGCTAAGGAACATGGGAATTGAAGAACACGAGGTTTTATTGACGTCACATGCGTGGCTAGTTCCATACCCCTCATCCCTCACATCGGCCGTAACCCACATTTATTCACTCTTAACTTTCAACGCAGCGGATTTTTGAAAAAATAAAGGAAAACGTTAAACCTTTGGAGAATTGGAGCGTCCCAAGGCATCTCCCCCTCCCCAAGGCCCATGAAATTTCGTCCAAACTTAATGGGGCACCTTTTTTGTTCGCTTTTTTTTTTTAGTTGCTCGGGTCGAGTTTTTTTCATGGTCTCTCATGATAGCAAGCAAAGTGAGAATATAGTGATCACAGCAATTGTCAGGAATTATTTAAGAACTGAGAGAAAAGCGTGCCCATTTAACAGAACGACGCCCAAAACGGCCCATAGCCCACGACGTACCCAAGCTTAACCACTGCGTAAATAACCAAACGAGTTATGCCGGTTGACACCATTTCTTTTCTGCCCAAAAGAAAGATCAAAAACAAGCCAAGCACTATAAATTTCTCAGTTTCTTCTTAACTTATACCCCCGTCATTAAGTTAGGGTTATTACCTTGATTATCTTTGATGTTTTGAGGCTTTTAACGTTGAAGAAAGAGAGACCGTTGTAAAAAGCACCGAGTTGTTAAAGCAGTTTAACTCTTCTGATGTGGCATAAAGCGTAGGCTTTGCTTTCCCTGTGTTACTCGGCTTGTTTCACGTAAAATCTCGTTCTTGTTCCACCATCTCATTGGCTCCATTGGCAATAATTATTCTGACGTTATTCTGTTCTTTGCTCGAGGAGAAGAGGCACTTCGTTCCGGTTCGTTAAATTAGGATAAAACTCGGCGGAGTACGAGTTTGGCATATAAAGTTTATTTAGAAATAGACATGCACTGACTGATTTTTAATAACTTATTGGCCGTATTTATACTAGAAGACGTCCAGACGCATTAAACGTCTGATTGTTAAGTGCGTCCCGTTTTTATACTTAACAGTTTATGAATGAGGCTGAGTATCTTATGAAGAATTATGGAGATCGAGGAGGGTGTTATCCGTCGAGGCCGTAGGCCGAGGCGGATAACACCCTCCGAGATCTCCATAATTCTTCATATGATACGAAAGCCGAATTCAATAACTGTTTTATTAGTCATTCAAAATAATTCCTAGTTTAAAAACATAGCTAAAACATGCGTACCTCCATCGATCCATCGATGTTCAGTTCATCTTCGATAGTGTACGTTTAGGTTTGTCGAGCTCCGCAAATATTCTCCAAATAACAGATGTCGCCCTTCGAGTTGTCTTCTTGCTGTTCTTGCCATGTTTTTAGCTATTTTTTCGCCTAGTTCTTACTCTTGAAACGAGTGAAATGTCCGCCATTTTTTCAAGTTCACAACCAAAACAACTCAACCTCGTCCCCAGGTCTTCTCGGTTAACGGTGCCTTAACCTGCGAAAACGCTACATTTTTTACGTCATTTCCTCGTTAAAGTCAAAATTCTTCCAAATTTGGTCATCGGTAACTGGTTATGGTGAATTAAACTTGTGCTTTTAGCCAATCAGAATCGGGAAAATATTTTGAATGAATAATAATATGTCTTAAACGTCTGAGACGACTAGTTCATCGTCGATCAGAAGCACTTAAGAGCAATTCTCTGTAAGAATCAAGCAAAGTGGGAAATGAAAAATTTTGACCTCCCCTCAAATTTTGCATGCAATTAGATATTGTGGGGGGATGTCTAAAAATGCACTTTGTTTGGGTTGCTACTTTATTGTTGTCATGGTAACACCAATTGTTTGTTGGTGGCAAAATATCTAATATTTAACTCAGAAACTGTTGTAAAAAGTGCAAAATGTGTAGCTCTGTTTCTCAAGTCCATTAAAACGCTACAACCCAAGACTTTAAGCAGATATAATACCATCATTCTAGTTTACATTTGTGTATATTGCTCTTTATTATATCAAATTTGCGTGTCATAAACGGTTAATCAACTACATAGAGTTTCGGCCATTTGAGTTGATGGCTAAAATATGGTTATCCTTTCCCTGAATTTCTCCAAAAGTACGGCAGTTCCAGAGCTAAAACTAAGCAGGCAGTTTACACACATATCCTAGTTACTAAGTCTGTAAAAATCTCTGCGGGCCGGGCTCTTCTGTTTGCAAAGGCAATTAACGAACAAACGCCAAATTTCAGTTTTTGTATATTTCATCGCAGTTGACAATCTATCTACTAGCCAACAAAATTTCTAAAACACTGAAACTACCTTCAGTATAAAAGAATATTATGTACTGAGTCATTTGATGATCAAAAAATTATTACTGGCCTTCAGTTTTCTAAACAATATCGATCAAAATAAGGCTTACTTTATGGCTTTCTCTACTTCACCACTTGAAGCGTAGCATTTACATTCAACGAACACTCGGTTTCTCGAACCATTCTCATGTGTCCGGTTGTGCTGTTTCCCATTGTAAACCATTGTAAGTCTCCTCAGTCACTTACAGCAAGTTGTAAAGTGATACAGAAGCCGATACAGAAGTCATACACAAGTCCTTGGCAAGCCAAACCACATCTTGTAAACACGCACGCTTCCACTTTGCATTTACGCCGTATTTCTTCATTAGATGCCATCAGTCGCTCCAGAGAGAGTTAAACCTCATTAGGGTTTAGTCATTAAGCCCAAAATAGGAATTGCAAACGTATTTGATAAAATCCGAAACTTCAAGTCGAAAACCGAGCTTAGAAAGCTGAAAAAGACACTCGTTGACATCTCTGTGAACATGCAACCTGTCCTGGTCAGCGGTGTTAATCAATGCAACATGAACAATTTCCGGTAGAAATAAAATCCTTTTCCCTTCGCCTCCTGGAGATAATGGGAAAAAGGACCGCCTGATCGAAGGTTACATCCCTACCTTGCTCAGAGAGTGAAACCAAATTATGCTTTCTTAGTGAAAGTAATCGTGATGTTTGTACCTATCTGCAAACTTACGGGCTCAGCAAATGTTGGAAAGGTATTACCGATGAAGTTGACTTCCTTTGACGTGCCGGTAATAAAGTTCGTTTTATTTTCTTCACTCTTCTGTAAATTAAAGTACTAGGTGGGAAAACAAAAATTTCCACAAGGAAATTTAGGGAACATAGACTGGAAGTTATTTGAGAGACTGTAATTTCTCAGCTTGTGTATGGCTAGCAACACTAATTTTGTCTCCACTCTCCGTTAGAGGTTTCAACTGCCAGCAGATGGCTATTCCTTTTCAGTCACTATTTGGGTTGTAAATTGTTCACAAAGCCTTTTACAAAATGACACTTTACTTGGACGGCTTGTCTTCTTGCGGTACATATTGTTTGGACACTTTGCAGATACATTCTCACCTTTTCCTCGTTTTCCTTGATTTGAATGCTGACCCCTCTACTTTCTCTGAAGTTAGGATATGTAGCTAAGCCTGCACGGAGTTTCTATTGGATCACGCTTGCATAAATTCCTCCCCCCGCTTCAATCCCTTTTACGCCGGCCACGCATGCGAAATATAGCTAGAATAAGAGTATAAGAGAATGTATAAAAGCAATATAATTTCAGCGCAATGTGTACTGAGATTGATAATTTAACATCAGTTGTAATAAAATCATTCACCTAATACCGAATAACGAAAGCTAGAGACTTGAAGTACAGGTATACGTTTAAAGTACTTTGTTGTAGCCAGAACCCAGGGACAGTCAGTCGTGTCAGGAAACAACAGGGAGAAAAAAAATTCTGAAGCTACTTGCGTCGACAACTAGTGTAAAATCGAAAACTCCTAAAGAAGGTACGGAAGCCCTTACAAAACAATATGCTCCTCATGTTATCATGATATTCAAGGGCCAGGAAACAGTGACCTGCCTTGCTTTTAGCTACAAAAAATTCCACAGAAAACTAGCTTGCAAGTGTATGTATGTACGAATCCGAAAGCCGATTTCTGTAAAAAAAAGATTTCTTCTATATTAAAATATATTTAAATATCTCAAGTCCATGTTCCCAACATTCCGGTGTTCCAGATTTTCTAATTACTGCATTTCAAAGCACAAGTTACGAATTTGTGTTGGTACAACATGTTTCAAATCCTATGGTGAGCGGCCATAGGAGTTACTTGATGGGTCCCCCCTAGTATTTAACAGAAGAGTGCAGAAAATAAAATGAACTTACCTGCACGGCAGACGGTAGGAAGTCAGGATGCAACTCCATTGGTAATATCTTTTCGAAATTTGCTAAGCCCGTAAGTTTGCAAATAGGTAGAAAAATTACGATTACATTCACTGAGAAGGAAAAATTTCGTCTGACCCTGCATGCAACCTTTGATCAGGCGATCCTTTTTCCCCATCATCTCCGGGAAGTGAGGGGAGAAGAATATTACCGGAAATGACCGGAAATTCCCGGAAATTGTTTATGTTGCGCGATTAACACCGCTGACCAGGACAGGTTGCATGTTCACGGGAATGTCAAAGAGTGACCACTAGCTCAGCTTTCTGAGCTTCTCGACTCGAGATTTTGGATTTTAATACGTAGATAATTCCAATGCTTGGCTTAATGACTAAAACCTAATGAGGGTTAACTCTCTCTGAAGCGACTGATGGCATCTAATGAAGAAATACGCCGCAAATGCGAAGTGGAAGCGTGCGTGTTTACAAGATGTGGTTTGGCTTGCCAAGGACTTGTGTATGACTTCTGTATCGGCTTCTGTATCACTTAATAACTTGCTGTAAGTTACTGAGGAGACTTACAATGGTTTACAATGGGAAACAGCACAACCAGACACATGAGAATAGTTCGAGAAACCGAGTGTTCGTTGAATTTAAATGCTGCGCTTCAAGCGGTGAAGTAGAGAAAACCATAAAGTAAGCCTTATTTTGATCGATATTGTTTAGAAAACTGAAGGCCAGTAATAATTTTTTGATCATCAAACGACTCAGTACATAATACTCTTTGATACTGAATGTAGTTTCAGTGTTTTAGAAATTTTGCTGGCTAGTAGATAGATTGTCAACGGCGATGAAATATACAAAAACTGAAATTTGGCGTTTGTTCGTTAATTGCCTTTGCAAACAGAAGAGCCCGGCCCGCAGAGATTTTTACAGACTTAGTAACTAGGATATGTGTGTAAACTGCCTGCTTAATTTTAGCTCTGGAACTGCCGTACTTTTGGAGAAATTCAGGGAAAGGATAACCATATTTTAGCCATCAACTCAAATGGCCGAAACTCTATGTAGTTGATTAACCGTTTATGACACGCAAATTTGATATAATAAAGAGCAATATACACAAATGTAAACTAGAATGATGGTATTATATCTGCTTAAAGTCTTGGGTTGTAGCGTTTTAATGGACTTGAGAAACAGAGCTACACATTTTGCACTTTTTACAACAGTTTCTGAGTTAAATATTAGATATTTTGCCACCAACAAACAATTGGTGTTACCATGACAACAATAAAGTAGCAACCCAAACAAAGTGCATTTTTAGACATCCCCCCACAATATCTAATTGCATGCAAAATTTGAGGGGAGGTCAAAATTTTTCATTTCCCACTTTGCTTGATTCTTACAGAGAATTGCTCTTAACTTCAGACGTTTTATTCGTCTGACGTTTAATGCGTCTTCCTTATTTCCCGGCCGTATTTATACTAGACGTCTTAGACGTCCTCTAGTATAAATATGGCCATTCACTTCTGAATAGTGCGGCATATTGTGGTTTGATCCACTTTGTCATTATTGTAATTTCTATTTTCTTCCCCTATGGGCAATTAACCTTCCAAGAGACGGAGAGAAATAAGTCCCCGGTAATGACCCGCTGTTTACCTGAGAGCACGGCTTCTTTCGAAAAAAGGAACGCAGGTCGAGCTGTCATGTCATTTGGTACTAATCGAGCTGGAAACAGTACGCAATACTGATTAACTTTAGGGCCCCATAAGGCCTCCCAGTCTAATGTGTAGCCGGTGAGCAGAGTGGTGCCGGAATAAAAACCATAAACAATTCGGACTCCTGACAAGGTAAATAGAATCATGATACATTTGATTAATCTGTATTTATAACATCCGAACAAGTAGATCAAGCGCGGATCATGCTAGAACTCTTGGCTAGTTGTATGCGTCTAACTGCGTATGAATTGGGGGACCGCATGAATTTATTTCAAAACTAAATTTTTCTTGTTCTTCAAAATTCATTTCCGTCTTGGTTTAGACGTTCTCAGTATTTTTTGTCAGGCTTACGATTTAGTCAGGTACTACTGATCTGCTTGGAATCCGGCCCACCGGCTGTCCAGCTCGGCATTGATAGGCGGCTACTCAGGAATCATGGCTCAGAAATGTGGTCATCACATAGCCGCGGCGGCACAATTAAGGAAGGTTCAGCACCACCGCGGTCCATGTCAAGTCTGAGAACGTTTCGGGTGACGAGAAAAACATTAGAAAGAAAAGCGGGAGAAGGCGCAGCAAGGGAAGCGTGCACTTGAACACCGCGCGCTTGAAAAAGCAACTCAGACCGTTACGAGTACCCCAATATAAACACTATACTGACTCTAATGCGTCCGGTCCATTTGTGCGACGTCTAAATTAAACGCATTGGATATTTTATCCGTCTTACCAACATGAATATAAAGTCTTGAACTAATTTAATTCTCTAGATGAACTTAATCCCCTTTAGAAGGCAATACATGTGAACAATTTAATCGCTTGGACCGAGTTGTAGGCATTTCGAATGGGTAAAAGGAAAGAACCAGAAGAACTGCTTGTTCCTGTCATGTCACTCAATCAGTTACAAAAATAAAAACTTTGAAACCAGTGGAAAGAGTTTAGTCCAGAATCCGGGAAATAAAAGAAAATAAATAAGCAAACAGCTTCGCAAAATTGCAAGATTCAGGTCTGTGCGATTTTTCTTATGCGAGATACTATACTAGGACAAGAGAAGCGTTTTAGGAGAAACGTTTAGCCGGAAGACTATGGTTTTACCGAGCTTTGCCCGGAAACGCCAATATGGCGGCTGAGTTTTGCTAAGACTAAGCGGCGTGAATTCATCACTCGAGGAACTCTTAAACATTTAAAAAGTAACATTTATTCAAAGCCAAGGACTCAGTCACATAGCAAAGTTTTGAAAGATAACTCATATTTCTAACATTCAAGACAGCTTTCTAGACTTTTCTACACTGTTGAATTACCTTACTCTTTCCCGGCCGCCATTAATTATTTTGAATGCCACGTCACGCAGAAGATTAGAAATTCATTAGTCCTCTATCACAAATCGAAGAGTTACCCTAATTTCCAACTGAAAATTTCAGTAAAAATATAGTTGTTATGCTGCTCGCCCAATACCTCGTGCAAAACAAATGTCAGAAAAACTGATTTTCTTTAGCCTTAAATTCAGTTGAGGACGTCACTCTGATGCAAAAACCAGCAATAGAATGGCCACTTGAAACAAAGTATTATTATAGTTAAAACAAGTAAACTATCAAACCATTTTACCCCGGCTGACAAAAAGACCATCCTGACGTGTTTGAGGTGACGGGGGAAGCGCTCTCTCCTTAGAATGACTTCTACTAAATTGAATAGTCAGTGGTAAACTGTACAGCTCCTCTCAGTGGTGCGAAATACACTAAGTACCATCAATTACCCTGGTAAACGCTTCCAAAGAGGTTTCTCAGTCTGCCCCTACACAAGAAACGACGAAATGGATGTAAAATGGGGCAGAAAATATGGTAATCGATGTGCGAAAGTTCGATTAGTAGTAATACAGTAAAAACCCGCGACTACAAGAACCTGCATTTTCCAAGTTTATAGCCAAACAGCCCAAATTTAGACTAATTAGGTTCTCAAATAGGTTCTTATTTTCTGTAGAAAAAAAATTGTAACTAGGAGCATTTAGTAGTACACAGTCAAATGTGAAATTGCCAGTAATTACCATATTCATTGTCAAATGATGTTGGGAAAGTCCCTATGAGTCGTATAATTATAATGGTTGAATGATTTTGACAAAAATTGTCTCGGAGTTTGCTAGTCCCGGGGTTAGAAGTAAACTTTGTCAGCACAGTTTGTCAGCAGAGTTTACTTAACCGGTCATAACTTATAATTACTGCCTTGATCCGCCGCTCTTTCGGGTTTTTTGGTTGCCCTCGAAATTTTTCCATCAATAATAGGCTCATTAAGCTAAGGTCAGAGAGAAAGCCTCGCGTTATGACTTCCTGTTTTTCCGATAATGTCGCGCACACTGATCTTTTATTGAAATTTCCGAGGTTTTCTTTTTTTTTTTTTTCTGTCGATCCGATTTTTATTTTTGATCAACATATATGGAGAAATATTTACCTTAATAATATATATGGTAAAAAGTTGCAATCATGATGACCGTTTTGCTTTGTGTAAATTCTTTGACTTGATAATTTTAATTTGTCCATTTTGTTTCAAGAGAATAGGGAAATATAAATAGCCTGTGCACTGCCGCCCCCTTCCCTCAATAAAAAATCGGACAGAAAGTCGCTCCGAATTTTTTGTTGGTAAATTTTAAAAAGTTTAGTCAATTGATAGCGTATTGGTAGAACATTTTAACTTTTAACAGAGTAACAGTGACAGTAGCAACCCTAGCAGTTTAAAGTATTGCGCTTAGGTTTTTGCAATGTTCTTCCCGTTTGTTGACTGGGCAGAAATTTGGTACCTACCGCATAGACCTTTCTTAACCCAGCTTATTAAGACTGACATCAGTGTTCAGTTGTTTTCTCGCTTTAATCATTTACACCGCACTGCCACTTCATATATATATCTGTCATGCTGAGGTAGCCAATGAGGAAAAAAATCTGTTGTTTTTTTTTAACATGGTTCTGAAAGTAATAGTCTTTATGTTTGCTGTAAATTAAGGATGAGATCTGTGTTTTCTCGCTTTAATCATTTACACTGCACTGCCACTTCAGATAATTTGCGACAATTACAGATCTCATCCTTAATTTACAGCAAACATAAAGACAATTACTTTCAGAACTATGTTTATGAGGCAATATGCTCAGCAATCATACAAATGGAAGCCAAAATGTTGGGTTTATGAACATGCCTTAATCTTAAGCCCCATACACACCAACGAAACAGCCCCGTTTGAAGCCGATTGCTATACAGTGAAACAGAGTGCCACTTCAACAGAGTTTTAACTCCATTCTGCAATTATATCCCGGGAGCGGCCCCATCAGGTAGGGTTTTTGCGCCGTTTGGGTCTGAAAACGGGTATACACTTTGCCCATTTTGATCTGGAATTGATGATTTTCGAGGGAACTATGGGAGTGCATGAACGTACTGTATTTATCGTTTTAATTCCGTATGAGTAAGGAAGAAAGAGAAATATGCGAACCGAAATGGAATTGAAGAATTTTATGTTTTGCGCTCTAATCTAAGTAATGATAACATAATTTCTGCCTAAAGGCCAGGTCTGAAAACGGGTCTGGAAAATTACATTTTTTGGTCTAAAATAGGGTCAGGATTTGGAGAACCGAGCGACACACCCCCAGCAAGAATTCCCAGGAGCAGCCCCCCCGAAATTATATGTGCTAAATTTTAATGTGACGGACAAAAACAATATAATTAAGCATGCAGCATCTACATAACAAAAACAATTTTGTTTCACGAAGTAGCCTTCAAACGTGTTTTACTTTTCAGTGAATGAGTAGGTCTCCGGAAATGGAGCTACATTACATAACTTGTTTAACTGACAAACAAAAATCCGCTGTAACTCGAACCACGATAGTACATGTTCCCGCTATCAATCACCCTGCGAATCCTCTGCCAGCATGCATCTCTGTTGTAAGTTGGCGCCCTGACTGTTACGCATCCTAAGCTTGTTCTCCCGGGATGAAGGCCCATCGCGTAACGCCCTGTTTGAGTGCGCTGTGTGTAACCATAGTAACCAGAACTGTCCTCTTTCTTGGGGTAGAGATTGTACCAGTCGATATTGTACGTTGGGTTTGTGTACCTATTTCCAATCAAATACTCGCCCCGTGGAGTTGGCCCTCCGTAGCGACGGTCGTTTCTCTCCCTGGGTGGCTGTGTAGTACAGCTTACCGAGGATCTGCCCCTTGAAAGAAAAAATATACATTTGGCGTTAGCCCATGATTCATGGGGGAGGGGAGGGGGGGTGACTGATAATGGGGCACAAGCCTGCTAACCCACACGAAACAATAAAGCGAGTGAGTGATCGTGAAAAGCCTCCCTTGAGTTCCCTTGCTCTAAGCGTTTACTTGCTTGACTTCTGACTTTTTCCAGGTGGGTATTTGTGTTTTGAATTTGAAATTTTTATGGCTTCTTAACGAGAGCCAAGAAACAAAAAAAACTAAGATATTAAGGCAAAATCCCTCTTGTTTAATTGGATTTTGTGTGCAATCAAAATATCAAAGGAATTCTTTTCCTAGTATAACATTTGGAGTGGATTTTCAGTACTTCTGTTACCACTACAAATAGTTAAGTGTAAGAAGCCTAAGCTATTAACATGGTTCGGGGGCAAATATTTCACAAATATTCTGCAGGGTTTCTCTTTTTCGATTTCAAGAGGAGACTGTTTATATATCTTTGTAGCAGCTTACTTTCGGCAAGTGAGGCGGTTACTACTCCTGTAATGGTTGCAGACCACTGCATTTGGGTTTCGAGCTGGGCCACCTGCAGGACTAAACCAGTTATGATAACAAGAACGTTAGTACAAATCAGGTTACTACTTGAGGTACGCCGGACGCAACAACTCCTCAAAACGCCTGGTTTCTTTGTGCGTTTTCAACGCACATTTCGATAAACTTTGTAAAAATCGTTAAACTCCGAACATTGTTGGCCCAACAATGTTGGTAGTTGTTGAGTTCGTTTTCAAACTGTTTGCAAAACGACTCCCAACAACACGCAACAACATACAGCACGGTGTGCGAACGGACGCAACGTCTAAACTCCAACAATGTTGGGAGTTTTTGGCCAACAATGTTGCGTCTGTTTGCACAGGGCTTTGCCAAATTAGCAACCTCGTACCCAGGGTTCTCTCAGCCCTACTCGTCCCTACAAAGCGAGAGACAGGGACGAGAAGGAGAGAGAACCTGGGAAGAAGGTTGTCAATTAGCAGATAGCCAGAATTTTTTGAAAGTTTTGATTGATTCCCTTAACTCGGGATATCCTTGGGTACGAGCCTCAAAATACTCCGAGCAACTAGATCATCCAGAAGCTGAAAGTTGAATCAATGACCTTAAGTGCTCTAAAAGAGCTGTTGTTTGCTTGTATATCTAATAAATTCTAAATCCTTTATTGACGGTGAAGATGGCTCGCTCTTTTTTGGGGTTAATGCGGACTTCGAATTTGGTCTATATATACATAGACTACGGGTAGTCCCCCATTTTTCCTTAGGGATAGTAGAGCGAGCGAAACGCGAGCGCGCGTGGGGTGATTTTCACGCGGTCTCGCGTTTCGCTTGCTCTACTATCCCTGAGGAAAAATGGGGGACTACTCGTAGTCTAATATATACAATACATAAAAGGCCTTGGCTAAAAACCACCCTTAAGTTATATAAAGGGAAGCTAAGTGTTTGATTTCTTCGGGAGGTAAACAAGGTAAAACAAGCAATAGGGCGGCCGGCCACTTCCGAGTTCCCCAGGGCCTCTGTATCAAAACGAGGTTAAGTGTTCACCCTTATGGAAATGATTTCATTCTCATGCAAATAAAACTCATTTTCACAAGCAAGGTTGTGCACTTGGCCTCATTTTCAAAGTGAGGGTCTTTGAAAGTCGGAAGTGGCCTATTGGAGTCCATGCATCACTTCGTCCGGCACTAAAATGACGTGTTTAATTTCTCTCTATCCTTACATAGTTGGTATACATTAAACGCTAAAACACTTTCCCTTTTAATTTTGGTGCCTTCAAATTGAGTTGAAACTGCTGATTTAGGGAAATATTTATATCATTAAATAATGATTGTATAAGACGGGGTTGGTGGTATGATGCAAAAACTACTCGGGGACAAGCGTGTCTTACCTTCGCCCACCAGTACTGGGGCGAGGAGCTGGTCGCGAGCGTCGTCTTCTTCTGCGCCACCAGGAATGCACTTCAGTGGTGAGCAACGCCAACAGCAAGAACACAAGAAGTACTCTCAGGTTCATTATTATCTAGAGAAACTTATAGTAAATAAAGAAAATAATGATTTTTCTACATTCAAATTGAGATTTCGGCTATTTTTTCTCCACAATGACTCGCGACTTTATTCTCATTGAAGAAAACCTTGCCTAGTCCCTTGCATGACGTCTTCCTACGTCCTCGGTCAAAGCTTGTCGTACCCTACCCGCAGAGCTTTTCTTTCTCTTTCTCGAGTTTGGCGTGATCAAGAAAGTTTCCGGCAGGGGTATTTTGCAGAACGGTGAACGCCGAGTGACTCTAAGTTTAGTGATTGGGGTAGGAAACTGAGTGAACCAGGTTCCACTAATTTAGGGTCATTTAACAGGGAAAACAGACCTGAAACTTGATCCACTCAGTTCCCTAACCCTTCAGAATCATTCGGTGTTCTGCAGTTCGTCGAACGCCAAATGCAGAACGCCGAGTGGCTCTGAAGTTCAGTGATTACGGTTAGGAAACTGAGTGAATCAGGTTTCATTTAGGGTCATTATACTGGGAAAACTGACCTGAAACTTGATTCATTTAGTTTCCTAACCCTAATCACTAAACTTCAGCTGTAAACTTCGGAGCCATAATAGGCGTAATACAAAATACCCCCGCCAGAACAATTCTGCATTATTTGAGTAAGATTTTTATTTTGCCGGAGCACTCGCTGCTGCAAGGATAAAGTTTCCAACCCGGGCCTAATATACACGTCCTCGGTACAGAAACAACGAGGCTCTGAGTCTCCAGGTGTGCTTTGGTGACTGATGACTAGACAAGGTAAACCTTGTTTTCAGAGGCTGACAAAACCTAATGTACGTTTGGTTCCTAAAAGAGGTCCTAAAACCTTTCTCACATTCAAGTTAAGATCCAACAGAAAACAGTTACAAGAAAAGTTATGTCTACGACTGCTGAGGACACTTTCAAAAGTCCTTCACTAGAGCAGGGGGAGTGAAATAAAGTAAATAATCAAGGGTCCAAAAGTGTCGCCTAAAATGCGTTTGGTTTCACAGAAGATAGGGAGCTCTGCTCTTTCACTGATTAAAAAGGAAGCTCTAGCTTGTTTTTTTGTGTTTTTTTTTTCTAAGAAATAGTTTATGAGCATAGCCTATAGCTAATCCCTGGCTCTATTTTAAAGAGTTAATCAAGGAAACTTAGCGTACAGTGTATATATTACTTACCTGTGAGTGTAGTGCTTTTAGTCCTGCGTGATTTGCCGACCCTTTTGGTAAACTGCTCCGACCTGTGACTTCTCAACTGAAGTAGCAAGAGCTATGTAGCTATCATTTGACTGGATCACCATTTATATCCTGTTTTCAGTTATTAAAATATTGCACTAAGTAATGAGTAAGAGATATTAAGCGTTTCAGCTGTTTGTAGTGTTTCAGTAGTTACGAGGGCGTGATATAGCTACGCCACGAACCTGCCTGCTTGAAAATCTGCCGCATTAATGATAAATAAGCATCAATGATCAAGGGCAGTTGTCATCAACGACCCACAGCAGTAAGTCGGAACCTTGACCCGGGTTCAAGCCAGGTTATCGGCCATGCTTTATTAGGGTTTTTCTCTTACCACTCCGGTTTCCCCTCTCCTTAAATGCCAATATTGATCTGGAAGACACGAACAACCAAGTTGTTCACGAGTGCTCGCAAGTAAACAAATTACTTTTACAAATTTATTTCACACGTGATTGCATCAACTGATACAGATATACATGTAGCGGGTCTGTGTACGATTTGTGATATTTTGTCCTGCCTTTTTTCAACGTGTTATCAAGGTCACAGACCGGCTTATAAACTGTGACTACTGTAGAGCCGGCCTTTCTCGATCCCCATTCAATCCAAGTCAAAGATTTGTACACAGATGACCTTACTGACCTAAAAACAACATATTTCAAAGATGCCAGTCTGCCGAGCACAATACCGAGCGTTGGGATTGCGTTGGTCTAATATCTTGTAGTATTACACACTGTATCGTAATTTGTGACATCTTAACTAATACCCAGCCTTGCTAATAGATTTAAACAAAGTTTGAAAGTTGTGCAAGAGATGCCTGATTTACTCCAAGATGTGAGAAAGTTCATTAGTTGACACCTCATACTTTAAAGACAATCATGATCGGTTCTGTAATGACTACTGAAATACGCTCAAACTGAAGTGAAGGCATAATATAAAGAAGAGGTTTAAATGAAGAAAATTCTTGCTCTAATTTTGGTTACATTTTTTGTCCGTAGGGTAAGTTTCTCAGTAGAAAACTGGTCAAATGACTGTCGTAAAAACGTTCTGCAAAAACAACAGTTCGAGAAATGATGTATGCAGAAAAAGCAGTGGAGGACCTAGAGTAGGGGGCAGTGGTTTTTCAGGAGCAAACCGACGCCCTCTGGGCAGGAGCGAGTGACCCTGTATCTCAATGTCTGGATGAGCGCATACCCTAATTCCCTAACCTTTGATCTAGCTCTGGATCCAACACAAAGATTTTTTTTTTAATTTTTAAACAAAAATTAAGCCATTCATAAAATGGGTTTTTTTTACGCCATCAAAATCAATAAATATTCATAGCATATTTTCATTCAGTTTCATACATTCTACGTCAAGTCAATCCCATGAACCTTCGGGTATATTTACAGAAATTTGAGATCGGCAACCCTCCGTTGCTCAGTAACTGCTGTTGTTGGGTTGGCATGTTGCCGGTTTGGTCATCGCAAAGGTCAGAGTTCGACCTTCAGTCAAGCCCGAGGCTTTATTCATACGCATGTCACCCGCATTTATGAAATTCAAATGGTAGGAACTGTTTGTAATGAATGCTTGGGAGACATTTTTCTTTTACACGTTACGGCAATTAACAAATTAAATGAAGGAGCAATCGTGGGTTCGCGGAAAATTTGTGCGTTCTCAAGAATCTGTAGTTTTAAAAATTTCCTGGGAAGGGGTAAAACTAAGTTGTAGAGAGTTACGTGCCCACACTATAGTCAAAAATTGGGCACGATGTACTTTTCCTCTCTTAGCTCTTTGGCATAATTAGAGTCCCGGAAGGTTAGTAAGGGTATTCAACAAATTTTTATACGGGGTAAGTGGCGGATGCAGGGGAGGGACCGCCCCCCCTTAACTTTAGACCAAACTAAGGCCCGAAGGTCTGAGGTCTGGATCCCGCACTGGGGGCGGCTCCGCTCCGCCCCGATTTCCAACCCCTTACCCTTTCATATAACACCTTTGACAGAAAAGGTATCCTTTTATCTACTATCTTTTAAATACGAATAAATCACCAAAAACTAGGAAGCCTTCTCGCTTTTTCAACAGCTCTAAAACGCGTCTGATAGACAGACTTCCCTAGCCTTTCAAACCTTTTCATGAACTTCACCTAGTGACCTTATATCTAAGCGTGAGCCTTAAATAATAAATACGGTACCCCTTTAGGAAGGAGTCTCTCCATATAGGCCATCATAGGAAGCATAGCCCCCCCCCCCCCCCCCCCCCCCCCCCGCCACCGAACTAGAGAAAAACTCGGGCTAACTGTGTTTGAGGAGTCGTACGGTGACTTGATGGTCCGAGTTTGCTAAACCATTTTGGCAGGACATACTTCCTCGATTCTTCAACTAATAAAGGAATAGGTGTAAAATGGCAAAACCCAGTGACACAAAAGACAAATCTTTAACAGAAACAAATCGAAGAAAAGAAAACAGTACAATGCAAGACGGGAGTAATAAACATTTCGGCGGCCATAGCTTGATCTATTGTCAAGGGAAGAAAATAAGTGAAAAAAATTACTTATATTTGGACGAGAGTGTATTTACCATTTTAAAAACTTGTTACATTTGCTTATACCGTGTTAATACATGGCCGTGCAGAGAAAAACAGAGAACTACTTCACTGAAACCTATATATACCAAGACGTTTATTAAGCTAAAGTTATCCTTTGGGTTACAGCAAAAGCGATACATTCTAAATCAAAGCAAGCAAGCTTTCTTCTTGCCTACCTAAAATCATAAAAAAGTTACTACAATAAAATGATCCTACAGCTTAAAAATTATAAAACAATATTCTAAAATCTAACACAAACCCCTAAAAATGTTGCCCGCGTAAAAAACATTCACTCTGAAAGAAAAATGATGACTGTACATATCTAAAACAATAATACATTTCTTTAGTAAACGTTTATAAATGTAGAATAACAAACTACAGAGATCCCATATTTCAACAGCTGGCTAATTGTTACATCACATATTCAACACAGAGGAGAGCTAACTTAATATGGAGCTAAAGCAACAACGACGGCGACGGCTACGAAAACGTCCCCTTAAAAAGTAGATTCGCGCTGTTTCAAACTTCATCGCTCTTATTAATTTTCACTTCTTTGATTTGTCAAATGTTGATGATTTTTCAGGAGTTGAAATTCTAAAGGACTGTCTCCAAGTTCACAAAAATAAAAATAAAATTGTTGTCGTATGTTCACCTCCTCCATGAATTTAGGAAGTTTCACGTCGTAGTCGTGCAGTGACGGCAAACAAATGTACAAAAAAGCGTGATGCACGTGCAAAGTTGTTGCTTTGCCAATCTAAGCCTATTGCGTTGCCGTTCTCATTGACGTAGATGTCCTCGTTGCTTAAGGGTAATGTTACACAGGACGATTTACAACTACGACAACACAATGTTGTAACCATTCGAAACAATGTCGCAACGCTGTAATGCGCTAAAAATCGTCGTTGCGAATCGTCCCGTGTAACATTACCTTAATTAAGCAACCACGACGACGTCGACAACAACATAAAAAAGGGTTAAATAAGCAAAACAATAACTCGCGCTTTTTAATACATTTTTTTAAGACGTCCACTACACGACTACTCGACGTGACACCTCCTGATGCGACGTCTAATGGAGGGCATGGACATACGACGAAACATTTCCTGTCTATTTGTGAACATGGATAAAGTAGGAATTCAACTCAAGGAAAAGTCGTCTACATTTGACAAACTCAGCCGGCCCAAATAAAGGCGTTTAAGTTTCAAAGGACGCAAATTAATTTTTTTCAGCGGCGTTTTCACTCCCGTCGTCGTCGTTGCTTGAGCTTAAGTTTACATGGAGGTAGGGGACCCCAGTTAGGTGAGGTAACCTGGGCCGGGTCACCCCACCTATCATGTAAACGTAATCAAATTAAAATGAGAGATTGTATGGACAGGCGGGTAACCCCACCTAGGCGGGTTACCTCAACTGTCTGCGGTCCCTCACCTCCATGTAAACAGGCCATCAGTTAGAAAAACAACAACCATCACGATTCTTTTGCACATTTCTTTGCCTTCCCTTCACGTCTACGGGGTGAAATGACCAAATTTTAAGTTTTTTTTGAGAACGGGAACGGCAAGGCGATAAATTCTACCATGTCTGTCTGAACTCGTGTGCGGCTTCCTCTCTACAGCTCCAACATAGATTCCCATTTTTAAAGTATTTTTAGTGAGGTTTCATGGATGTCGCCGCTGTCGGATCGTAAGGTCCCTAATTAATCACCTAACACGACGTTTATTTTATTTTAGAAAAACTCACATTGCGATCAAAAAGTGAAACAACTGTTAATCACATATAGTTCAGCGATACCTGATAGTCGGGATGTTTTTCGCCCGCTTTACATTACTTGCCCAAACTCCACATTAGTATTTAACGATAGCACTGAAACAGGTTAACAAGGCTACCCATCATTTTAAAGTTACATCGCTGCGCCCGTTTCACATTTAAAAACTTTAAAGCTTCATTGGTACGTCCGTCTTCAGCTGGTACCAAAACATCGTACAGAGTTACTTTCAAGTCTCAGTCGTCGTCCTCGTCGAAGGATGCGTCGGAAGTCGGAACTTGGACCTTGACCACCTTCTTCCGCGGCAAATATGGCAAAGTCTATAGAAAACAGAGGAACCTGCTTCTAGCCTTACGTTAATAAGCAATTATAATTATTATTATTATTATTATTATTATTACTATAATTATTATTATATTATGACAGTATACACGTATGGATGTTATATAGCAAGAACCACCATGGGCGTCGAACGTGACCTGGGGCAAAAAAGAACAGCCTCAGAAAAAAATGTAACAATAGGCCATGTGCACTAAGAGGTCATGTGACATCGTTTTTATAAAAATGAAACTTTTACGATTTTGCCTTCGAAAAACGATTAATGGGTCATATCTTAAACAAAATAATAGTGATTTGGTTTGTCAAACCCGCACCATTTTCTTAAGATGAGTAAGTTCGTAGCTGGTCACGTGACCGAAACGTGATTTTTAAAATTATGAATTACCTCTTTCTGAACAAAAATTTTGCACCTACACTTCAAGGAAAATGTTCAAAAGATGACGTGATAACGTTTACGGCACATCTGAGCGTAACTATCAAACGTTTATCAAGATATAATCAAAAAGTAGTTTTGGCCGCCATGTTGGAGGGCAAGAGTATGCCTTCCATCATGGCAGCCAATACAAATCATACCGCTTTGTTGAAAAATCATAGTGCCATAAAATTTCTCCCTTAAATGTATTTCCTCTCAAATTTCTGGTGTAAGATGATTTTTATGTGCTCTGTCAATTTTTGGCATCAGCAAGATTCCAACTCATTGTTTAAAGGAGTCATTTGTCACGTGACCTCTTAGTGCAAGTGGCCTATTACACATATCTATAAATAAAATAAAATATATATATTTATATATATATATAAACTTGAATGACAAAAAGATCTACAACAAATTTCCTCACATGTCTTGCTGTTTAATACAGACGTTTCGCCCTTCGGGCTTCTTCACGTGTATTTACAAAATCAAAACCTGGATAAAGAATACACAATTTGGAATAGCTATCTATATACATTCGAGGTGAAAAAAAGGTTACGTAATACGTTAAAAAAGCAAGACATAATTAAAAATGAGACGGTAAAAAACAATGAATGAAAGCAGGTGGTAAAAGTTATGTCATTGCCAAAACACAACAATCGGGGCCTCTGAATCAAATCAAAGGGATTAACATAACATAATCCTAGAGGGCGCCTATGAATGGAAAACCCCATAGAAGAATAACAGAATCCCGAAAGGAGCCGCTGAGTGTATCGGCAAACATAGAACAATAAATTATCTTGTTAAAAACTTACAGTTAAAATGTAATTAATAAGCAGTAAAAAATGCACTTCGACAAAGTGTGAGATGTGTCAATTATACTTAATTCTATTCTTGGAATTAAATTCCGATCTTTTGTTGAGGCCATAAGATTGAACAGTGCATAACTGGGAACACCAAAATGCCTCTCTTGTAAGGAGACGTTTGTAAACATTGTGTTTATCGTCGATTTTACAAATTTGCTCAATTACAATGAATTGAAAGTCAGATAATTGATGTTTCTCTTTGAAAAGAAGGTCCAAAAACATCAAAGAGCTTTTGGCTGGTCCTAAAGGTTCCAATTACACAAATAATGTTTTAAATCATCGACACACTTCGTTCGTTCTTAGATTCCAATTCCTAAGTAGGTCATTACATGTAATCATGACAGCAAAGAGTGTTATGCCTAGTTTTGTCCCCTTTGGGACACCTCAATGAGCTTCAATGTACATGCCTCCTTGGCCGGGTTGTTCAAAGCTAGGTTTAGATAACCCATGGTTAGTACGAAATTTAAATTTAAAAGCTTAAAAAGCAAATTTAGATTAATTCTTTTTTTTGTCTACAATATGGTGATTGGATGATCTTCAAAGAATAGAGAAAAATTATCCGAGAAAATGCTTTTGAATAAAAGAAAAAGAAACCCGGATTAAAATTTATTTAACCTCTGGTTAGCGCTAATCGGCTTTTGAACAACTATTCATTTTACCTGCAAAAACACAATTTAGTCAATTTCTTAACTAACTACGTAAAGTTCTCCTTGAGGCTGTGGTAACTGCACAAGGAATTAGTAGAAGTAGTAACAGTACTGAACAAAAAACATTGTTACCTTAACTTCAGCCTTTCTTTTGCTGTCGTTTTTTTTACCATCACCGAAGCCAAGGGCATATCCCACAGCCTGAAATCGGCCCTCCATTTCTTCAACGCGTTGTTCCAGGAACTGAATTTTCGTTTTCCCACTGTCTAACTCTGCCAACTGATTTTTTAGCTGTGTTAGTTTTTTACTCTTCTCGCTTTCTGATGCTCTTAATTCCTGAATCTCTTGTCGGCATTTGTTCAAACAACGTCCCATTGCCTGTTTTTCCTCTTCCAATATTGCAACGCGTTCCTGTAGATTTCCATACCCACTTACTGTTTGTTTTAGCTTTTCGAGTTCTTTGCACGCTTTGAACAGGTGAAGAGAGTCTTGTGCATAATGATCTTTCATCTTACAACGATATCCCTGCGTGAAAACAATAATACTTAAAGGCTTTGTATATAAATTCAGCAACTCTTTGGCCACGAATCGATACTTTGTTCTGCATTACAGGTGGCTAATGAGTGCTAATGTTGAGTTTTTTCAAGCCTCTAGTTATTGTACCTTAACTAACATGACTTAATGGTTGAATCTATGGCTCCGTCAATTCCAGCGTGCCAATTACCCCGGGCATTTGTCGGGCACTTTTCAAGACATGTGTTATAAAGTTCTAACTTGGGGCGAGGAATTTGTCATTGTCGACTTCCATATTTCACTTCAATGTTTTTGTGAAGCTTTCAAAACTGATTAAAAAATCTATTGTTGGCTTCATACTAGGGCTTCAAGTAAAATGTAAGTAGACTTGAAACCTACTTTTAGTGTGAAGGGGTAAAATGTACCCACGTCAACATTACTTGGTGCCAATGGAAACGTTCGTAGTTCATAGATGCCGAAGTTCGCCGCCAAGTATGGGCTACACCACACTTAAGAACACACTTGACCAATAAGAAATGAAAGCCATGTGCCCGATATGCACGTGCAGCAGTTTAAAGATTCTAATGAACGGAGAGATTGGCCACTTTTACTTCAAGCAATATATGTTTTCTTCAGAGCGACTTAAGATTTTCAAGTGCACTTGAATAAAGTGCTTACTTAAAACAAACTTAGCTTCTAGCGTGAAGCCAAGTGATGTCCTGGGCAGACCATGTCGATGCTATCAGCGTCCTCCTATTTTATTACGGAGACATTATACAGGAAAATAAGAACAATGTACCACGATGTCGGAATTACAGATCCCTTAGCTACTTTAGTTCTGCTTGGACACCCTTCCAAAGCTCGTCAATCGAAGCCCTAAATTTCACGTCGGGGTCGTGCAGTGACGGCTAAGAAATGTACCAATCCGTGTGACGTACGTGCAAAGTTTTTTTTTTTTTTGCTTATTTAAACCTATTGCCGTTTTTGACAACCTCTTTTCTGTTTTTGCCCTCGTGACATCTTATAATCACTATCAAACTGAGACCAACAATCTTTACAACTACTCTTTACAGAATCCGTTTCCAGTCAAAATTTCCACGTTGATGTAATTAACGTACCTGGAAAGAGCATCCACAACTTTCGAACCGGCATCTTACCGTCGTCCACGGGCACTCCTTTTTTTTATGGAAGGGAATCTACAGTTCAAGGCTTGTATTAGTGTTTTAGAGATAACAGACAGCATGCCTTTCTGGTACCGTCCAACATTTCGAGGATTTCTAATTTTTCAGAGATGTTACCTATACACGGTAACGATAAAACTGAACACTGGGGTAGAAGAAAGAGATCTACCAATCCAAACTACACCAATAGCTGCGCTGTGCTCTGTGTACTTAAGAAATGGTAAACGTGCAGCGTGCAACCATCGAGTTATAGATGCACGCGGGAGTTTACAAAGCACGAAAGAAGCGTAAGAGTACGCCTTAACTTGGCAACTCTAGCTTCTTGGTGCTTAACAAACTTCCCAAGTCTATCCACACTGTTTCTTGAGTGCTTAGCAAACATCCCAAGCGCATCCATAACTCAATGGTTGCAAGAGTTGCAACGTTTACCATTTCTTTTATAACACAAGAACGCTCTACGTAGCGGTGAGTCTCGCTTGTTTGTAGATAAGATAAGAAGTGAGGAGGCGAATAAAGCGGGAGCGTTCGTCATTCGGAGGGGGGGGCTCCGCATATAAAAGGGCTGGGGATGCTCGTCGTCTTGCTTAGGGGTGTAAATCTCGGATTTTGGTCTCACTTACGGTGCTCTGGGCAAAACGCTATTATATTTAGCTGTGAAGATCTCGTTTAGGGTTGCACGTGCAAAAATATAAAAAATATGTGTATTGTCTGTGTTTTCAGTAACATAGTCTCTTTTAGGGGTCAAAAAAGCTTGGGCTACGCCCGGATCGGTCTCTTGTAGGGGTTTAATTCAAAATTTCCGACGAGCATTCTCTTGCCTTTCATATGCAGAGTCCCCCCTCCCCCGGGGGTTCGTCATAATTTCTCAGAGTCACGGACAGCAAGTGAAAAAGTTGAATTATGCTTTCGACCTGCTGCACAGGGTCCAGAGGAGTTGCGTGTGAATAAATGAATTACTTATTAAAGTCTCACCTCATAGAACGTTTTCACATGACGTCACGGCGGCCATATTGGTGTTCCAAAACAATAAAATGGCAGCCATGTTGGTGTACCAAACCAGTCCTGTGGGAATTGAACTCTTTTCTTACGTAAACGCTTTCTTTTGTTCCAAGAAATTTGCATAGTCGCTGGCCACGTGAGTGAAAACGCTCTATAGCTGTCGCTTAGCACGATTAATTAGCCCAATGGGATCTTTATGAATCTACTGTAAAGGATTTCTTTGCTTTGTAACTGATCCAGATCGACTTTGTTGTTCGGTATTTTGAAAATCAATAACCGCAAGCTATAACCCTCGTTGGTGCACAGGAGGTCGTCCGAAGGGTGACGGAAGACCGTCGCCCGAAGCGCGAAGTGGCGAGTAAAAAAAGGATAAGGGAGGATACTTGTACCACGTGAGTTCGTTGTGAACCGCATTTCTCGGTGACGGAAGTGAATGAGACCGGAACGCAAAAGCAACAGACCGCCGCTAATTCGAGAATCAAAACATCATCTGCGGAGGGAGTTTTAAGGATCTTAGAGATCTATGCGAAGGCAACAGAGTTTTAAGTGAAGTTAAGATCTTCCAAGGCTGGAGATTTGTTGTGCACATGTCAACAGTCTTCGATGTCTTAAGGAGGTTTCGCTTGTGTAAAGGCTTCCCAGTACTGAGTCGTAAAACGCACAGGCAAAGACGCAAGAGGTAAGATTGTAGGGACCACCGAAGAATGGCTCAGTCGTGATGATATCACAGTTGCCTTGTACCTCCGCTCTACTGAGTATTACGTTTTATTGCAACAGTACACACGACCTGTAAATCACTACCCGTAATAATTTAAGATTCTCCAAACAAAGTGGAGGGGGACAGGGGGCGGGAGGGCTACGGGAGACGGGAGAAGAGAGGGCGGGAGGCGGGATCTCTACGATGGCGGGAAGCGGGAGAGAAATTCAAAAGGGCAAGCTTTTCTTATTTGTTACTGCTTACTTCCAGTCAAAGAAACGAACCCAACAACGTTTCTTGACTTCCATTTAACGTTTTTCGAGGCTTAAAGTAAAATTCGATACACGAGAAAAGTCAAAAAACGAAAATTCGTGCTCGGGATAAGAAAAAACGGCATTACTTTCTGTGAAATTGGAAACCTTTCCAAGTCGCTTACATCATAGGACATGAATGAGATTGCATGACATATGTACACGTGTGTCGACTGTTGTCAGTCGTGTCAGTGTCTCGTCTGTCTCGCTAGCTGTCGAAATTCTCCGTAAGAACGACAAAGCGAGTCACGTCAAATGTGGTCAAAGACCATTTTGATCGGTCTTAGTATTTTTCGGTTTGGTGGGGAAAAATCCGTCCATGGAAGACCTTCCTGGGAGCTCGCTCCTTACGACTGTAGTTCACAAAACACTGTCTGGTGAAGATTTCGCCGCGTGGTGTAAACTTGTGTTGAAGGAATGCCGCTTCAATGATCGCGCTAGAAAGTGCCTTCATTTTGGCCTTCGAGTTTGCTAAGAGCGCCATGAAATGGTAGTCGAAGATTTCACCTTGAACACGGACGATCAAGTAAGACCCGGTACGTTAACTTAACTTTTGGTTTCTTACTACAACACGTACTACAAAAATATTTAAAAACGACTTGCCTTTGACTTTTCCGTGTTGTTCACACGATTTTTGATGCTTTGCACAAGAAACTGTCAATAATGTACACATTGACGTAAAAAAATGTTACGAATATAAACGGCCCTAGTTGTTCATTCAACTGCCACAAATAAAGATCGTGCTTTGCCGAAATTTTCTGATTGGCTTAAATCCCCCGGTTAATAAGTCGAGCTTGATTTAGCAGAGCGAGACTCTAAAAATGCAGGAGTTTCTGTGTGTGCGGGCGCCAAATAGTAAGCCATGCTTCCAGGCGTACCTAGCGGAGACAGTGGAAACTGGGAGTAAGACTCCTGACGACTCTAATTGTATGTAAGTGAGTCTCGTGATGAACATGCGGTTTATTTTCGGCAGACTGAAATGACAATTAACTGTTAAAATACATTGTCGTTATCATTTACTTTAAGGTGGCTCTGTCATTAATTAAGGCTCATTGAGCTATGACAAAATTTTCGTTGCAACTTTATTATAGATTGTTATCCTCCAAGATCTCCATAATTCTTCACACCATACGGAAGCCTAATTGAATAATTATTTTATTATTCATTTATTTCTTAACAAGCTTACCTCCTTGAAGACTTTCTTCAAAACTTTGACCCATCTCTCGGCACAGTTTCACGACATAAACAGATGCTTTTTCTTGCAGGGCGATACCACTCAAAAAGTAGATACCATCCATAGAGCAATATGTTTTGCATATTCTTGCTTTTTATCCGTTCAGTTTTAGTAAAAAATCCGACTATTCTAACTATTTCGTCTTCGGATAGCCCTGAACGCCATTTTTTAGTTTTCTCTGGAATACGCAGCCAGGCTGCCGCGCCTGGAAACGAGGTTGATTGATGCGATATTTGCCCGGAAACGAGGCTGTTTGGGCAATATACCATCAAAATAGATGGTTTCAAGACAAAAGACACCCGCTTATATTCTGGAACAGGCAAACGTCTTTAAGAAAGTTAAAGGATATGTACAGAGCCTGGAAATATTTCAAATGAATCATAAAACCATTTCTGTTTTCGACTTTCGTATGATAAGAAGAATTATGCCGATCGAAGATGGTGTTATCCACCCTCGAGCTCCTCGATCAAGACCTCGATACATGTAGCAACTGCACACATTTTTACACAATTGTACCTCTTGTCTAGGTATCTCTTTCTTTTCACATTTCTGTGGACAAGGCACAGGAAAGAGAAGACAGTCTTTATCCTGGTGAACCTATAAAATGATATTTAACATTTCGTTAAAGATATTGATCATCGCGGATAATGTGTATAAAGGGTTTAGTTTATCTTTTGTCTCACGATTGTCGCTTTGATATTGATCGCGACGTTTCGACCTCGCACTGCAGGTCTTCATCAGGCGATAGTGTCGATTTACTGAGTCAGGCTATTTAATTTGTACCACCGTGTTGGTGTATCACGAACCTCGCTCAAGGTTGGTGGGTTTTGAGTGGGTTTTGATCCAAAGCCTTGTTGTAAAACTTTACAACAATGCTTTGCATCAAAACCCACCAACCATGGGCGAGGTTTGTGATACACCAATCACTAACAACCACAGTGGTACACAAGTAGTCCGACTCAGTAAATCGACATTATCGCCTGATGAAGACCTGCAGTGTGCGGTCGAAACGTCGTGATCAATATTAAAGTGACAATCGTGAGACAAAAGATAAGCTAAACCCTTTATTCTTAACACATTTTAAGGCAGGTAAAATTACGCTGGCAAACTGACAGACGTAAATTATATTAGTGTACCAAACCATCCTGCCGGAGTTGGACTAAATTGCTTCAATAAACTATTAAGTAAACGTCCGACAGGGGCACCCAACGTCAATATCTTTTCGGAAGACGATTTGAGACATAGAATTTTCTGAACATTTGTTGTAAAATTTCTTGCTTGCTTGCCTCTCCTAGGATTTTCGAACATCTAAAAACTGGTATAATTGCCCATTTTTAACGGATTTTCACTCCAAAAAGGTCAACTAGAATT
The DNA here is from genome assembly GCA_038088405.1 of Porites divaricata. NCBI lineage: Eukaryota > Metazoa > Cnidaria > Anthozoa > Scleractinia > Poritidae > Porites > Porites divaricata. Next base: position 6,429,511 of record JBBMOI010000016.1, on the reverse strand, counting down.
TTCGGGGGCCTTTTTTCTGGCTGAAATTTTCCAAAAGGTAAGTTTTGATCCCCATAATTCTCTGATCACTAGACTTTCAGCTAGGAAATCCGAACAGATGAAAAATTTTTAGGGGATAAAAACAACGATATGCGTATATCTACCGTGTAAATACTAAAATACGTTCAATGCTATGTTTAAGTGGTTTTGAACTATATTCTCGTTGGGTGCCCCTGGTCCGACGGCAGGTAGGATATCGCTGGGCATGGGCAAATTTCAGTCAGACATACTTAGAAGACCAACTATAATTTTAGCTTTATTAAGAAGGAAAAATGAGATTGTTTGAACTTGCTCATTTCAATTTCCATGAATCAGCTGAAGGCAGGTCAATTGTCACAATAATAATAGATTTTCATCTACACTGTACCTTAAGGGCGTGGAAAGGAAACTGCTCATCACAATATTGACAATCTGTAATCCTTTCAACACATTCAAATTCTTTGTGACGGTTCAAATACCGCCTCTCCATAACTTCGTTACAGTCATCACAAGAAACAGAGACATACTTGCATGTAGACTCGTGGTCCTGGAATATAAGCAGTGAATGTGTAGAAGAAGGAAAGTGACTGTAATGCACCAGAAAAGACCACCAATCAATATTCTTGTACAGGCATAAAGTAAACAGGGATTGCAATTATTTTATCAAAACAATTTATGTTTCCTTGTTCCGGTCTCAGACAGAGCGGTGTTCTCTGTTTGTTGTTGTTGTTGTTGTTGTTGTTGTTGTTTTTATCCTCAAGGGGGTTGTGATTTTCGGAATCCTCATCTAACTTTATATTAACCCAAGAAAACACCACAAAAACAGTAATGCAGAAATGCAGGAACAGGTTATTATTATGAATTTGTCACCTCATAGTCCCTGACTTCTCCAGTCCAGCCACATCCTTTCTCTTTCTGATTACATTTTATTTTCAGTGACAGAATGGTCCTGTTCCAGGCCTCATCTGGATAATACTGTGAAGATAGGGCAACAATTAGCATATTATGTAACAGGACTACATGTTGTCCCATATGAAAAATAACTGGATAAAAAAAATTAAGACAAAATTAATAGACAAAATTGGAGGATGCTGTGGGCATTTACTAGGCTTCATTTTGATAGGAAAACTTTTTGGGAAAGGTTTTAAGATCAAACATGTAGGATAGCATATGGAAGTGAAAGCAGGTGGGTAGTGGAACAAGATATCTTCAACACAATTATTTTTCAGTTCAACATTACCCATTTTTTGCCTTTACCACTATAGTTACTGGTACCAAGGGTGACATTAGTAATCATCGAATGCACAAGAACAGGTAGTAATTATAATGTGCACATGTATACAGTTTAGGTTGTATTTTTGAAAACAGACTTCAACTCTATGAATGCAACCAAGAACACATAATATGTATGTGTGTACATTTATAATAATTATGATACAGGTCAAAATTGATTTCAGGTTAATTTTGATTTAACCTAATATAAGGTTGCTTCTCAATTTCCAAGGGTAGTCTTTACACTAAAGTAGTACGGTGGCCTACAAGGGTCACTACATAAAAAAGGTCAACTGCATATTAAACACTGCACCCTATACAAATAAAAAAGTGTTGCCGCAAATAAAAAAATGTTGCTGCAAATAAAAACATTGTTGCTGCAAATAAAAAAAAGATGTTGCTGCAAATAAAAAAAGTCACTGGAAATAAAAAATGTTGCTGCAAATAAAAAAGTGTTGTAAAAGGTTTGAACCCAGGAGTCATTTCAAAAATAGGTTGAGTTTGATCATCTGGGTGAACGTAGCCCTATGGACTGTTGTTGTTGACAGTGGCCGTCATTTCCACAACCTGTACGGTAGTCATCTTCAGAGTCTAAGTGAGTTGTATCACGTCAGTTGATGCATGGTATTATATATACTCTGGTTATAGATCTGATTGGTCAATTATGTCGCGATGTTATTGGTCGTCTGTCAGTTAAGCCGTGATGTTATTGCCTATGAAGACTCGTAATCAGTAATTGGTGCGTTTCGTCCGTTTTTTGTCACAGTTAAACAGTCCTCTATTGTTAGTCAAATAGAGTACTAAAGTGTGACGTCATAAAAAATTGAATTTGTGAAATTATGGGATTCGTCAGGATATGCTGAAAGAAACACATCTAAGAGGCCTTCTTGCCAAAAACTAGCATTGTGGGGCAAATTGTCTCTGAGATATTAGCCCAGTTATGCTCTGATGACTCCATACAAATCCTTCTAAATTTGACTCTGTTCATAACATTAGGAACAGAGTCAAATTTAGAAGGATTTGTATGGAGTCATCAGAGCATAAAACTGGGCTATATAATATCTCAGAGACAATTTGCCCCACAATGCTAGTTTTTGGCAAGAAGGCCTCTTGGATGTGTTTCTTTCAGAATATCCTGACGAATCCCATAATTTCACAAATTCAATTTTTATGACGTAATCACTTTAGTACTCTATTGTCAGTTCTCCAGTCGTTCTCTTATAGTTAGTTTTGCTTGATGTCATCAATAAGTCGTTTGTATGGTGCTGGTAACTGTACTGTTGGCGACGATTCAGTAGCGTTTGTTCTAAGTTAGTAAACCAGCTTTCTAAAGTAAGACGTTGAATACGTTATACATGTCGCAGAGTCGCGCAGTCAATGGTGACATCAACAATCACAATTAATTTGCTGAGCACCATTTACAGACGAAACATCAAATTGACTAGGACTCTGCAACATGTATAACTTATTCTACAGACTACTATCAATGTCTTACTTTAGAAAGCTGGTTTACTAACTATAACCAGAGTATAATACCATCAACTGATGTGATACAACTCACTTTGACTCTGAAGATCACTACGCACCACACAGGTAGTCGAAACATCAGTCACTGTCAACAACAACAGTCCTATATAATTATTGGAAAACTCTATTTGTGGGACTGTAGGAGCAAACAAATCCTTCCAAACATTTACGGATTTAGGGCCAAGATCAACGCTAAATAATTATGAAACAAAAGAAAAAATCAGCAACAAAGAATTCTTTAAAAGAAAGTGGATACTGATGCCTTATTTAAGTTAACTGTTTTAACTCCGTATTATTTCATTGCCCTGTTGTACTTTTTTATAATTTCTTTTAGCCCTGTAATAATATGACAATTAATTTTGCTTTACTCTATTAATGTCTCTTGTTAAAGTGCTTTTTTTTTGGGGGGGGGGGTGGGGGGGGGGTTTGTAGTATTGTAAATGTGGATGATCAAACTCAACCTACTTTTGAAATGACTCCTGGGTTCAAACCTTTCTCAACACTTTTTTTATTTGCAGCAACATCCAGTCTTTTCTTATTTGCAGCAACATTTTTTTATTTGCAGCAACATCTTTTTTCATTAAAGCAACATGCTTTATAAATTTGCAGCAACATTTTTTTATTTTCATAGGGTGCAGTGTTTAATATGCAGTTGACCTTTTTTATGTAGTGACCCTTAGCTTGTGGGCCACCGTACTACTAAAGCCTAAATAAGCTAAAAAATATTTAAAAACAAATAAATTTTAAATACTTCAAGTAAAAAAAGGCTTCACACACATTCACCGCTTCTTTTTTACTTCAGGTTAACTTAAGGCTATTTTCCCACGCAACATAATTAAGATTGATTGACATGTTTCGCCCTTCTCAAAGCTCAAGTAACCGCAAGACAGCTACTGAATTGAAGTCGGTCATAAAGATGGTTTTCAGGTCACTTGAAACTTTCTTGAATCGTTTCAACTCTCCGACTTTAATGCTCGAGGCATTAAAGTAAAGTTAATTGAGATTTTACTAAGGCCTTCACACACACATTTTTGGTTAAGTAAAAACCCTAGAAGACAAAGGAAATTGAGAATCAACCTCAGCAGTTAAAAGATTTCTTACCTGAAATCAAATTTGACCTGTAACATATACACCAAGAACACACATATAGGCAAGCTCCATCAAAGCGGTAACCTTTTCTGACCTTAAATTGTCATAAATGTGAAAGCCCTGAGCCCAACCCCAAAAACTGACAAGTTGAATTTTAACAATTGTTAAATCACTTAAACTGAACTAGGTTCAGACCTGAAACTTTACACAATAAACACAACTTGTTGTTAGCATCAACTTAGAGGGTTTTGTGGTACTGATCCCTCAAAAAATTAGCCTAAAGCTCCATGTTACAGGTTTTTAATCTTATAGGTTATTATCAGCTCTTAACTAAAGATGATCAGCAAGTGAAAGGCCTTGATTGCTAAACAAATTTTCCTCATTAGTAACAGAGGAAATATATATATATATGGAGACCAGTGCAGTGTGGAGAATAATTATACATGCTGGTCGATTTAGCAATATTATTGGATTTCACTTTTGCGAGAGACAAAAGAATTATGCAGATCGAGAAGAGCAATTCCCCACTTCTCTTCCCAAGACATGCATAATTCACCATACCATATGAAAGCGGAATCCAATATTCCACCTTCTTCAGCCCTATCTAAACAGCTGAACTAACGCACCCTCTGCTGTTCCTCTTTCTGTCAATTATCCATGAAAGTGGTCACTTTTATCATGGATATTGGCAAACATCCTCCAAATTTGGTCAAAGCTGGGATTTAAGCCAATCAGACAGAAAAAATCTTCAATTGAATTAATAATAATGGGTTTCAAGTGTCCATACCCTAAAAGGTTTCATTTTTTAAACAAAAGTACACATTCCTGCAAGAACCTCTGTGTTAAAATTTTGCGATTTGAACACAACATGATTTTTTAAATTGTTTTGAAAATTTGAAATTATTTTGCTGCCATTTTGGCCCTCCATTTATCTTAATTAGTCTTTTTTTCGGAAGCCTCTCAGAAACAAAGGAGAAGTGACTAAGACTAAGGAACTATGACATAATTAAGGAAAGCCCGACTTAAGTCACATTATAATTAGTAATATATAAACAAGTGAGGAGTTCTAAAAATATTTCTTCTAATTCACAAACTGAAACAGCTGTTCAAAGACATCACATGCCAGCTACATGCTTTGCAGTTAATTGAAGATGCATATGCATTAGAACACTGCAGGTGATCCATAGAAAGGGGTAAGCATGCATAAAATAATTAACAGTGAAAGATGCATCAGAGAGGGTGACTTTTCAGGAAGATAAAAATGAACTGAAGAAGACTATATATTTTACACTTTTCAAATTTTTGGTAACTTACCCCCCCATGCGTGGGAAGAGGAGTCCTGTCCTGTGGGCAGCACCATTGAACACCGTCACGATCAGCCTCTCTGTAGGTTAAAAGAAAAAATAATTTCAGATCAAAATTACTTTTGAAAAATTTAAGAGCATTAAAAAACCTGAATGTTCCAACCACGAACGATAAAAAGCAGCAAGTATTGTGCTACACGATTTAACGACGATGTGTCATCTGTCTTGTAGGCAACTTCAGTGAGTGTCAAGATGTCAATAATGCATGGTTGAATTTTAAACAAGTTTCGCACTGCACATGGCTGCTAACCATGCACCTCAAATTGAAAACAAAGTTCACGGCAGAAACTCCCCTTGGTTGTCAAACGCGCTAAAAAAGTAAAGGCCAACGAGAGATCATTTTTACCGCCAAGCTCGCAGGACAAACACTGAATTACACTGGTCCAGATATAAGAGTTTGAGAAATAAAAGTTTAATCCTGCCACAATCGCAGAATCATAAAAGAAAATTCTGATGAACCCAAGAATTTCTGGAAAGCTGTTAAGAAAGTCCTAATTTCCAACAAATCGCAACTGTCATCTTCTATATATTGAGCCTAACAGAGTAGATAGAAAAACAACCACAGATGGCCTTACTGTAATTGCAAACGGAATCTGCACTTATTTCACAAATGTTATAGACAAATTGCTTTCTGCTAGTATTCCACCTCTTAACTGGAACCAACTGAGCACAGAAGAATGTTTGAATAATTCAAGTCAATCTCTGATCTCTTTGTCACCGGTAACAGCTGCGTTTGTACATCGTCAACTTAGGCTACTTAAAACATCCAAAGGTACAGGACTTGACGGAATTCTACCTACATGTCTACTAAAGGATGCGGCTACAAGCATCTCAGCTCCGCTAACAGCCATAATAAATCTCTCGATTTCTTCTGCAGTTTTGCCGGAGGAATCCAAATATATAACACTTTCTAAAGATGTAAATATTAAGAAGTGTATGGATATAACTACCATCCCATCTCCACTTTACCGGTCGCTTCGAAGATCCTTGAAAGAACCAGCACGCAAATACAGCACCTCCAACCAATTTTCATGGATTGTATTAGAAAAGGCATTGAAGATCGAAGGTTGTGTTATATATGGCAGCGGCGTTTGTATTTCGACAGTGTACTGAAATCACCAACTTCTCCTAAAGAAATATATTGCCTTGCATGGGTATGGTATCAAAAACCGTGAACTGAGGTGGTTCTAGCCTGCGTAGCATGTGCAGGCGCTTGGAAGTAGTTGGGCCTGCTACGCAGGCTAAGGTGGTTCGAGAACTAATATCTTACGAGTCGATGACAATCTGTTGTCTATGGCAGCGCACAGTCTGCACCTCAGCAGATAAAATCTGGCATCATAGAAGGGTCCATACTTGGTCCCATTTTGTTTTTGATTTACATCAATGCCCAAGTGTTTACTTCAGTCAAAGATCCTCGCTGACTCCAATATCGAGTTAAATTCAAGTTGAAATAAAGTTTAATTTATTGCATTGCATCACCCGCATTCTGCAAACACAACGAATGAATTCCATGTGGACCTCGAATTCAGTAATTATACGCATGTTAATCCAGCATTTCAAACGCCATAAATGCCGTTTGCCCCGTTTGAAACCCTAAACATTTCAAAATGTTTGAAACGGGTTTTAAACTGTTTGAAACCCGTTTATTTTTGTTTTTAACGCTGCGTTTAAAGCGTTTATTCAAAATTACGTTAAGCCCCCTTTTCGCTTGGAGGGTCACATATTCACACTTATTTACCTTTTCTGGTTTAAAATGAAACAAACTCTTCCTGGATTTTGCGTTACTCGCTTCACGTCGGCTTTTGCTTCGGCAAGTTTCTCAACCCGTTTCCCGGGAGTTGTGCTATTTGGCTGAGAGAATGTCTTCATTCCAAGGCAGTTTCAACGCCTCAAAACGGGGAAACTAAAAGGGGTAGACCCGGGTAGACCCCAAAATTTACAAAGAAGAAAGGTTGAAGTAACAAGCTAAGTTCACCGAAATAATCCGATAAAACTGCTAACAGTAACCAGCAATGAATCCAAGAAGAACGGTGAAAAATTAACACTCAAATCATCATGGATATGGCGGCTTGCATATGACCGAGCAATTCAAACTTGTCACAAACGCTCAAGAAAGCAAAACATTTAAAACTAATGCAACTACTAACAAGATAAAGTGTTCCAACAACTTTCCAATGCGGTATAATGTTGAAATTACCTACACAAACTTGGAATAAAGCGAAAATTCCACCACATATGCCTCTCAGAACAGCTCTTTCCAAGCGCAAAAATCACTCTACAAATGACACATTCTGATTGGTCGAATCTCGTGACGCACACCAAAATTCCAGTGAATTGACGCGATACATTTCTCAGAATATTTCAAGACATTCGAGGAACTCGTCAGTGTTTTGTCTAAATTAGTATTCAGCCAGGCTTTGTCGTATTTATTTAATTGATAAATTGCTTTAGTATATTAAGAGTTTTTCTACAAAGTGACAAGGTTTATTTTCCCTTTGTCGTAAGACGTTTTATACAAGACGGAAGCAAAGATTGAAAATGATTTGATACGCTAGCGAAGCTCTCTGAACAAGTTAAATATTGAACTCGACTCCATTTCATTCATACCCACGCTCGCATGCTCTTAACTTTATTGTGGACAGGTTTCAGACCAATAATTCGCTGTTTTATTCTCAAGGACTTTAAAACAATGTAGCTTGAATGATATTAACACTCATTTTGGTTCAAAGTTCAGTTTTTATCGATCGCCTTTGTGTCGTGTATAATACATGCACAAGCCCAGGCCTGTTTCAAACTTCATGATACTGCCGTGCTAAGCTGGCTCGACTGTAGCTCGACTGCAGCATGACACTAGCACGACTTGGTTTAAGACGTCGAATTTAATTCAGTCGAATAGAAAGGCTGTTGCCGAAAACAAAACACAAAAATAAAGAAACGATTTAGGAAACTTTTAAATGTATCTTAATGCACTTATAATTTATGAATTGAGTTCGGCACGGCAGTAGTGCAACGTTTGAAACCAACTCGTGCTGCTAAAGTAGAATTTAATTCGATCAATTTAGTTCGGCACGGCAGTAGCACGACGTTTGAAACGGGCGACACAGTTAATGTCATTATATCAACAATCGAAATCAGTAAACTGCAACTGATGTAAATTATTTGAAATGTCATGCTTTACTCGCAGCACTTCACTTTCCACTGGAAACTACTAGTTTTTAATATGCTCTTTTCAGCTCGTGCAACTAAAATTGTTCGAAAGCGAACTATTTTCGTGTTTACCGAAAGTAATCACGTGATCAACTCATATGTTCCAAGCTTGAGCTAAAATTAGTTCTAAAATCGAACTCAACAAAGATTTCGTGTTTGGTTATAATCGTTGCCGAAAACAAATAGATAGATTATAGAAACCGGACTTATTTGATAAGGACGCCACCCGGTCGTTTCGATATAAGTTTTTTCGATACGAACTGCACGACAATTTCGATCACTTAGATCATAGTTAGCGCACTCATGGCGTTAATGTTTCTCATTCTACACGTATGAGCTAACCACGCGAAATTATTTATACCTAGACCCCATACTAGACTGAATTGACTTGTATCAAACGACTTTGTATCAAAACGACCGGTACTTTGATAACCAAATAATTGAGAAGCGACGTGAAAAAGGATACAATACCTGAAGGTGATTAACAAGCATTTCTGGCAAAAGCGATGGCCGCATGTCGTTTGAACAGCGTTTTTTAAAGCATTTAGGCATACAGGACATTTGTGCTCGTCTATTAAATGGTCTATAAAATCGAAATTATAACCAAACTCTTCATAGTCTGTCTCCTCATCATCTGCTAATGATGATGCAGATGGTGAGGATGGTGGTGAAGGGAACGACCCCGGCATCACGACTAAAATTTCTTCGCAGCGCGACACGATGGGATTCAAGGAAATGCAGGAGGGTCTTTCGAGTCCGCCCGCTGACCGATAAGCCCGCTGACTCTGGGTGGGGTTCGAGAGCGATATCATGACGTCAACCTCGGGACAAAAGGGACCTTAAGATCCGACGACGGCGACGGCAACGGGAACGCCACAAAAGCAATAGTAATCTATTCCCAGTGGACGCCCGCATAACAAAGGCCTGGGACTCAAGAGATGAGTTACGGGAAATGCGAGTCCTTGGCTCGCAGGCGAAGGACAGCCTTAGATGAAGCGAAAGGTCCCCACTGGCCTCCCCAACCCCATCACCCGTAACTAACTCTCCCATATCCCGAAACTAAAACGACAACACAAGCACTTATCAAAATTGTCGGCTTAAAGCCAGCCAGAGCAACAAAAGCTTTATTTGCAGGACCATACATGATAATACAGTATAGCACAAGCTACTAGTCTAAATTTAATTACTAATTCAACCAATTAATGTAAAACGTTTCAAAACATTACAGATCTCATTCATTCATCGATATGAATACATTTGCTTCTTAATTCAAATCATTGCGAGATAAATAAACTAATTGACAGTTAATCAAATAATGAGAAGAATTCATAAAATGTGCTACTAAATTATTATGTGAAAGAGATTTGAAGTTAGGTAATCTAAATTCTATTTTGGAGAAAAATATGTCTCTGATCTTAGAATAGGCCTTACAATCTAGTATGAAAGGATGTTCATGTTCAGTTTTGTTACTGTTACAAAAGTAGCATATCCTCTCATTGCTGGAGATTTTTCCGTATCTACCTGTTTCGGTTTTAAGTTGATGACTACAAGAATGATGCCATCACGAAAAGCGTTGGCAAGGTATTCCGTAGAGGGACCACCTCGAATATTTTGAACAGAACTGCCAGTAAGTAGGCATCTGAAGAGATGTTGGTCGGCTATTTAGAGGTTTGCAAATTCAGAGCGCGTTCGACTGTCGCAGCAGATTCCTAACCAAAGCGTTTCGTTTGACCTTCTTTAGACACCCCGTTAAGTCTGAGAAGGGAGGAGTGTCCGGCCCAAAAACACTCACAGAGTCACCACCATTCTTAACTGCGAAGGGGTCTTAAAACTATTTAACGTGCCTCGCCCGCACGGTAGAAGCGAGGATTCGACTATCCAAAATAAATTTATTCAGGAAGTTAAACTGGAAAAGCCAGAGGAAATGTCCAGGCGCATTGATTTACATAGGTCGACGAAAGACTGCAAATTCCGCACTCCAAGATCTCTCTTAACATTTAGCCGCGCATTTGTGAAACAGGAGGCAAGAGCCATCCGAATGTTCTTGCACTTCGACTGCGTTTATAAAATAAGAAGATCGGAAGCCCTGTCACCAGAAGAAGACCAAGCGAGAAAAATCCAAGCTCTCGAGTGTTAACGCTCAGTAAAGTTCGGGGCAGACATCTGGTACCTAACAGAATATACCTTAAGTGGCACACGACTTATTTCTATTGTTTCGTCCCGATAATATATGTACAGAGGCCCTCTAGCCTGTATACTGCACGTAATAAATATTTAACTTACTGCTTGACCAACAACTGAGTGCGACGCTGGGTTTCAAAACACTGTGCCGGCAGACTAATACCGTGCGAGAACAGTAACAGCTGTACAAGTCTACGCATTCGCAACCAAGGGACTGACGTGAGTTGTTACACAGCATTATTTGCCTTTGCCAACTTTGATAAAAAGGATTTAACTACATCTTTTGGTGAGGCGTAAGATAAATTCTAATAGGGCTGTAAAGAGGACAGGAAATTTGAAAACTAAGCCTCCAGTCCAGTTGTGATATTCCACATTTTTTTTTTTTGCGATGACAGCGGCTCCATTCTGGTATCTCGGGTGCGCTATTGATTTTTCTATTGCCCTCCTGAGGGCACTAACACCAAGGACAGGGCAATAAAAAGTTGGCAAGGTAGATGACTACAGGACGACGGAAAGAGCTTCCCTAAACTGCCCGCACCTTGATTTTAGCACGTGCGAACTAACAGTAGATTGTACACGTAGATATCAACTTGATATCTAGGCCTGATACGACTTAACACTAGGCAACAGGCTCGGAAGCGGGGGGCGCTCGGACCAGTGCAGTCACGCACTTCAATGGAATTCCACAATCAACAGGCCGGGAAATCAATCACCCCATCCCGAGTTCAACACATCACAAAAAGTACCGTTAGTTCCAATTACATGCCCCTCAAACAGGGGAACACCTTGCCGGATATCCACAAATCTCTAATATAGAATACCCCTGAGAAGGACAGCAGAAACATTAATGGACTTACGGGGAGCTTAACGGGATGGCAAGATGACGAGGCCCGGGTGTAAAGTAAAGCCGCGAGAACAAGGTGGTTTTGCCTGCGAGCCGTTGCAAGCTCCGAGATCCACAGTATCCGGAGTCAGGATGAATGCCGCTCTTAAACCCTTCATCTTGAGCTTCTAATCTCCCAGAAGGACGAAAGTTGAAGAAAGGGAGTACAGCCAGAAAGGTAGACCAACCAACCGACGCACAAGGAGGGGCGGAAGACGACTTTGTAAAAGCTTTAGCGCCTTGTGCACCATAACCTGGCCTGCACGACAATCACTGAAGTATGAGGAATAGGGTGAACTCCAAGAATTATAATACAACTAGCGGCCAATAAACTAATTGTGTGATACACATAGGCACCAGTCTCCCAGCCGAAGGGGAGGGTGTAATACACGAAATATCCTTGATTCACAAATTTAGAAAGCGTTTGTCGTGGTGCAATTGCGATTCTAAAGGCTCAACAGTTATGAGCATGACGAGATAAGGGGGTTGAGCCTCGCAAACCTTGCCCCAAAGTGCGCACAAGCCATTACAGAATGTATAATTATTTGTTTACAGTACACTACTACCCGCCAAAGATCCATAAGATAACTTCCGCATGAAGGTATTTCTATTTAAACTGAAATACCACTGCTCAAAGCCAATCAACTTGCAGAAATTTCTCATGTTGTAGTATAATAGGGGAAGTAAATTCCTCAAATTCCTATCAGGGGGAAACGGTGCAAGGCACATTCCCCCCCAAACCTGCCTTGAAAGGCAATTTTCAGACTTAATCTCGTAAAAAAAAAACCTAGGCTCTTAATGGGGAAGAACGTTTTCCGAAATGACCTCCCATTGAGCTAAACTGTTGGTAAGATCTCTGGATACAATGAAAGGAAGACAGGGATACGGCTGAATGAGCATGCAATTTGGCCCGAACAGGCCAGGGAGCTAGGCCGACAAAACTGGTGGGCTTGCCCTCCCCACTTGCGCTAGTCTGAATGACTGGTAAATTGCAAGAAAGGACCCCAAAAAGTATCCAAACAGGTGATCAACGGACATAAAATAATGGAAAACTAAGAGGGAGAGCGAGGGAAGCCCACCAGAATTGCCGGCCTTAAGCAACCTCAAAGAGGCATAAAAGGCATTAGACACCCGCACCCAAGGCACGGCAATACTGGTACGCACGGGAAGACGAACAACTTCGAGAAACAGGAAACAAGAGAAAAAATAAAACAGCTTCTTTAATGGCAACAAGACGACATCTCATGATTAAAATGAAGTACTAAAGATTTTGATTCCACGTGTTGACAACAGTTAAAACCGGCATTATGACGCCTCTACGCCTATCAAGCAATTGCGTTTAAAGAAAAGGTACGAAAACATCCCAAAAGTAGGGGGTACTTAAGTATAAAGAAGCCGAGCGGTAAGTGAAACGACACACAACACTGATAAAACTTGAGGGAATTAAGAAACAAAAATAAAACTTTGCAAACTACGCTGATACCGACTAGCTGATAACGAAATAACCAGCGATCAGGCGGTCCTGCTCCCCTTTCTGACTTTTTTGTTTGGTGGACGAAGAAGCGGGGCGCCAAATAAAAAGAACATACCAGATCCGCTAAGCCTAGCTAAGGCCGCCTAGATTAAGCGATGTTAGACGGGGTTAGGAACTGGATGGGTGACCATACGGGAACAAAGTAGCCGCTCTTTTCCCTTCCATTTCTTTTTCTTTCCAGTCCTATTTTAACCCTATGTACGCAGGGCGAAACGCGCATGGCATGGTTAACCGACGGAAGAAAAACAAAGGGCCAATAAGAGTTCAAACTAAAAAACCAAGTAGAGGAGGCTGTCCGAGTGAAAACACCGGTCTAGGCCTAGAACTGAAACCAGCCAAGGCGACAGTTGTCCATAGAGAATGACGAATGAAAAGATCACAAATTCTGGACGAAAGCCCGAAAGTCCAAAATTTTAAAACACTACAAATAGGGAATAACCCGGACAAAACGAAGCAACAAAACTTGAAGCACTATATAAGATTTATCCAGACATGAAACCAGCAGAAGACAATTCCACTCGGCCACAACCGAGTAAAAAATAAATAAATAAAATAATAATAATAATAATAATAATAATAAAGAAATAAATTACGATAGAAAACCGAAAACGAGATTACACAGCCACTGACAACCGGACACTGTGAACTGAAGAGAGTTTCATCGTCCACCAAGAATAATGTGTACTCAAAACAAAAGAGTACAGTAACAGGAGTCCCACCAGAAAAAATAAAGTGAATTCACTAGGTCAAACTGACTATAACGCGAAAAGAAAAACAGAAAATATGGAACTCCGTAGGTAAAGAAATACGATAAAACCACGCCTGTGGACTGGATTTCCTCGGTGACACTCGAGTACAAAATTTGAATTGAAATGCAGTTAAAAGGGAAAACGGGTCCTAAATTGAGGATGTGAGACAAGTCCTGCACGACACAACTGAGACAAATACGGCGAGAAAATAAATAGCTCAATTTAAAGAAACACACGAAAGCCAAACCTGAGAAGTAGAATAATTATTCTCGGCGACAACCAAGTGAATGAACGGCCTCAACCGCTCAAGAAACTCGAGACAGCATATTTTAAAGCCGGCCCCAACCGAGAAAAATACCAACATAAGAAATTATTCTCGGCCACAACCGAGCGAATAAACGGCCACCAACCGCACAAGAAACTTCAAGACAGCATTTTATATATTTTAAAGCCGGCCCCAACCGACTAAAAGAAGGACATAAGAAATTATTCTCAGCCACAACCGAATGAATGAATGTATAAGTGTGAACTCTTGACGAACGAGCGCTTTCATTAAAACGTGACTAGCCAAGCAGAGAAATAAAATTCAGTAAAACGGCTGCCAACTCCACAGGAAACGTCAAGACAGCATATTTTAAAGCTGGCCCCAACCGACAAAAAGACCGACATGGGAAAACGACTAAGACAACAGGAGAGACGAGTAAACGTGGTGGAAGCAAACTAGGCAAGAAATTAATTTACCTCGTGCGGAGAAGCAACAACATCGGGAAACAACAGCGTTATTAGACAGCCGGAGCAGGAACAGCGGCAGGTGGCGTCCTGAAGATGTAACCAGGCGAAACCACGGCCGGCAGAAGAGGTTGTTCATTGGCAAGGATAAGGAATAGCAGGAAAAACAATCCTTCCGCCCTTGCAGCCAAACTGGACAAATATGCTTACACATGTGTTTATTTATATAGAGAAAGCCACTCCCGAGGGAGAAACGCACACACACTCCTGAAATAGATCTCGCTACTAATTCGTCAAAATTAAGGCCAGTGTTCGCGAGCGAGCACTGGGAATAGGTTCAATTAGCAAAACAACACTTTTGCACGTGCATCACGCTTTTTTGTACATTTCTTTGCCGTCACTGCACGACTACGACGTGAAAATGCCTAGTTTCACGTTGTACAGAGAAAGTACACAAGCGACGACGAAATTTCCTCTCTCTTTCTGCACTTGGATATGGTTCTTAGCAATTCAACTTTAGGATGGTTCGCCTACATTTGAAAAAGTTAGTGACTTGGAGTAATCGCGATAAAGATTGAAAGAACACGAATTCACTTTTTCAGCGACATTTTCTCTGCCGTCGCCGTCCTCGGATCTTAAGGTTAATTGGGTCCGCGAAACTGTGAAAACGAAAACAAAACGAAAATAAAACGGGAGGAACTGGGGAGAGGTAGGATGGCTCTATCCCTAAATTTTAACTTAAAACAGTAAACTGATCTTTACGGCCGGAAGAGTGATAGAAAAAATAAAGAAAGAAGCTAGAAAGAATACAAAACTAAATCACCACTTTATTTTTATTTTTGTTTTTTTTTTGTTTTTTTTTCTTTCACTCTTCCTGCCGAAACGATCAGTTTACTGTTTCAAGTTTAAAATTTGGTACTCAAGATTTTCCTGATTCAGGTCTACTAAAGATCCTGCGCACCCTCACTGGTTTGTCGTTGTTGTTTTGGCTTCACAAGTGTTTCTCTCCCTAAAGTTTCCCGCCACTGCCCCCACAAACGACCTTTGTGCTCGACGCGCAGGTGTTGCGTTACAGGCGACCGTTAAAAATACGAGACTTTGAATTAGAAATAATATACTGACATCTGCCAACGCTAAATAGCGTTAAATAAAAATTTTTCCTTCAATGAAATGAATAAAAAAGACTTACCTAGCTGCGATATATTCCACTGTGTTTTGGAGTCTGCTTGTTGTTTTATTGGTTTTTTGGCTTTATTGCATAACCAGCTAGTTGCTTTGCTGACCACGGGGAAGGGGAATGGGACTGGTGTGTACGCGGAGATTTTCGTTTCATGAATAATACAATTTTTTCTATTTAATTTGTTAATTTTTATCTTTTGTTAAATCTCTATTTTTTCTATACTTTTTTTCATCTAAGATATGGGAACGTTCATAAGTTGACACCTTATACTAAAGACAATCTTGATCAGCCCTATATTGACTACTGAAATACCCTCAAACTGAAAAGGCATACCGTAAAATTCCGAAAATAAGCCCCTCCGTGTATAAGCCCCTCTAAATATTAAGCCCCCAAACTCGTAACGCAAAAACCCTCCGTCAAATTGCCTCTACAAATATACGCCCCCCGAGGGCTTGTACTTGGAAATTGCCCTCAAACACAAAGTCAAACATTTGAAACGCAAATTTCCCTCCGTAGATAAGCCCCTCTGAATATAAGCCCCTCAAAAAGGGCCTTTGAAAAATATAAGCCCCGGGGCTTATTTTCGGAATTTTACGGTAATACAAAGCAGAGGTTTAAATTAAGAAAATTTTTACTCTTACTAATTTTGGTTACATTTATTTTTTTCTTATGCCGTAGACCAGTCTCTTTTTATAAGTCTGTTGGGTACGTTTCTCAGTAGAAAACTGGTCAATTGTCATAAAAAGGACCAAACCGACGCCCTCTGGGCAGGAGCGAGTGACCCTTTATCTCAATGTCTGGATGAGCGCCTACCCTAATTCCCTAACCTTTGATCTAGCTCTGGATCCAACACAACGATGTTTGTTTGTTTGTTTGTTTTTTTTCATTTTTTAAAACAAAAATTAAGCCATTCAAAATATGGGTGTTTTTTGACGTCATCAAAATCCATAAACTTATGCTTGATTATTCATAGTATATGATTAATCGGTATTTACTCAACATGGCATTTTCATTCAGTTTCATACATTCTAAGTCAGGTCAATCCCATCTGCGGGTATATTTACAGAAATTTGCGATTGGCATCCCTCCATTGCTCAGTGATTGCTGTTGTGGGTTGGCATGTTGCCCGTTTGGGCAACTCAAAGGTCAGAGTTCGACCTCCAGTCAAGCCTGAGGTTTTTTCATACGTACGTTACCCGCATTTATGAAATTCAAATGGTGGGAACTGTTTGTAATGATTGCTTGGGAGACATTAGCTTGACACGAAGCTGATTTTTTATTTTCACGTTACGGCAATTAACAAATTAAATGAAGGAGCAATCGTGGGTTCGCGGAAAATTTGTGCGTTCTCGAGAATCTGTAGTTTTAAAAATTTCCTGGGAAGGGGTAAAACTAAGTTGAAGAGGGTTACGTCATTAAATTGCCGGAAATTTTAGATGTAATTTTAAGTTTTATAAAAGTGAGAATTTCTCTGATTCCTCTTTCTATCGCGTTTTCAAATCCGAAAATTTTAGGTTTTCTTTTTCTGCGAAAAATAGCTTAATCTGGGAGTGAAATGCAAAAAATTAAACTTCAGTAGGGATTTTATTAGATAAGTTTGAAAATTGTACATAAATGGAACGGTCATCTAGAAATTCTTAGCCTTCCTCAAGATATTTTACAGAAAACCGTCGTTGGGTTCCCATGATATACCACTTTTGACAGAAAACGTATCCTTCTATTGACAAATGGTACCCCTTTCACAAACCTAGTTTGGAACTTTGCATCCTTTTTAACTGCACTGTCTTTTAAATATGAATAAATCACCATACACCAGGTCCTGGTTGTTCAAACGTCGGATAGCGCTATCCACAGGATAAATCACTATCCAGCGGATAAGTATTAGGAAAACCGACCAAGCTATCCGCTGGATAGTGATTTATCCGGTGGATAGCGCTATCCAACGTTTGAACAACTGAAGCCAGGACGTTTTCTCGCTTTTTCAACAGCTCTAAAACTCGTCTGATAGACAGATTTCCCTAGCCTTTCAAGGGCCTTTCAAACCTTTTCATGAACTTCACCTAGTGACCTTTTATCCAAGTGTTAGCCTTAATAAGGTACACCTTTTGGAAGGAGTCTCCCCGTATGGGCCATTAAAGGGAGCACAGCCCCCCACCCACACCCCACCCCCCCACCCCCCCACCGAACTAGAGAAAAAACTAACTGTTTTTCATCGTCCCAGTTTGCCAAACCATTTTGACAGGAGATATGTCCTCGATTCTTCAACTAATAAAGGAAGAGGTGTAAAATGGCCTAACCCAGTGACATATAAAAGACAAATCTAACAACAACAATACAAGGAGGGAAAGAAAACAATACAATGCAAGACGGGAGCAATATAAGTTTTGACGGCCATAACTTGACCTGTTGTTAAGTGAATAAAATAAGTGTAAACAAACAGCTTATTTTGACGAGAGTGTATTAATTAATATCATTTTCAAAGCTTGTTACATTTGCTTAAATACCGTGTTGACATATGGCCGTGCAGAGAACGGTATGTCACTGAAACATATATATATACTAAGACTTTTCTTTCGCTAAACGGGCATCCCTTGGGTTACAGTTCAAGTGATAAATTCTAAATCAAAGCAATTAAGCAAGCTTTTCTATTACGATACACTGGTCCTACGGCTTCAAAAAATTGTAATACAATACTGGCTATATCTAACAAAGGCGCCTAAAAATATCCCCCACACCAAAAACATTAACTCTTTTAACAAATAATGATGACCAAACATGTCTCGTAAGAACACTACAATTACATTTCTTTAGTAAACTTTTTTAAGTGTAGAATAACAAACCACAGAGTTCCTATATTTCAACTGGCTAATTGTTGACATCACATTTTATCACAGAGGACAGCTAACGTTTCTTCCTCTAAATCACCTGACACGACGTTTATTTTATTTTTGGAAAAACTCACAGTGTGATCAAAAAGTGACACAACTCTTCATCATATATAGACCAGCGATACCTAATAGTACAGATGTTTTTCGCCCTATTTACAATACTTACCCTTACCCCATATTAGTCAGGTTAACAAGGCTACCAACCATTCAAAATTTTAATACATCGCTTCAGCTAATTCACATGAGAAAAATTTAAAGCTAATTCCACTGAGTTTCCATATACGCCGCTATCAACCTCTGCAGACGGGTATAAAAAACTTTCAAGTCTCAGTCGGAGGATTCTGAGGAACCCCACGCTTCGCCCTTGCCCTTCTTCCTCGAGCGACCCATGGCCTGCTGAGTTGACATTGCTTCTATCATCACCAGCAGTACAATGAATCAAACTAAGATAGCGTCACTCAACAACACACCATTTAGCCATCCATGTACATTTCCTTTGACTGACGGGGTGGCTCCACACACCGGGATAAATATGAATGGACACACCGACAGTATAACACCTCCACCTTGTCGCAGCCCTACAGGACTGTATGTGGCCAACTCGCCACCACCAACATACTTCAACTGTGTTATGCCGACAAATGGCATTGGAGGAGGAAACTTGAACAATTTTTATTACCCACCAGCCACTGCAAATGTCAGAATGAGAGTGTCACCATACTTAGCGCAACCATATGAATTTATACCCTTCTTTCAAGGATACCAGGTAAAAGTCAGATGTAAACATGTGATTGCTTTGTTACAGCAACCCTTTCACTACTAATGGTGCCAAAACTAAAAATTTGGGAATTGACTTTGTAAAATCCTCAATGAGTAGTAATGTGTAAAAGTACTCCTGAAGTAAACTTCCGTAATATTGATTAGTTTAATTTTCCACCTGATATTATTTTGTATCCGTCGCCATAATTTTGGTGGCATCTTCGAAAAATTGTAATTGAGGAGGCCTAATTAACATAAGCTTTATAGTTTCCTTTAGGCCTCCTCGCCATTTCTTCCTACATTTTCTTTGGTATTTTTTTGTAATTATTGTAATCATGTGGCAAATAAATAAATACAAATACAAATACATTTGTATGATCACACCACAAGATTTTGTCCAGTGATTCAAAACAGAAAACACTATCTGCAAGTACTCCAGAAGAATTCTTGAATAAATGAATACGCCATCAGGTTTTATCCCAGTCAGCTTCAAAAGTTTAAAGTGCAGAAATAAAGAATAAATTAAAGTATTATTAAAAATCAGTCTACATACTGAAAGGCTTAAACAACATAACATGTTTTTATAAATGCTTGTAGATAGTGGCAATGTTAGTATGGGGTGCTAAATGTAAAAGTATTATTTTAGGCAATATTTTTCTACATTTTGTGCTTTTAACAAATCACACAAGAGTCATCTTATCATTTGTAAATCATAGTTTTGAAGACATCTGCAATATTAAATTTGTAAATCACAGATACCCAACTTCGTGATCTATAAACCCTCTAGCTTTTTGCTGCTTTGCTCTTTATAAATTACCAGATACTTATATAGCTTTGCGACCTATAAATCGCAAAATATGTATCATTTACAAATCAAGTTGTGCATTACTAAAATTCAGTCTAATAAGAAGTTTTGCTTTTCTTGCAGATTGCAGACTATGGGAGGTAGTTATAAAACAAAGATATGGTCGGAGATCTTGAAAACTCTCATCATACTTGACAGGCACACTCCTAGAGTTTACCTCTGCTACATAAAGTTGTGTGACAACACTTAACTCTCTACCTTCAACTGTTCGGTGTCAAGGATTTATCACAAAGAGCCAAGAATACAACATACAGTGTTCTATAGACAGGTGAACAAACTATCATTCTTTCAAAATAAATGGACAGATTCTAATCTCAAAGATCTGGAAAGGATGTCTTCAAATAAAATGCTAAGAGAATGAAATATTCACAATCAAAAGTTTTTTGCCAGATTAGATGGCAAGTGACAATCTTAATTTGCATTTACTGAGAAAGCTGCAGAGGCAAAACTCAGAAAAATTACTAATTTCTGGGAATTAATTCAGCATAGCCTCAGAAATCATAGTAAGTTTGCGAAATAGAATAGAGCAATCCAAGTTCTTAATATGGAAAAATATATATATAAATTGCAAATGAAGCAAAACAATTGTACATAATGAAGAGAATTAATTGAAAAGTGCCCAAAGCTAAATCTATGAAAACTATAGCTTTTTAGCTCACTAAGTTCAGACTCAATGAGAATACTTATCATTTATTTTAAACATTTTAGCAAATGCATGCGTTGTGTTTGTAAGGAGCATTAGTAGGGCTTAATATTTAGGAAACAACAAAGCATCATTTTAGGAAAAATGCTGACAGAAAACAGGCATTAATAATTGAATTATCAGAATGATATTACTAATTAAGATGAATTGTATGAAATGTGTCTAATACAGATTTTATTTATTTGAAACTGGACCCAGGTGTCCAGTTGAACAGGAAACATTTTTTGCCCCCATGATTGAAAGAAACAAAGAACACTTCATAGGCAAGCATTATCTTCTCCCTACTTATTCACTGTTAGAGACCGTGAAGTGGCCAAGAGAACTTATTAATGTAGAGTTCCATGCATCTGGGGCTCAAAATGTTTGTCTGACCATCAGCAAGAACTTAATAAAAATAAATTAGTGCATATTATGTGTAAATTAACTAATATGCAAGTAGGCATAGCAGGCTATGTTGACACTATACCAAATAGTTTTTTTGTGGCACCATGGACAGCTGTCCAGTATGTTATGAACATCTAACCAAAATGTGACTCTCAGCCTTAGAGATTGGTGCAGTGCAGCTTTGCTCCATCACAGAAATTGTGCCCTCACAACCAATTTTGTGTGTGAATAGAAGCCCTATCCAGTACAATTTTTGTGGCAGCACAAAAACTATCCGGTGTAGCGTGAGCAAAGCCTTAGTGTAAGTATCAATTATTATGTTTAATAGAAATAAGATCCAACATCAAGCTTAGTTTTTGCTAGGATTATTTATGTCTAGTAGGATTTTGCTACAGCAACCAATTGAAAGTAATAGTTTTTCTCTGGGATAAACCATAATCTTTCTGTGCTCTTGAAAGTGTTAAAACATTTCAATTTGCTCATGTTGCATGAGCTTTTAGTGTATTTAGATGGCGGCTGCTTGTTCATACTCTGCTGTTGTCAATGTACAGTGCATTTAAATTAGAACTTTATCCAGTGAGCTTTGAAAGCAGAATGGGCCTAATTCATTTATTCAGTTGTCAAGAAAATCCTGATTCCCTTACTGTGGACATCAAACTAACAAAAAAATGGAGGCTGTGAAAACCAATTTTTCATGGTCTGACAAATAATGCTTCATAGCTTACTGAGCTGTTAAAACGTGTTTGTCCTCATTATATATTGAAGTTACAAAATTAATATTGATTTATGAAACACAAACCTAAGTATTTTGAAAATATGGCCTTGTATGCTGCCATCCTTTTATGTTAAACTGCTAAAACAATAAATTATTTTAGGATGGACCAACAAATATCGGGTGAAACATCCATATGATAAATACAATTTCAAATCATTTTATTTGTGTCTAAACGTTACATTGTATTTATTGGCAAGTCCTTAACTGGCCATACCATTTTTTTATGTAGATAAATTATTACTTACTAATATTGAAATCATGTTTAACAAAAAACTATTTTTTCCAGTCAGGGTAAATAATTAGCCAAGCATGTCAGTAAATGTCATTCTTACCTGTCTACATTAATTCAGTTTCTATAAACTCAAAATTCTGTCAAAAATGTTTATATACATGACTTTATGCTAACCAGCCGAAAAACCTAAACCAAGCATTTTCATAAACCCAGACGAGTGTAATTTACACAAACCTGATTATATTTGACTACTTTTATCACTACCATAACACATTTTTCTTGAAAGTTCAGTCTCCTTCAAGTAGCTCACAACCTATTTTTGCATTCTTGTGTGCAACACAAAATTAATAATAAATATTGATAACTTACAAATCAATGCGCTATATAAATTATCCAATTATAAAATTTCTGGACTAACCCTTGACCTCTACCCCTGCAGAAATGAGGGTTGGAGAACCATTGTATTTTCAGTATTCTACACAGTACTGTTGAAACGAAAGTTTAAAAAGTTTACCAAGTTTAATACATACAAGTTTCTTTGAGGCCAAAATAGCATCTTTGTCACTGGCAGTGCCATTAGCAGAGTGCTTAATTCCTTTAGAAAGTAACTGTATGTGACAAATAATTATTAATAATATGTACTGTAATAAGTCATTTACAGTATTTATATTTTAGATCTTCAGATAATTATTTTAGCTATATTTTTAAAGTGAACTAAATTGAGTACAATTCTCTTGTAAAATAGAACCAGACTTATGACATTTCTTCTCAAACTTCAATTGCATACAGCCGTAGACACATCTTTCTCATTTCTTTGATAAAGATCTAGCTCTCTACATTGAACTTACCTAATGAAAACTGAGCTTTCTTGGAAATAAAAGGAACAAAATGGCTGAAAAGTCAAGTGTTTGAGATTGTGTTGTGTATCATAAGTTGCTGGCAGCTGTACAATTTATTTGATGAGCTTTTTTCAAGTGCACAATTGCTCGCATAACTGCCATCTTGATGTTGAATTTAGTCAAGGAGATGGGTGAGAAAAGGGTACCCAGCTAACACCTATCCCATGGCCCAGAGTTGCTACTTGGACTCTCCCCTTGGCCTTCCCCCCTTCCACGGCATTACAAAATATAAATAAGCATCTTTCACTCGCCCCTAAAATATACCTACATTGCAGGCAGTTTTGTTGACATGTCTTTGTTTTGTGCATGTTCAGTTGTAAAACTAAACCTTCGAGTACCCACCTCCCCCGCCCCCTCCCCCTGCTAATATGGGCCTAGCCTGTTGCCAGGCTCTCAGATAGTATAGTGGGGATGCATTAAAATGAGCAAAGCAAAAAATTATGACGTGCACAACTTGGGAAAGGGGACATTGACGGCGGGGAAAATGTCGTGTCTCTCCCCAGCTCCCGCATGTTTTTCGCATTATTTTCTTTTTACTGAACAACTTTTCACCACTATCTCGGAGCCTGGAACAGGCTAATATGGGCCTATCTTGCCCACTCAGGATTTCCCAAGCTCTTTTGGTCAAGATGGCTTTCTATTATCTTCATTCTTTTTGTGTGTGAGAGTGTGTGTTTTATGAACTTCTACTTCATCTCAGTCCATATTCCAAATTAACTAAGATTTTGGCCAAATATCAAACCACCTTGACCTCAAACTGATATGTAGATTAAAAGCAATTTACTTATTAAGTAATTGAGGAACAAATTATGCGAACTTCTTTTAAAGTTTTAAGTCACAAATAATTTTTACACTATCTTACAAAAGCAAATTCCTTCGCACAAACTGAATCTGCAAAGTGGATAACTTATTTAGTACATGACACCAGTTAACTTACCAGTTCAGTCTGATTTTACCTCCAGTAATGGAGGTAGAGTTTCTCCAGCTGGTCCATGGAAGTGAAACCTATCAAAACAAAATGAGCATGTGGTCACTACAGGGCTCAAACCTGGGACCTCTGGATTTTGAGTCTGATGCAGTGAGGCGGCTGCAAGCTCACTTATTCGAGTGTAATCAGCAGGCCGATAGTCATGAGAATTAAGTGTGAGAAGCTTAGCCAACACTGCCTGCTGACTCGAGAATAAAGAGAGCATCAATCAGCGTGGATGTTTCTTGGTGTTGCAGAAACTATTGTTGGTTCACTTTTGTTTTGTGAGGTGGGTTTTTTTAGTGTCTTTCCAATCTTTTGCCTTGGGGCAAATCCACTTGAAAGACTTCAAGGAGGTCAACCTCTGCACTTGAAGCCAATGCAAAAGTCTGGCACAAAACCCCAACAAGAGAGCCTTCTTGCAGGTCCAACTGACTTCTCCCAAATAAATGCATCATTTTTTTTTTGAGATTTAACTACTAATATAGGGTGCATCAAGGTACCTGAACGCCCCTGTGCATGGAGTCTCTTCCATGTTAAACTCAGCAACTGGAACCCCTTTAGTGGCTAACATTGGAGCAAATCCAGCCGCAGGATAAACCACAGATGATGTGCCAACCTAAAAGATTATGACAACCTTAATTCACTTATTCATCCAAAAAAGAAAACAATAGAATAGCAATGTTATCCTAGTATCAAGGGCTAGTAAACCCACACTGGGTTACATTATGGGGCAGCAAGCAAACTTACTCCAAGGGGCCTCCTCCACCCCTGCTAATAATTATAGCCTTAAAAAACACAGAAGATGGGACTAACATCTTTATTGTGCATGGTGCTGAGTATATGTTGTGGTATATTTTATCCTTGGTTTAAATTTTAGTTCCCATTGTTTTAAACTCATTATCATACATTACCACACCCCAAAACAGTGGGAAATACAATTAATTTTAGACCAAGGATAAAAATTATTGTTGTTATTATTATTATTATTAAAATTGAACCACAACATTCATTCATTCATTGATTGTAAATAAAATATAACCTCACCAGAAGACACATATTGCATTTATCCAAGGCTTGATCTACCGCATTTAATACACCACGATCAAGGCCCTCTCCAAACCACACCACGTGGGGACGAACTAATGCCCCACAGTTGGGCTGATCACATCTGCAGGTAAACCAAAAATGAGATTTCTGATTATAATACTCTTATTACACTTCACGCCTGACAAATTTAATCCTATATCCAAATAATATTTACCGGTAGACAAAATGAACCAGAGACGTATGTATAGACTATTGTACTCTATGCCTTCAGCTTCACTCCAAACTCAAAACTAATCTTAAACCCTCAAAAAAGGGCTTGTAACTAATCTGACGGATCATTTGACCAGTTTTATATACCTGGGCAAGTCTTCCTCTGGGATTTTGGCATCTTGAGCATCAGGATCTGGGGCTCTAAATTTAATAAGAACAAAAAATTAAAGTAGATATAAAATGATATAATAATGTTACAGGTCAAAATTGACTTCAGGGTTATTTTGATTTCCCAATTTCTGTTGTCTTCTAAGAGGGTCCACAATAGGGGTTCTCAAATCCAGCTTTCCTGCCTATTTTTCTTCTCAATCCCGCCATCCCATCCCTTTTTACGCCTGGATCCCGATCCCGCCCCATTTTTTTACGAGTTTTTTGACATTTTTTGCTTGATCATTGAAATAGCCGTTATGACTTACCTTCTAACAATTGTCAGTTTTGGTGGTCCAGGTTCTCAACATCACAATTAGGGACCATAACTTTTATTTTCTGTTTTGCTTAATTATTTTTTCGTCCTCGCATTGGTACATGTTTACCTCGATACTTTAGATTGATGTTAGACATGTTATCTGTCTGTCTTACGAAGATTCGACTGCTTTCCTGCTAATTTTTTCGAGATACCGGGAGTCGATTGTATGTTGCGAAAGGCGAAAGGTTGAAATCAGGAATTAAATAAGAACAAAAAACATAGGCTTAACGATCCTTAACTTGCCGTCAATATTGACAATTAAATTGACTTTCGCAAGCTAGTGAGACCACTTTAGTCACCGACCGTAGCGCAGGGCACAAATGCCATTGATATCCCAGGTTATAATCAACACAAGGATAATGAGGTCATTGAAAACAATAAATAATGGATAGCAGTAAACTCAGGTTGACTCACCTGACTGTTTCATTTAAGGCTTTCAAGGTCTTCACTTGCCTTGAGACGGGAGCTCTAAATTTTTCTTTCCAAGAAACGCTTTACCACTGGCACCTTTCTCGTAATATAAAGCCACACAATTTATGATGTCTTCCACATTGTCCACTTCTATCAGCTCTGGTGTGGCCATACTGTGGCCAGACTTACTTTTAATTAATAGCAAACGCTGAGTCCAAAGGATCGTCCAGGTCCGACAGGTCCGTCCAGGCAAAAGCAGAAAAGGTCAAATCCGTCAACAAAACAGGAATGAGTGCAGGATCTTAACGAACGTGACTTCTAACCTCAGTGATTTGATACCTCTTTCCGAGTGACGAAAACGACGAAAATAGTAAAACCGGAAAAGACGAACAACACAAAAAAGTGATAATGGGCTTCACTTCCTTTGACACTCATAGCATGACTACAAAGGCGGTATACACGCTTAAGAACCATTTTTTTTCAGTCAACGCTAATGAATTTTTAGTCAAGACAAAACTAAATTCCCGTATCCAGCTATTTTTTCCTTACGATTCCCGAATCCCATCCCCATAAAAATAGGAAATCCCGCTCCCGCTGGTTGTTAAAATTCCCGCATCCCGCTTCTGTTTTCAGCTCATATCCCGAATATCACGACGAAAAATAGCCAAATCCCACATCTCGCCAAACCTATTGTGGACCCTCTTCTAACACTTGTGTATTAGTCATGATCATCATGAATAATATTACGGTTAGGAAACTGAAAATCAATCTAGGTTGAAACCATTACATGTACATCCTGAATTTCATTTTGACCTGCAATATTAAAATAGGCATCTTACCCCTTTCCCTCTAAGGCTGGAACAATGGGCTCCTCCGGTTTCCTGTTACATGACCACAAGAGGTACATCTGGTCTTGAACAGGGTACCTACATGTAGGTCAGATAAAAAAGATAAATATTATCTCATGAAGGGTACAATGTATTTACTTCCTATGGGAAAACATAATTTTTATATTGCTTTTCTCATGACTTATGCCACTATAAATACTGCACCTGTTAATTTCATGTGAGGGGTGAAAAAATTACTGAATTTATGTATCAGTCATCCAAACTCGCAATGTTAGCCTATGTACATGTGATGATTTATCTCTCTTTGTGGAGGTGTCCAGACATCACAAGAAATCAAGGCTAGGCTTTAAATTTCCCACCCTTTATTATTCATTGGAATTGTGTTCCCCACCCCTTGGGATAGAATTTGATAATTACTATCGCATTCTATTCCCCAAGGCAAGGAAAATGTGTCAAATGCCAGGGGTATGCCCAGGGGGTATGTTGAAGCTTTTTTGATTAGGGCGATACTTTGCCTGCTGTCACATCTATGATGTAACTAAAGTTTAACTTGTTAGTTAGTGTCATCATAAAGAATTGCTTGACTGGAGACTTTGTAAGTTACATGATGTCATACCTAACTGTAGTTAGTGCTTTCGGTCGACATTGCGGTCACACCACGCAGTTAACAATAGTTAGTTCTAAATTATTTATAACCTATGGAAATTTTTTGTTTGTTGTTTGTTGTTTACCCCTTGCTTCGCACTTGGTTTTTATTTCACATATTTGTATTTAGTAAAATCCAACTAGTGGTCTATTATCAATGCTGAATTCTGATTGGTTGAGCTACTACTAGGCTATATGTCATAGCCTACTAGTAGTAAAAAGCGCTGACTTGTTGGCGGCAAAAAAGGATTTTTTAACCAGCTTAAGTTGTTTTATCTCAATATTTTTGACCAACTAGTTGGATTTTACTAAAACAATTTATTATTCCTCTCGCCCTCATGGCCTCTGAGTCAAAAGCCCATTCGGCCTTCGGCCTCATGGGCTATTGACTCAGAGCCCACTCGGGCTCGAGGAATAATTGTTAAATATGCTCATCTTGCATGTGTGAAAAGAGTGTCACATTCTGATTGGTTGTTGTTTGTAAACTTAAGACTAATCCACGAACCCTGCTTGGGTATAACTATAGTTAGTCTGTATTGTTTTGGATCACCGAGGCATAAATTTTCTAACTATAGTTAGAGCGAACAGAGAAGCGGTCACATTACCAAAAAGCTAACTATAGTTATTCCCGTCTTAACTATAGTTAGTAGCCCAGATGTGACAGCCGATATCATGACACACATTACTTAATGTATGACACAGAGGAATAAGAACTCTAACCATGAAGCTCTAAAACATGTTGAGCGCCTGCTGCTTGATGCAATTCATCAATATTCTGAGTGATAACAGTCACACTCCTTCCTTCTCCTTTTAGGCGCCTCTGAAATTCAGCAATGGCATAATGGGCTTTGTTTGGCCGTTTTGTCAAAACAACTTCACGTCTGTAACTGTAAAACTCCCAGACTAACGAGGGAGTTCTTGCAAACGATTCTGGCGTCGCTAGGTCCTGAGCTCTGAAAGTCCTCCACAAGCCGCCAGAACCACGAAAAGTAGGGATGCCACTTTCAGCACTACAACCAGCTCCAGTCAAAACAACTACATTTTGTGCTTTATGGAGTAGATCCTTGAATTCTGCTTTATCCGAGCTAGTGGTATGGAAAGAGCTCTCAACCATCATGGCACGAAAACTGTTAACAACCTTCGCCAAAACCACTACTTTCGAGTTGATCTTCCGCAATCCAATCATCTGACAACACGGACACAGCTAAAACAGTTTTTTTGCTAGGCGTTTCAGCAGATGTCATTATGAGAATCACTGGCACTACTATTTCCAGTCCCACTCTTTTAGAGCGCTCTAGATTCAAAATGGCGGGCCACTTTTCAGGTAGTCTACGTAAAAAAAGTTATATTTTTGAAGAAAAAACAGTCGCTAAAGTTCTTGGAAACTTCCAGTTTACTGCATAGTATTTATTTATCTATCGTGAAGCTAAAGTTACTCAGATCTTGCCTTTATACTGTATACCCTACACCAATTTTAATTTAGTGCTTTGAAACACGTGGGCTGTTTTTTTTTCCAGCTGTTTTTTTGCACACTACAGCTGACACGCACTTGCAGTAGAATGTGTTGGACAGGAAGCGCAGTTGCTTTTCTAGTTCTTGGTTTCATTGTTTCACATTCTGGCCTTGTGTGATTGTGTGGTATGAAACCCAGAAAATTTAAAACTGCCAAAGCCATAAAAAGTGTTTAACTTTTCTCATACAAATTTTTAGAGTTTGGCTTGCTTCCTGAGATTTGCAAAGCAGTAGAAGACATGGATTGGCTGTAAGTATTCTTGACTGATCGATTTCCTATTAAACTGAATGAATTTAGATGTTAGCCTTTGCAGATCTGACATCTGGTGATTTTCTCTCAGAGACTAGCTACCCAGTGACCTTGCAGGGGTCGGGGGGGGGGGGGCGGTAGGACCTCCCTTGTAACAGTGACGGGGATGCTTGTTGTCTTGCTTAGGGGTGTAAATTGCAAATTTTGGTCTCATTTTGGGTGTTTGGGATGGAAAGTCACTTTACTTCCCTATAGGTACCGCTTAGGGCTGTGCATAAAGAGATTTACAACGTGATGTCTGTTTTCATATGGTCTCCTTTAGGGGTCAAGTTAAGCTTGATTTACACCCACATTGGTCTCCCTTAGGGGTTTATTTTTATTTTTCTGACAAGCATTTCCATCACTTTTATGAGGGCTTCCCCTATTGGGCCTTGTGATACTGTATAATTATGTTTGGGACAACAACGTAACCCTGTTTTATGAAAGTGAATAAAAAAATTCAGATTTTTGAGCTGCAGGAGACTTAAATTGTTCAATAATATTATTACTGATTTGTTCTTTTCAGTCTACCTACTGATGTGCAAGCTGAAGCCATTCCTCTGATCCTTAGAGGTGGAGATGTGCTTATGGTTAGAACACATTTCTTTACAGTCCAATAATCAGTTCACGTTTGCAGACCAAACACCGTAATAAACTTTTAATTATGATGATCTGCATTTTCTACACAGGCTGCTGAGACTGGAAGTGGGAAGACTGGGGTATGAAATAAGATTTCTGTAACCTTAGTGAATACAACACCCTCACCCAGTTAAGCTCAGTTGGGAGAGTACCAGTCTGCTGAGCAGGAGGTCGTGGGTTCAAACCCTGAACAGACCAACAACCAGGGTCTTAAGAGAACTGGTGATATCATGTTGGCTGTGAGTTGAGACCTCGTCTCAGTTCAGATGGTCGTGTCATTGGGCAGTGACATTAATCTATTGGCTTTGTCTCCTCAATCCTTCCTTCATTAGTCAAATTGAAGGGGTTGTAAAAGAACCCACACAAAAAGAGTAGGGGTGTGGTCCACCTCTCACTCATCATTCATATCATGGGTTATAGGAGGGTTGGAGTAAGCTCCTAAACGGACTGATAGCGGTTTCCACTTGCACACTTGTATACTGACATCTGAGCGTACTGTTAACTTGTTAATATGTAATGTCAGGAGGGAACATCTTGTTGTCCTCTAATCCACAACATTACATTACACAACAATTATTATTCTGAGTCTTTTTATTTCCTCACTGTTATTTCCATTGTAATGTTTTTGAAATGTAAAGAATTAAGGACGTTAATTTTATTTTTCCAGTCATTTATTTGAAAGCCATGCACTTGACTGATTAGGACTATCGAAAAATGATATTATGATTTCATCAGTAGTACTAAATGTCAGTAGGTGGCAGGCTTTGATGTTGCTGGCTTGTACAATTCATTACAGTGTTAACCAAAAAAGCCTCCTGGCCATCACAGCAAATTCAAGCCTTGGGTCTGTGACTGACAATGATAATTTTCTCATTCCTTTTCTGATCAGGCATTTTGTCTACCTGTGATTCAAATTGTGCATGAAACCGTAAGAGATGCTCTCAGTGGAAAGACTTCTCGTCCTGCCTCCAGTGCAGCTCCATCAACTGGTAAAATTTTATAAAATATAATTTCATGGCTTAAAGGCAACTTTTTGTATATAAACCCTTTCATCCTCTTGTTTATAGTGCATATTAATCTCACTAATAACTCAGTCTTTTGTGGTGTTTAGAAATTTGTTCAGTTTGTTGTCTTCATGTATGTGGCACAAGAGCTCTAAATTAACTCAATCCAATCTAGCATGCCTTGAATTCAAGGTTTGAGTAAAAGTTAACGATATTTATTCTCACCTAGAGGAATGGTGAGTCTCCATGGGTCACCAATACTGCTACAGCACAGCCACCACCATCATTCTTAGCTCCTTCACCAACATTGCATGGATGTCTGTACTGTCATTCAGGGTTTTAGTGTCCATGAGAATAGTTTCACTCTAAGAGTTAATAACTATGGATTGAGGGAATTATGTAATATCCATAAAATTGCATCTGAGTGCACATATATGTTCTTTCATAGAATTTATCTTGAGTATATTAATATGAATTTGTCTTGAATACTCTGGACAGACATATTAATAAATGATAGCTTGACACTTGACTTCTCAAATTTTATTCTGTTATTAGCACCAACCACTTTTAGAATGAGTCAACATGACAGAGACCAAGAATTTGGTGAGTATTTAAATTAAGACCTGTTTCAGATGCCACACTTTTCATCCTCAGACCTTAATCCAAATCTGGGCTGATCTTATTGACAGCAGTAAGCTATTGACTATTTGTATGCCAACCTTAATTGGTCTGTTAGATCCCAACATTGAATAGGGTGGACTGGGGATATTTATATTTGGCAAAAGAGAAAAGTCTCTTTTTTAGGATTAAAATGGACTACTGATTCATTGTACAACCTTCTCAACTACTTTTGTCTGGGATTGTAGTCATATTTAATGATTTTGTTCTGAAGGTGACTTTCTTGGACCCTAGCACATTGGGCAAGTATTTTAAGCTGTAAGAGTTACTTGCCCCGCAAGAAAATCTAATTGTCCAGGAACACCGGACAGGACTTGTTTGGAAGATGAAGGTTTGATGCCTGATCAAAGCCATTCCAAAGTAAAGTTGAAAGTCCAAGCCAAGGATGAGTGGCTCAAAGTCACCCAATAGCCATTTGTAAGGTTATCAGATGTCAATGTTTATGGGTTGAATCTGATCAATCATGATGCTTTTTAATGTTATATTTTATTATTATTTTTTACATTAATATTTATGACATAATGCACTGGTTTGCAGCCATTGATGAGAAAGGTCTACTGTGCCAAAGTCGCAATCATTTTAAATGGCAAGGATGCCGCTCCACTCTTGGTGTTAAGCAGGGTTAGTCAATTATACAGGGAATCATTTTATCTTATTTTACACATTTTGTCCAAGATCAAACTATTAAAATGTATACTCTCCTTAATTGCCATAGGCATGTACTACTATGAAGCTACTGTAACAGATGAGGGTCTTTGCCGTGTTGGGTGGGCCACAGATCTCGCATCTTTTGATCTTGGTAAGTTTAATGACCACTGAGTCTAAAATGTCCATCGTACCCCAAAAAAGTCATCAAAACTAAAATAAATTGAGCTGTGAACCTCAATGGAGAATGGCTTGAAACTGATAAAAGCATATTTACCATCATGCAAGTACTGGCTAGAGTAGCTTAAACTCAAAGCCAGAAAAAGAGAAGTTGACAGAAAGATGGGTGAATAGTGGAAGTTTTTAAGGATTTTTAACCTTGCCTAGGGTTCAAACAAAAGAAATTACAAACTGTTACGGACCATCACAAATGCCTTATTTTAGTGCACTTGAACCCAAGTCTTTAATACCAATGACGTAGAATGATATTTTAAAACAGCAAAAACAAGTCATTTTAAACCTGTATTTCTTCTGCTTTATAACTGTTTTTAATTAATGTGTTAATGTTGTTGACCTTCAGGAACTGATAAACAAGGATATGGGTTTGGAGGAACTGGGAAAAAGTCATTTGGAAGACAATTTGACACCTATGGAGAGGTAGAGTGTTGTAAGAACTCAAGATAACTGCACTGCAGTTAAAGACTGAACTAGCTGATTATTACTTCATTATATTTTTTTATAATACAATCATTATTTTATAAAAATAACTTCCTTCTTATTCGATTCATTGGGTCAATAGTTTTACAATAACTGCAATGATTGACAAAATTAATCGTCTGTGGGTTATTTCATGACGCTGTGGCCCTATCAACAGCTCTATTAAAATATCCCATGAGTGATCCATAGAATTGAAAAATCTTTGCAAATTGTTGCGGTATTACTAACTTTATTTGGCTTTAGAATACATTATTAATTTAAGAAAACTAGTCTTCTACAGGGGTAGGCAGTAGTTGATGAATAAATATGATTATGGCTGTAAACATTATATAAAAGTAAAACTGACAGTTCAGCTCTGACTACCAGTAGATCTTCAAGATCAACTTTGGCTACTGGTAAGTTGAGAAATCCTTCCAACATTGACTTCCATTGTTCTAGCCTTGCTTGCTATGGTTTTGTTCTGCACCTTGAGTGGCTTTTAGTACAATTTTCCCTATGAGACCTTGAAGAAACTACAAAATTTATAGAGATGGCCCACTGTTGAGTGGTCGTTCCCAATTATACTCATGACGTGAGTAGATATGACATGAATTTGTTATCTAAGAACTTAATGAACTAAGAATATACTTTTTTTTGTCTATTTATTCTCCAGCCATTTGGAATCAATGATACTGTTGGATGCTACATCAATCTTGATAATGGATCTATAAAATTTAGCAAAAATGGTAATAAATTAACCTTATGCAATGTTTAATATCATCATTATTCACTGCATTAAGAACCATGAGGCTTACTAGGTCAAGTTCAACTTCTGTGCATGATGTTTTCAACTAAGATCTTAAAGTTCCCTCTGCATTTGAAATTTTGAAGGCACCTAAGGTTTTGAGTCAGAAGAACAAACTGGTCTACATAAAATGGAGCTATTGACAGGCCTTGATGAGAGGGAATTTAATTAGACACATTGGCAATGCATGCACCTGAACATGAAATCTGACTGGTCTGCATCAATTTTATGTTGTTTTGTAGGAGTGGATTTAGGCAAGGCATTTGAGATTCACCGAACTCTTCAAGGGAACACCTTTTTTGCTGCAGTTGTGTTAAAGGCAAGTAGAAACAAATAATGGCAAGAGATCCTGTATGTAGCTTGCTCTGATCCAACATGACAGTCTTCATTTGATTGAGGTTATTACATGGTATTAAAATTTTGCAGAGAATTATAAAGTTTATCAGAATTTACAGTATTCCAGACGTGTCAACTGCAAAAAAAAATGTACTTCATACAGCAAGAAAAAATAAGAAGTAAAGTCATTCAATGCTTCAGTGTATCCAACATCACTGTCTGTAGAAGTGTGTTTTAACGTCTGTGATTATTCTAATATTTTTTCACTGTTTTTTTATATGACATGCAGAATGCAGAGCTGTTGCTTAACTTTGGTGATTCACCATTTCAATATCCTCCCAAGGTACAGTGAAAAATTAATGAGTTATTCCTAAAAAAGTCTTGGTTTTTCTTGAAGCATTTTTGGCTCCAATACGTTACAGGGCTGTCATTAGTAGATGGCTAAACTCTAAGTTTGTAAATGAGTCAAATGAAACAAGTATAGGAAGATTTGTGGGACGAATGATCGCCTACTTTCCCTGAAAGTACAGGTTTTTACATAATGTTGAACCTTAATAGCAGCCCTGAATTATGGCATTGCTCTGTCTTTATAAAGCCCACTGATTGTCCCTTGCTTTTCTACTCACCATTACATTTTATAAATGCTTATTCTGTGTTTATTCAGTGCTGAAGATGCCTTAAATAGCATATTTACCTGCCTCTTAAAAGCTCTCTGAAATCCCCATGAAATCACGTTTCTCTTATCCTTTAAGTTATACATAATTGCACTGTTGTATTGTATATTTAAGGGTGGCTACACAGCACTGTCCAAAGCCCCAGCTAATGCAGTGAGTGCATCAAATATCATAGGAGGTATGTTATTACCTGTTACCATCCAGAGGGCACAGTCTATTAAATTCCGTTTCCTTCTCAGACAGAACTTCTTAAAAATTCTGCACATGGTGATTGACAGATTCCAAATGACTTCCAAGTGTGTTGTGAAGAATGATACAAAATAAATATAAATGAATGTTGGCTTCAGTAAATTCATTTTTTTACGGCAACCTTATTCAATGTATGAAAGCAAATTAGGTGTAACTTTTTTTATTGCTGCCCAATCAAATGGTGATTATCATTTTTCACTTAATACCCTTTTCGACACACTCGACTGTTACAGTATCAAATAGTTGGTTACTTTTTTATCTTCATATTTGCTTTTAAAATTATTTCTAGGAGCAGCAACTGTGACAAAGCCTAAATCTGGAAAGTTCATCAACAAATGTAGTCCATCTGCAATCATAATGGAGGTACTGTGCATGAATTGCAGTGTTTTAATTTCAACAAGTGCTGTTGTTACACTGAGCAGGAGTCACATTAGAGAGCTTAAGCAAAGACGTTTTTGAGTGATGCACGTCAACCGGAAGTGAGGTCTTCTCCCTTACTATATACCTTGACGCTAAGAAATTTGTATTGATAAGTTTCTTTTCTCTTATAAGGACGATTTACCTGAGAGTTTCAACCAAACCACTGCCCAATGATGCAAAACGTCCACTTCTGGTTGACATTCGTCACTCAAAAACGCTGTTGCTTAAGCTCCCTATTAACAAGGCAACCACTCTGGGCCCAGTTGTTCAAAGATTGGATAGCGAGTGTTGTCCATCGGATAAATCACTATCCAGTGGATAAGTATTAGGGAAACCTATTATTGCGTTATCCACCGGATAGATATTTATCAGGCCTCAGTTGTTCGAAAGATGGATAGCGCTATCCACTGGATAAATTACTATCCACTGGATAGCACAATTGGATGTCGTAATACTTATCCTCTGGATAGCGATTTATCCGGTGGATAGTGCTATCCAGCTTTCGAACAACTGGGGCCTGGTGGATAGCACTAACCAATGTTTGAACAACCGCAGCCTGCTCATTAAGTTCCATTACTAACAGGCAACTGGTTTGAATCCCTTACTCAAATCTCTAATGCTGTTATATTGTGTTCTGTGATCATTCCTATATCAGGCTCAAAATTATTCATTTCAACACATTAGCTAAATTGAAAGAATAAGTTAAATTCTTAGTAATTTAGGTTTCAATGTATTTATTACCAAGTGCCACTTGAGGAAACTGTTTATACCTTCCCTGCTGGAGACAGGACGGCCACTTTTTAGGATGTCATTCCTGCAATATGAAGGTTCAAGTAAAGCAAAGGCT
Organism: Porites divaricata; assembly: GCA_038088405.1. Taxonomy (NCBI): domain Eukaryota; kingdom Metazoa; phylum Cnidaria; class Anthozoa; order Scleractinia; family Poritidae; genus Porites; species Porites divaricata. The sequence continues at coordinate 6,392,822 of JBBMOI010000016.1, read as the reverse complement.
GCATATTCTTCCTCAATTTTGAGAGGAAATGTGCAGGAAATAAGAGGGAATTAGCAGACTGAAACTTCATCAGTGTCTGCTTAAATTGTGGCTTCTTGTTTTTAATTTGGTGTTAAAATTTAATCCAGTTTTCATTAGAATTAAACTGCGTCAATAGTTTTGAAAGCAGCAAAGACATAAATGTGCACCTCAGCTGTACCTGCTGTCATGTCAGTGATGGCCTCTTAACCCTTCAAGCCCTAAGAGTGATCAGCGTCAAATTTCTCCTTGTAATATCAATGCTTTGTAAAACAGAGTGGTCATTATAGGTTATTTCACGGTTGGTGAGCGCGTACGATTTTTATTCACAAGTTGTGTAAAACAAACGAACGAGCGCTGCTCGTTCGTTTGTTTTACACAACGAGTGAATAAAAATCGTACAATCGAACTAACCGTGAAATAACTTATTTATTATATACATATCGAGATTCATAAGCGAACAGAACTCAAAGATAAACATATCTTTATTTTCTTTCAAAGGAAAACAACGCGCAGTCAAGCCGAATAGTTCTACGGAAGTTCAGAATTTGAAATACAGAAGTGAAAACCCGAGACTTCATTTTTTGTTGCTTATCAGAACCCACATGCTTGAATTGACAAACACTTGCCTTTCCGTTTTAGATCCCTTTGCTTTGAATGAAGCGCTTTCCGAGTTTGCTCGAACTGGACGTCTTTCATAAGGCAAAGTCCACAGTTTTTTTTCTTCAAATAGCGCTCAAAGCTAGCGAAGAATACCCGAATTAGGCTCGTATTCCTCGTTGTCTTCTTTTTTGCGAACCGTTATAAGGAACTCGTTGAGAAACTTGTTCAGCTCTTGAGAAGTCAATTCATCCGTTTGTCTCATCCCGCCTTTCAAAACAAGAAATCGTGTTTGGTCTTTTTCTTTGTATTTTCATTTTCCTGTCCGTCTGTGAACTCTTCTACTGATGAATCTAGGCTCTGAAAACTGTTAGTCTTATTTGAAGCCATCTTTTTGAAGAAAAATGCGCCTAAGCTCTTAGAAATGTACTATTTGTCAGTCAAGAGGAGCGGCGAGCGAGCGAGCGACAGCGTTTTCTTCACTAGTGAAAATAATGATACAGCCAATCAGAGCATCGATGCGTCGTTTTTCACTAGTCAGAAAAATGGTATGACCAATCAGCTGGCCTCTCTAGCGCGAAGAGACTATTTTTATCTCGATGCTTTTTGGCGCGTAAATCTCGGTATGTATATAATAATGAGAATTGCCGACATGATCACACAAGATGAATTTGCTTGATATTTTATCAACTTCTTCCCACTAGTTCTGTAGGAAATGAATAGGGGCAACAAATGAGAATTGAAATTTTGATCTTAGGATTTAATGGCTTAAATTCATTGTTTTACCTTGACCTGAATACTTACCCTGCATGAATTCTCTTTTACAGCCTTCAAGAGAACTGGCTCAACAGGTGAGGTTTTTAATAATATGCTAGCATTTTATTATTCTTCTATTAGAAGACTATATGGTTATAAACTAACAGTTACTTGACAGTGTGAAATAGCTCGCATATAATTTACAGGTCATCTGCTAAATATAAGGGATCAGTAGCCAGGCGCGCTGGTTTTAAAATTTCCTGGGGCTGGATGGGGAACCAGTTCGAAGGTTGGCACTTATTTGAAGCTTAGGGCTCATGTTTGTTATTCACATTACATTGATTTTGTTTCAAGTGAATTTTAACATTGTATAAGGTAAATACAGAGCACATCATAGTAGTATTCCAGTCTATTTTAGGCAATTTTTTGTGTCACTAACTCAACCTTGGCAAAGAGTAATTTTCATATAAACGTCTGGATCAACCAAGTCGTCTCAAAATTTGTTTAGATGATCATGATGATGCAGTAGTTTCCCACGCAGACGTTTTTAGGGAAGTCGGAATGAGGAAATATCACACCCCTAAAACGCCTGGGTGGGAGACTAGACGATCCCGTGAAAACGCCACTGATGTGATGCGGGACGATCTGGACAATTGGGGAGACGGCAACTGCCTGGACAAAAACGAAGCATATTTATAGCTGTTTCCCATACAAACGTCCGTGTTTAAGATGTCCTCTCTTGGGGAAGCTTGGCGCTATTTACATTAATGGTTCGTAGTCGTAATATTGCTCTGTCTCTGAATATCCTAGACCCACAATCAGATATCAAACTTCCGGAAGTTTTTACCAAATCCTCAAGTGAAGTAAGTCAGTTTCATGTTATCAGCTGTAGTTTATTCTATACATACGTATTAGCGATGATCAAAGCATGATTTGAGCAAGATTATGGAATGCGTCAACTGATCTCGATGTCCTGCCGCCTCCCTCTTCTTTGTCAAGTTTGAGATTAGAGACCATTAGATTCTAAAACGAGTTCGACTACGAGTACGATATTTTCTCAATACTAAGTAGTGCTCGCGCGTAAACCAGCGTCATTAAGGACCTTAAGATCCGACGACGGCGACGGAAACGGGAACGCCGCAAAAACAATAGGTTTAATTAGCAAAACAACAATTTTGCACGTGCATCACGCTTTTTTGTACATTTCTTTGCCGTCACTGCACAACTACGACGTGAAAGTGCCTAATTCCACGATGTACAGAGGAAGTACATAAGCGAGGACGAAATTTCCTCTCTCTTTGTGAACTTGGATGTGGTTCTTAGGATTCAACTTTTGAAGGGTTCGCCTACATTAAATTTTGACAAAGTTAGTGACTTGGAGTAATTGCGATGAAGATTGAAAGAGCGCGAATTCACTTTTTCAGCGACGTTTTCTCTGCTGTCGCCTTCCTCGGATCTTAAGGTCCCTATAATATTTTGGCGGGAAAACGTGGTAGCCGTCGTCACTCTACTACGAGTTTCAGCAAGAATAGCGACTTTAAGATAGGTCACTACGGTCGCCTGGGACGGTTAGATGGATGTCACGTCACGCAAAACACGCGTGACCTTTTACCGTCGTCCTTCTGGGACGGTATGTTTTCGCCGGGTTTCTCGTCGTGAAGACGACGGTGAAACCGATAAGAGTTCATGCGTACTTATTGTCACTTTTCTTCTAAAACTGAGTAGCCAATGGGTTAAATATGCGTTGGCTTGTGCTTACATGGATTTACCTATCGGTGAAATGAAAAAAAAAAAAAAAGCGAAAATGTCTGAGTTCATTCAAAACTTAGTTCGCGGCGGCATGGCGACTGCTTGTTTTCTACCTACGGTCTTCCGCCATGGCAGAGGAAAAGTGCCGAAAAGAAAGGTAAGGTCCAGTTGAAACGTTGATCTTTTCATGTCCCGAACTTAATACCTATTTAGGTCGACCCAAATGGTTCGAGGTTGATTCAGGCGTCGAACTTTAAGTGTAGTCGAACTCGATTCATTTTCACGATGTTCAATGGTCTAGAATGCTTTAAACAAGTGAAATAAATTTTAGTAATTTGTGCTTTAGTTTCGGCACATCAGAAGTTCTACGTTTCAACTGGGCCTAATAGTGATGATTGTAGCCGTCTCTTTTATAACTTAAGACTGTATTTTTAACAAGAAAAGATTTCTTTAACCCAAAAGGTGTTGGCTTAGGAAAGGAAAGTTCAAATAAAAACATCGACTACAGTTTTGAAAACTAGCTAGCTTTAATTTGTACCCTTACTCTTCTGATTGGTATTCTTCGTATAAAATAAGAAACTCATTGTCTTCTTCAGTAATTGAGCCTTCTGCGAAAGAAATGACAAGTGAGTTTCGCACATGACTTCACCGTCCTCTGTTTTTTTGTCCGATCTTAAATTGAAAATTTTCGGGGCTTCTTACCGTCATGGCCCCAGACGCATCCAACCGTCCCAGCCTACCGTAGTGACCTATCTTAAAGTCCCTAATGTCGTGAGTGGCGGGAACAAGTTATCAAATGTAAGAAGTTTTAGCATTTTGCAATCCGGAGAGGTCTCAACGTTCTTCAATAACGATAACAGTGCTAACTTTTCTGGTGAAAAAAAGTACAATGAAGAATTTCGGGGTGTCTATTTTTTGACAATACACGAAAAAAAGTTTACAGTCTCTATTATGTCATTCGCCCATGTGATATCTACGGGGATTCAAGTTAGGTATCCTAAGATCCGTTAGGTCAACAACGGTTGTCTATACAGTCTCACTTCAATCTGTATTAAGAGTGTATGAGTTCTACGTCGAACGCAATAAACTTCAAGCACGCACTTCAAGTATGAACACACCTTCCCAAATTAAACTTTGATTTTCAACGAAGTTTTTCACTCGTTCCAGTAAAGAGTAATTTGGGAAATGGTACAACAGTTGTGAAAGAAAAAGTACTAATATCTTCATTACTGGTGATCCAGTAGTTTTCATTATGGGTCTACTACAATCTTAGTTAAAGATAGAGGTTTTAAAACAAAATAAGCAGATAATAGTTTAACCAGTTGTGCTATTTGCAAGCGTGGACGTTGAGTTGAACGCCGTTGTGTACGACCTTTTTTAACTTTTAGGGAGGTACTATTGATTGGTGGAGAGAATGTGAAGACACAAGTTCAGCAGTTAAATGAAGGAGTAAGTAACAAGCGTGATTCTGCGCAAATAATCACACCTCTTCGGAGCCAAGTGTTTGAATGAGCACCTCCCCTTGAAACACTAGGGAGCTTTAGCAAAGACAACGGCGACGGCAGCGAGAACGTCAAACAAACAATAGGCTTATTAAGCAAAACAACAACTTTGCTCGTGCATCACGCTTTTTTGTACATTTCTCTACCGCCTCTGCAAGACTACAACGTGAAAATGCCTAATTTCACGTTTTATGGAGGACGTAAACAAGCGACGACGAATTTTTCTTTCTCTTTCTAAACTTTAGTGCAGTCACCAAGAAATCAACTCCTGCGAAATTCGCCCACTTTTGACATTTCAAGCGAATTGGAATAAACGAGGAAAACTTTGAAAAAACGAGAACTCATTTTTAAAGTGACGTTTTCGCTGCCGTTGCCGTCGTCGGTGCTAAAGCTCCCTACTGTCTTCTTCCCTCCCTCAGGCCAATGTTTTTTTTTTAATGTTGATTTATTACTGTTCTATTGCCAAATGCGAGAGCTTCAGTTAGGAGGGGTTTTTATCAGCAGTGGGTTGAACTGCGCAGATATGGACGAGGTCTTGGTAGTATTTAGTACCCATTTATTTCGCAAAGAGCCCAGGATTTGAACAGCCTCTAATAATAATTTCAAAGTATTTTAGCACTGCTTCTGCCTTATCGGGGGTAGCTCTTGACAAAGGCCAGTGGAATTCAAAAGGGAATTCATAAGTAAGGATAGCCAATTCTGGAATATATAGCCATGTCTACACGAATCGGGACACGTTTAAAACCGCATAATTATTTTTTATCTGGATTCATGTGAACGGGGCCTTAAACTGCTCTGGAGAGCGGTTTCAAAACAGTGCGGTTTCAGTGACCGGATTCACTGGTTTCGTGTGGACAGAAGGTCGATTCGTGTAATCTTATGTGCGGTTACAAAAGTATCCGGATTCGGTCTTAGTTCTAAATGGTCTGAGTGGTGCATCATTCAGTGTTGTAACAAATCCATCATCACCGGTGATATCGTCGGTGCATCTAAGCGTGCACACGTTAAGAAAAAACATGTTCTAATTGGGTGCAAACATGACATGTTTTGCCGCCAAACATTTGAGGTTTGGAGTACTCTGCTGCTGTCGACTTGATTTGCTTTCGCTCGACAAAATATTCTTTGCAAGAATTTTTAGACGTAAAGAATAATTTCTGAAGTCAAGTGTGCTGTTTGTGAGCGAGAAATACACATGCCTGAGAGTTGAGAAAAACTGAAAAGTGAGTGGAAAAACATGTAAACAACTTAGGGGGTGTTTACATGAGAAAACTCGCACCGGTGCGAGTTTCATACCGACATGACTTTTTGATTTCGTATCGCGTTTACATGATGACTGGGTTATTTCACATCTCGTTATTTGAAGGTACACTTCATGTTGGTAAAATGCACGCATGATTCAAAATCGCGAACATTACGCATGCGCTACCCGTTCGAGTCTACCGGCAGACCGATTTCACACCGAAACGGGTGGTCGTTTCGTGTTTACATGATACCGTTGCGAGATTTCGTACCGTAGTGAAATTCTCGCCCCGGTACAAGAACCGGGGTGAACTCGCGCCGGGGTGACTCGCGCCAGCATGAAATTTGTGGTGGTATCATGTAAACAAATATAGAGCCATGAAAGGGAACCGGAGTGAACTCGCTCCAGGGCAAAAGTCGCCCCGGTGTCATGTAAACACCCCCTTAGTTTTGGCGCGACAGTTTGCTTTAATGTCTGTCAAACTTGAAATGTTTGGCGGCAAAACGCGTCATGTCTGGATGCACCTATTAGAACATGTTTTTTCGTCTCGTGTTCACGCTTAGATGCAACTGACGGCAGTTTTAGTAGTGCATCATTTATTCTAACGTATCCATCACCTCCAGGTGATCTGTGACGTCACTGCGGGGGCCTGGGGAAAGAAATTTTAATGCCGTATCCCATAAACCAATGCGCGCACCAATTCAATTCAATTCAATCTGTTCCCGTCAGCTTTGGTTTATGGGATACGGCATTAAAATTTCTTTCCCAGGCCCCCGCAGTGACGTCACAGATCACCTGGCTTGATGAGTAATTTCTTAGATATTGATTTTGTTATAAAACTTAACGCTAAATGGTCACGACGTTTCGACCTCTCCGAGGCCATTTTCAAGTGCGAGTAAAATATGAAATTAGCATAAATATATTAAAATAGTAAAAACAGGAAAAATGTCACGAACGCTAAAATGCGATAAAATATGTAAAAATAGGTAACAAAATATTCTACGGAAACAATTAAAAACAATTGAAGTAATTAAAACCGACCTAAACAAATAATTTTGCGCGGATGGAATCGCATTGTTTGTTTAGAGTTGATTTCAGTTCTTTGATAAAAAACATTTCAAAAATAAGGCAATCAAACTTGCTCTGACACTTTTTTAAAATTTTAAAAAACTGCGCAATGTCATCTGGGGCTATATCGTGTTCCTCCTTGAGGTGATTTCCAATGGCCGATCCCTTGTGTTCTTCAATCCGTTGGTGAAGATGTCGGCACGTATAGCCGACATACCCTGCATCACACAGGTTACACTGAAAATTATACACAACGCATTGTTGATTCACAAGGGGTGGCTTGTTTTCCCTCACTTTGATTTCATCCTTGATTTTCCGACTCGTGTACACGGGTCTACATTGATCTTACTACTGAGGTCTCCTAGTTGTCTGCGCACTGAGTTTGCAGACTTCTGATCTTTAAAAGGCAGCACGATTCTGATTGGGTCTTGTTTCTTAAGCTCTTGTTGTTGGGTAAGTGCATCTTCGGACACTTTTGACTCAATAAATCGACGGATGGTAGACTGCACAAGTTCTTCTGGGTAGCACAGACGGGAAAAGGTCACTTTGAGGCGTTCACACTCTTGGTGAAATAGTTTCCATGTAGAAGAGAGCTTAAAAGCACGATTAAGCATGGTGTTCAGCAGTGACCGTTTATATCTTTCATCCACATGGCTATGATAATGTAACAATAGCCCAGTGTCCGTAGGCTTTTGGTACATCTTTGTGTTCAAATGGCATCCATTTCTGATGATATCCATTTCCAGAAAGGGGAGTCTTCCATTTTCTTCAAGCTCCATTGTGAAGTTGATAGAAGGATGACTGTTGTGTAATGTCATTAAGAACTCAGAGGCTGTTTCTTCATTGGGCATTGTGCTAAGCGTATCATCGACATAGCGTTTGTAGAAGGCAGGCATCTCGTTTCTGGCCTCTAGTTGTTTCTCAATGCTGCACATGAAGGCGTTGGCCATAAGAGGTCCCAGTGGTGAAACCATAGCAACACCATCTGTCTGTTCGAATAGGTCTCCTTCGAACTGAAAGAGCTGATTTTTCGTGGCAACTCTTAACAACTCGATCAGGTTCGTCTTCGTGATGTTGAGATTGTGCTCTTTGTTGAACCAGTCATTTTCGAAGGCTCTTTCCGCCATGTTTTCAATGGTTTCATCTACAGGAACGTTGGTGAAGAGTGAAGATACATCATACGACACTAAGATGTCATGGTCATTGATTTCCACCGATGATAATATTATGTAACTAATTTGTTCCATTTCCATTTTGTTTACATAGGTAGACATAGTGACTGGTACACCGGGAAAACTTGATGATTTTATTTCAACTGATAAAATTAACCTTTCTCAGGTACATAAATTCCGTATCACTGTCACCATGTGATAATTTCAACTGCTAACGTTTCAGAGCAGTCCGTTGTTTCTTGAATAGGCCTTTTGAACGATGGCTTCATTTTAGTCCTCCTACCAGAATCCTTCAGGGTTTTGCTTTCTCAGGCAAATTATGGCTTTTGTTATTTTAACTTCACTAGGATTACCACATTTAGATATGAAAGACAAAACGCATTGAACTCTGGGGCGCTGGGCACAAACCAACCGGGTGGAAATCTCAAGCTTAAACCTAAACCTATAAAAATTTCACGTGGTGGGAGAACGATCTTTTTCAAATCAGCTGAACAGACTAAGAAGAGTGGAAAAATTGAATCTCCTGAAATTACCAGCCCATTCTTTCTGCATGTAAATGGTAAAGACCCTTGGGACCCGTTTCTTAGCCTGCGAGCAAGCTCTCCGGGGCGCTCTGGCGGCGGTGCGGGAAGAGGGAGGAGCGCTTGCAACTACGTCGAATGACGTTGAATATCTGTTTCCAAAAAAATCGATGCGAAATGCTGATTGGGGGAGATGACAGTAATGACGTCATTATTACGTGTTTTTCAATGTATGTTTACATTCGTGCTCGTTTCCGCTTCGCACTGATTGGCGGAAATCTGACAGCTCAATCGAAGGGGAGCCACAGGGGATTTGGAGGTGGAATTCAAATTCCAGAGACGTAGTTGCAAGGTCTCCTTCGTTTTCCCGCCCCGTCGTAAGAGCGCCCGGAGAGCTTGCTCGCAGGCTCCCCGTTTCTCGAAAGTCCCGATAACTTCTCGGATCCGAAAAGCTCTCTTATGTTTGCCCTGTGTGCATTCATGATCAAAGTTTCAATAACTTTTGAAAACGATGCAATTAAAGCATCAGTTTTGATGGACCGGTTTGTGAGCTAGGAACTGTACTGTTATTCAGCAGGTTTTGGTCACAAAATTTGCCTTCGGACCTCAAAATTTACCGGGCCTTTCAAGAAACGGGCCTCTAGTCTTAGTAGTAAAAATCCAATTGGATGTTTACTTTTTGATTTAATGTGACTTACATTTAGTTATACCATTAATTTTTCAGGTCCGATTTTTTGTCCTGGATGAAGCGGTATGTTCAACAGTAAAAATGGTCATGATGTCCCTCAAACGGTTTTTTTAGAGGCGATTAATTTTATGTATTCTATAAATGTGGTTAATTTTCTTGTAACCTTGTGAGGAAATCATTTGCGGCAAAGAAGTAGCCTTTGACCGAAGATCTGTCTTCTACACCTATAGTAGTAGTGTCACGCAATTTTTATATCCATAAGAATTGTTTTGAGCTGTTTTTATCTGCTTATTTTTTATTTTGAAAAGTTCTTCGCTTGAATCTGACGTTTGCCGTTTGCCGTATTCGTGAAGCTTCAACTCTCTAATAATTCCCTCCTCGAATGTTTCAGGGAGGCCATCAGTCCTTCAGGCCACAAGAACGCTAACGCTACAATCTTGGACAAAATAAAATGGAACAGCAAACCCCCATCTCCCCCAAATCAAGGATGAAGCCGCGCGAAGGGCAAAAACGCGCCATTTTCCCCATCCTTGATTTGGGAGGGGGGGGGGGGGGGTCTACAATCTTGGACAAAATAAAATGGAACAGCAAACCCCCATCCCCCCCCCCCCCAAATCAAGGATGAAGCCGCGCGAAGGGCAAAAACGCGCCATTTTCGTCATCCTTGATTTGGGAGGGAGGGGGGGGGGGGGGTCTACAATCTTGGACAAAGTAAAATGGAACAGCAAACCCCCATCCCCCCCAAATCAAGGATGAAGCCGCGCGAAGGGCAAAAACGCGCCATTTTTCCATCTTTGATTTGGGGGGGAGGGGGGGTCAAGGTTTTCCATTTATTTTGTCCAAGATTGTAGCCTTGTACTGAGACCATCTTGGGCTTCATCAGGCGTTCCTTCTCCTCAAAAGTCACGCCAAGGAACGTTTGCGTAGAAAGCTGCGAGTACGGCGCTTTTATTTACAAACTTGAGTTGATTGTTTAGTGTTAACTTAAGATCTGTGTTTTTTTTTTTTCCAGGACGGTTTACTTTCACAGGGAAACCAAGATCTGATTCTGAAAATCTTCAGCAAAATTCCTAAAATGAGTCCAGATGGTAAACGGTTACAGGTAATTAGCTTAACTCATTTGAAAAAAAAACTCGTCATATCAATTATTCTTATAGCTTAGGTATACCTGAACAATCGTTGCAACGCGATGAAGCTATCTATGAACATGCCCTCTGATTGAAATACATTTGAACAAGTCTTAAATCGTTTTGGTTTCACTTTGACGTAATATTTCCTATCCACGGCAATTGCAAACCGTGAAGGCAACACCAAAGCAGAGGTCCAATACGCCTAGCTTTAAGAGGAAAAATAGAAACCTTTTTTCAGCAATACGCATACATTGAAGGGAACTAACAGCTCATAGACTTTATTGATAGGCTTCTTTTGACGTACAGTCAAACCTCTTTAATATGGACACCAAAGGGACAAAACCAAGCGTCCGCTTTACAGAGGTGTCTGTTTTATAGAAGAAGGGAATGTATCATATTTGGCATTTATGGGACCAAACGAACTGTCCGTATTATAGAAGTGTTCGTATTATAGAGGTGTCCGTAAAGAGAGGTTAGACTGTAACACTTTTCCAACCAACGGGCTTTGCCTTTTCTTTTACAGATGATTGTCTGTTCAGCAACCCTTCATTCTTTTGAAGTCAAGAAACTAGCTGTGAGTTTGACAATCAATGGCTTATGATTCACTAAGAGTAATAGTGTTAGTAGGAAGAAACTTGTGCTTTATCCTGTAATACTTTTAACAAAACTACAAAACAGAACAAATCAGGATACTTTCACTGGATCCACTTCAACGGAATCTGTATTTCGTCTCGTTGTATGGTCATCATGATCTCTTGCAATGTTCCAAAAAAGATAAAATGTCGAAATTTTCTTTAGAAGCAAAGGTTGTTTTCGCTATAGATTCGCGGTGCTTTGAAGTTGTCTGTGATATGGATAAGATATGGTGTCAATCAAAAGACCCGGTAGACTGAATCCATCGGAAAGGTATTTGACCGTAATGGGGGCATACAACCTTATAAGGCATGGTCCTCAGGGTTTTTCCCTTTGTAGGCAATTATTATTATTTATAACCCACGTGGTTTTGATTATGTCTTCGTAACTATCTAACTTGGATTCTTTTGACATAGGATAAAATTATGCATTTTCCAACGTGGGTTGATCTCAAAGGCCAGGATGCTGTTCCTGAAACCGTTCACCATGTGGTAAATAAATATGCAATCTGATGGTTTTGCGGGGGTTTTTTCTTTTAAGTGCCAACAACACAAATTTTCCCCTAACAGTGTCCATACTTCATCAAGAGGAAACGGTTTATGAGGATCAATAAAATGATCACCAAAGGAAAAATGCTTTGATCTTTTATTGAATTCTCCCAAATAATTCTTTAAGGAAATGTATGGAAATCAGTTTGGAGAATTTGTAAGTGGATATCGGGGCTTAAAGGGTTATCCTAGTTCCGAAGTTCTCACTATAAAAATTGAGGCAAAGTGCAAATATGAGTGTTTATCCCATTCGTTTCCAAGAGTGATCAACATCAGTTTTCTCATAGCAATATCAGCAGATCAACAAAAGTAAAGGTTAGGAGAATTACTAAATTGATTACCAAAAGGGGAATGCTTTGATCTTAAACCAAATTCTCTAAACTATTCTTAAAAGAAGTGTATGGAGATCAGTTTGGAGAATTTGTATGTAGACTGCGAGCGGTCTCTTAATTTGCATAATTTTATTTCTTCTCTCGCCGCACGTGGCTCTGAGGAAAGAAGGACGACCACTCGCGTTCTAATTTGTATGTAGATATTGGGGGCTTAAAGGGTTAAGTAACTTGTGAACTTGCAATCAGCCAGGCCTGGTGCAGTCGCTGAAAGAAATCCAACTATGCATGAGAACGATCATAGCGACTATTTGAAAATCAGGCTTGAGATAATTAAAAACTGAAGTCGATCTTATCCAGAGACCTCACTCCTCTAAAATTACTTTCTTTAATTCCTGATCTCACTGTCGTTTCTAGAACTTGCCTTTCAGAAAAAAGTGTAGCGTTTCTCGATTTTATCAACAGTTACAAAAAAAAGCAATAGCCCATTTCCCAGTTCCCTCGAAGCTACTGAAATAAAAATGATTTTTTATTCTCACGTAAGAAAAACCCATTTTCACAAGAGAAGTTTTGCACTTAGCCTCGTTTTGAAAGTGAGAGTTTTTGGAGCTCGAACATGGCCTATTTAATCTTTCATTTCAGCCCCTCTTTTTCTAGTGCGTTGCCCCTTATCTCGCGTGCGTTTCTCCTACTCGCGCCCACACTTCTTATACGTGATTACGCAGCATAGAAACCTGCTAGAGTAATTTGGCATGGCTCCACCGACCTTTGCCTCAGTTATGTATTATTCTTTTTCTTAGGTTTGCCATGTTGATCCAAGGATAGACACCTCTTGGCAAAAAATCAAAAATAAAGTTAAGGTGGGTATAGATGTCCCTTTGTTCTTCCCTTCCTGCTAGTTGTAGTCTGTGTGGCAAGCATCAAAAGGAGACTTAAAAGGAGAGGAAATGGACAGAGACGGAAAGGGACTTCTTTTCCTTTTCCCCTTTCACGCTCCCCCCCTCCTTCCCGTCCCCTCCCCCGCCTGTTCCCTTCCCTCCCCTCCCCTCCCCTCCCCTCCCCTCCCCTCCCCTTTTTGCGCCTGCCACACAGGCTATGATAGTTAGTAAACCTTAAGTAAATCATCAACTCGTCTCTTTCATTTAGACGGATGGAATCCACGCGAAAGACAGCATAAAATCCGGCGGTCAAAGTCCAGGTAGTAACTATTTTTTTTTTTTAAAAAATTGATTATGATTTTTAGAATTAGACCTTGCGCCAAAAGCCCGTGCATTAAATACAATTTTATCATGGACAGTGACCAGACAGAATAAAGTGGTAGTTGCAGGCCCATAATACATGTTCCTTGCTCATTTACTACATTGTAAAAAAGGTTCAGTGGTTTCATTTTGTTAACTTTTATGTGCTAATTCATTTCCCTTCGTTATCAGAATCTCTGTCTGAAGCTGTAAAGATTCTTAAAGTAGATTACCTCGTTACGGCTATTAACGAACATAAGATGGACCAAGCCATCATCTTCTGTCGCACAAAGCTGGATTGTGACAACGTGGAGAAATATCTAGTCTCTTTTGGGGGAGGTAAGATCAGAGAATAAATACCACAGGTCATTTCAGTGGCTAGAATACGCTTGCACTATCCCAAAAAATGATTTAATTCTCGACTTTGTAGAAAATTACGTGAAACTGAAGATATTAGGGGCTGACAATTTGCGAGAGGTGGCCGGTACTTTTACTTGCTTTTGCCTCTTGAAGTGGCAGCGAATATAATATTTAATACTATTTTGCCAGGTAATTTAAGAAATTGTATGCTTGTATATTTGCGTAAACAAACCTGTTCCTTTTTTATACAGGTCCTAAAGCTATGGTCAACGAGTATTCATGTGTATGCCTTCATAGTGACAGATCCCCACAGGAAAGGAAGTCCAACTTGCAAGCTTTTAAGGTGCCAGTAATCACTTGATACAAATGTGGTCAAATTGTGTGAATGCTCGTTAAAATAAGTAACAGTTTTTCGACCGACAGTGTTGACAGTGTTGGAGAGTAACTAAAATCCTATTTAAAAATAGTAAACTTGCACTAGTGAGTTGTGAATGCACATGGGAGGTTTGCCAAGCAGGAAAGAAGCGTTGTCTTGAACCCGAGGTTGTACGTCCATTAGAGAGAGTTAATTTTGTACAAGATTTGCTCTTCTTCTACTATCGTCATTCCCACTCAACAAACTATACATGAAATGGGCACTAGCATTCGGTGCAACGATTTCTGGGGTCGTTTGAGTAGACAAGCGTTACTTGTGATTGGTTAATGGTTGTCTTGGAAACCATCGACTCGACCAATCATAACTGACGCTTGTCCACCCAAACGACCGCAGAAATCACTGCAACCAATACTTGTACCCATTCTCTCTAGAGTTTCTGAAGTGCGGAAATGCCGTTTTTTATATCTCGAAGGAGGGTGAGGTGAGATTCCTTATCTGTACTGACGTTGCCGCAAGAGGTATTGACATCACTGGTGTACCATATGGTAAGTCTTGACTTAGCACTCTTTTTTATCTTGCTATAAATACGGGTGCTACTGGAGTCCCAAGAGCAGTCAGTCGAGTCGGCAGAAATGGCGCCACGAAAGTTTAGAAGAGCACTCGCTCTCTTTGCGCCGTTTCTTCCAACGCGAAAGACTGGTCTTGGGTCTCCGAAGATGGTTTAAGTCTCTGCTCAACGGCTTATAAATTATTTGGACAAGACTTGGTTACCTTTGCGTAGAAGTAAATGTGATCTCCTAATACAATGTAAACGAATACATACCCAAACGCTGCTTCCATGGATCAGCGCCGAGTTTCTCGAGGCCTGATTTGCGTCAGTCAAGAGTTACAGTAAAAAAAGCAGCATTTGAGTGCTAATTAACTAACGATCAACTCGGTTCTCTCGCTCACATCTTCCACCATTATCACTTGTGTTTAATCAAGTCAAAGTAATTTTTGTTAAATTGAGGATGCTTTGAACGAGTTGTTCCGTTGCTTTGGTAACATATTACGTCATTGACATGACCATATATTTTTCACCTCACCAATGATTGGCGTTTGTTTTATCCCCATGATCATGTGACAAAGGTCGCCAGGTACCTCTCTGAGTAAGGCTAATAGGCAGTTTTAGCAACGACGACGGCGACGCAACGGGAACGTCAAATTAGCAATAGGCTTATTGAGCAAAGCAACAAGTTTGCACGTGCGTCACTCTTGTTTGTACATTTCTTTGCCGTTACTGCACGACTACGATGTGAAAATGCCTAATTTCACGTTTTATGGAAAACGTAAACAAGCGACCACGAAATTTTGTTTCTCTTTCTAAATTTGAGAGCGGTCCCCAAGAAATCAAGTCCAGGGAAATTTACCTAAAGTAGACATTTTCAGCGAGCTGGAATAAACACGACAAAGTTTGAAAAAACGCCAATTCATTTTCAAAGTGACGTTTTCAGCTAAAACTCCCTATTTTCTTTCCTTTTCCAGTTTTGAACGTGACATTCCCAGATGACAAACAGAACTATGTTCACAGAATCGGTCGAGTAGGAAGAGCAGAGAGGTAACTATGAACTGAAATAATAATAGGCTCTGTCTTGAGAGGGAAGAGGAAAGCTGTCCGTTTAAGCTGGGAATCAATGGGCGGTGCGGTTTTTAATCATGACACTGTTCAAATTATTAGTGCTATATTTAGTTTTTTTTTTTTCTTAACACACCTAATTAATGAGTACCGATTTAATTTGAAATTTATAATCATGTATAATGAGATGATCGTTGGAAATTAAAAGAGTTTGTTGTAGAGCGAGCTCAGGACGGAGAGCAACGTAAATTCCGAGGGAAAGGGGAGTCCAAAAGGAGGCAATTCCCAAGAGGGTTGGACGGTGGCGTCTCGAAGCCTTTTTTCCGGGGACTCCAAGATTGATGAATTATTAAAAACTAAAGGCTGGGCCTCATCTATTAGGTAGCTATCACTTATTTTACTGTTAACAGTGGCGCCGTGGTATAGGTGATGGCTGCAGATTCTACGTTCTAGGTTCGATTCCTACTCACGGCTCCCCAAGTTTTTCTTTTCCTTAAAAATTGAAGAGACTTAGACTTTCATAAACATTTCTCAAGCAGAAATTTCATGTAGGAAAAGGGAAATGTCTCAGAATGTCTTGTGAGGGGGAAATGTCAGTTTGAAGTATGGAGATGAGTGCTAACCGTGTTCACTCGGCGCTGTTTAGTTTGAATTTAAGTGGTTCTTTTACAGACGACATGATTCGTGTAGTGTAAGGTGTTGCCTCCATGGTTCTCGGTGGCTTACCGTTTATAGGTCAATTGCACGATGGCGTCATTTTACTATAACTGCCAGAATGCTTCAGTTTGTTGGGTTTTTTTAAACCTCAGCGAGATTGACAAATTTAAATAAGAAAGCAATTGCAAAAACGAATTGAATTCTGGTAGTTGAAGTCAAATTTTCGTCATCGTTAAAATGGGCTCTTAATGGCCAAGAAATCCCTCTAAAAGGCAAAATTAGGATTATTAGACTCTTTATTTTAACATGAATGAAAAACGTTTTTCTCACCTTATCACAGAAACCAGTTATCTTTCGCATAATAGTATAGCGCAACAGCATTTTTAACAGAAATATTCTTTCCCGGAAGAGGGTACCCAACCAAGTTTGAAAGCAACTGAGGTTCCAGGGGGGCTGGGGGGGGGAGTCCTTCAACACAATTGCCTCAGTGGACGGGTGTTATTTTCTGGAACTACACGTTTGTCCTGATTGAGGGCATTATCTGAGAAGGGCTGCGCGTAGTTTATCTTAATATTGTTTTCGAGTCAAATTCCTTTCAGTCCAGTTTTGTCTGTGAAGTAGAAGAAGTTCATTTTTCTTCATGTTTGTCATTTTTCTCTCGTAGGATGGGACTGGCACTTTCACTCGTTTCAGATGTGAAAGAAAAGGTAATGTCTATGGCATACCTTTGAAATGTTGAGTGTAGCTTTTTGAGAACAACTTTTGCGTCCTTTCGTAATAATAATAATAATAATAATATAACTGAATAAACAGTGAAATTTACAAAAATTTACAAGATATTACTAATAACCATTTACAAGCCCAATGATTAATAATACAGTAATTGTATAATTTATCCAAATCTAAATGTAAAAAAATCATTCGCTCTCTTAGTCTTTTTCATTGTTCTTGTTGGTATTGTATTCCCTGATCTTAATTGATATGGTATTGTTCTTATTGTCTCTTGCGGAGCTAGGAAAGATATTGGGTGGCTCACATCCCTCATATCAGCCATTAGCTTTTGACATAAAAGTTCCCTACGACTAGCTAAAGATGTAAGATTAGCCTGATACAGCGCTTGCTGGTAGCTAGAGTTAGGAAATATTATTCCCAAGGCTCTTCTTTGTATTGATTCAATAGCGTCATAGTAAATAAAGCTCCGTAAACGTTTCAGAACTGAGCTTCGCTGAAAGGGTGTCTGTTTCATTGTTTTTCCTTTATTCATGTCAGGTATGGTACCACTCGTGTCCTAGCCGAGGTAAAGGATGTAACAACACGCGCTTAAAAGATCAGGGTGGCTGTGCCATTTGGTATGACGAGAAACAGGTAAATACACCTAGACATTTCTTTCTTTACTTGTGTATTTATCGAATTTTATATGTTCATAAATCATCAGCGAGCAGTTTCTTTTTAGAACGATTTTGGCGCGTATTCAGTCAGCAGAACCCACAGACCTGAAAGTGGTAAATTTAACTTTTTAGTGAGGTTGAAGTCTTTTCCTTTGAATACGTCCATAGCGGGAGCGGAGATTCCACCTTCACTCCGGGAAAAACTTGCTCTAAAATGTGTAAACATCGCGCCATAAGTCTGGTAAGGGAGTTGCTTGCTACGGGTTACAGGCCGGGTTGTTCGAAGCTGGGTTAAGATAACCCACGGTTAGTGCGAAATTTGAACTCAGATATGAGGGCTTAAATGCAAATTCACTCTAATTCTCTTTGCCTACAATTTGATGATTGGATACTCTAAAAAGAATAGAGAAAATTATCCGAGGGAGCACTTGATAAAAAGATAAAGAAGACCGGGTTAGCGCTAACCGGCTTTCGAACAACTGGGCCCAGGCTGCTAACTGTGCAGGCTGCGAGGGAGAAGAACGCGCGCGTGTTCGCCTCTCTATTATTAACCGTAAGTCACTAAGAACCATGGAGGCGTACGGCCGTACACGACACAAGTGATGCCATCTCTCAAACCAGTGAATTTCAATTACTTCCTTTCAGTTAAAAACATGTTGGAACAAGACTTACTAGAACATGACCACATTACATCGAATACCACAATTTATTGTGTAACAAAGCAACGGGTAGATAACCGGAAGTTTATTCATGAGCCGACGACAATCGTGTTACATATTAAAACAATAGTGCAAGCCGTGAAAAAGCACTCAGCCGATCGCAAATAAAAGATCATCGATGAAAAGAGTAATTTTTGCTTTGAAACCCCAATTAACGGTAAAATAATTGATAGCTTGCCCATCAATCTTACTCGGGGTCCCCGGAAAAAGACTCGACAGGCCACCCCACACCTCCTCGGAAATTGCCTCCCCTTGGACCCCCCCCCCCCCGTCCCCTCTGAATTTCCGTTGCCCTCCGTGGAGGGGTGGGGGATATGGATATTTTCTGGAACTACACATTAAGCGGCTGCGGCCACCTTTTGGCCGTCCCAACGAGAGTTCTCCCATTGTTGTCACCTCTATTAAGCGGCCATCAAGCGTTTGAAACACTTAGTTTGGCTTCATTTTAAGAATATGTTTCTGCTCAAGGTTATGCTAATTTATGACGAAACCTCTATTAAGCGGCCAACCTCCATTATGCGGCCACTCGCGGGTACCCCGAGGGTGGTCGCTTAGTTGAGGCTGAACTGTAGTTTATTTCGCGCCCCTTATTTCTTGTGTGCGTCACCCCGCGCCCGCCCCCCCCCGCCAGACTTTAGTTCTCAGCTAGTTTCCAAGTAATAATTTTGCCTAGGTGAGACCATCTCTGTCATCCAACCTAACATGAAAGTGTCAGTTAACGAATTTGATGGCAAAGTGCAGTACGGCGAGAAACGACGAAGAGTAGGTAAGGACTGGGTCTTCAAACATCAACCTTTGCTTCTCAATAGTGTTTTTCCGTGCTACTTTTCATTTCTCAATATTTAACGGCAGAAAAATCGTCTATTGTTTTTTTGTTTGTTGGTTTGTTTGTTTTTGCTTTCATCAACTTGTATCGCCCGTTTGATTTTTTTCTGTACATACAGGGCCAATGTTTGAGAGACACACAGCAGAACTGGCGCCGTCAGTCAGAGAATTGGCGGAAATGGAATTCAAAGCCCAGACATCATTCCTTAGTTTGCAGCACAGAGACTGGATGAAGCATTAACGTGTGGCATGCTACGTTTGATTTCTCTGCTTCATTCAAGCCCTACTCAGAAAAATTGAGGTAAAACAATCGCCGTGAAAACCAGCTATCAACCTTCACTGAGCTAATTGTAATCTGGGAGTTGTGGGTTTGGTTAATAGCGTCCTTCTTTTGAATAAGGTGATATGATCAAGGACTCCGCCAAGCAGAGCAGTTATAAGAACTGAATCGTTACAAAATGAGATGGTTTGCCTTATTGATCCAAAAACCTTTCCTGACATCAACTGCGACAGGCGTCAGCCTTGCACAGAGCTTGCTTGCAAGCTAGTCTAACCTTGGAACTGGACAGAATTAGTCGAACAGTGCATCAAGTAAATGGAAACAAATAAAAATACTATTAATAACAATTTTGCAATTTTGTCCATTCTGATACATGCTTATGCACTGAAGTCATGTATTTCTTGCTCAGTTGAAAAAGCCCTTTGGATTGCTAGAGTGGATTTATTTGTTGCCTTTGTCAACCATTCTAAGCTTTGCCAATAGTGAAAAAATCTGGTTATATTTTTTAACCCAGCTCTTTCAGAACTGATATCAATGCTCAGTTTCCCCTGTCTTTTACACTTTATTTATGTAATTACACCGCTACTTTACGTAATTTAAGACTATTACAAGTTTCATCTGCACTTTACAGCAAATACAAAGACTATTCAGTACTTTATTTTAACAGCCCCGAATAGTTAGGTCACTTCCAAGTTCCAAAGTCGCTCACTCTGAAAATTAGGGCAAGTCCAAAACCTTAGTCTTATAAGAATGAATTCAAAATACTGGCCTAGCTTCTACCTTCGGAAGCTTCCAGTATATCTGGGAAATGACCTGTTAATAACAGAAGAGTGGAAGACTGGTCTGAGGCGCTTCAACAAAGGTTTAACTGCTAAAAATAACAATAGACCATTTCCGAGTTCCAAGAACTTTCACTTTTAAGGATAGAGGATAAGTGCAAAACCTTTCGTATGAAAATGAGTTTTATTTGCATGATTATAAATAAAAACTCACTTCATATCCATAGCTTCTCGCTTTAGCCTCGCTCTGAAATAGAGGCTTTGGGCAACTCGGAAATGTTTTATTGCCCGTGCTAAACGTCAATATGGCCGACAGATTAGTAAGCAGCATCTATATCGAAAGCAATTTTCAACCGTGTTTAACAAAGTAGCCTTCAAACGTGTTTTAACTTCAAAAACAATGGGTAGGTCCCATGGAATGGGCGTAACGTAACTAGTTTAACTGACAAACAAAAATCCACTGTAACTCGAACCACGATAGTACATGTTCCCACTATCAATCACCCTTCGAATCCGCTGCCAGCATGCATCTCTGTTGTAAGTTGGCGCCCTGACTGTTACGCATCCTAAGCTTGTTCTCCCGGGATGAAGGCCCATCGCGTAACGCCCTGTTTGAGTGCGCTGTGTGTAACCATAGTAACCAGAACTGTCCTCTTTCTTGGGGTAGAGATTGTACCAGTCGATATTGTACGTTGGGTTTGTGTACCTATTTCCAATCAAATACTCGCCCCGTGGAGTTGGCCCTCCGTAGCGACGGTCGTTTCTCTCCCTGGGTGGCTGTGTAGTACAGCTTACCGAGGATCTGCCCCTTGAAAGAAAAAATATATATTTGGCGTTAGCCCATGATTCATGGGGGAGGGGAGGGGGGGGGGGGGTGACTGATAATGGGGCACAAGCCTGCTAACCCACACGAAACAATAAAGCGAGTGAGTGATCGTGAAAAGCCTCCCTTGAGTTCCCTTGCTCTAAGCGTTTACTTGCTTGACTTCTGACTTTTTCCAGGTGGGTATTTGTGTTTTGAATTTGAAATTTTTATGGCTTCTTAACGAGAGCCAAGAAACAAAAAAAAACTAAGATATTAAGGCAAAGTCCCTCTTGTTTAATTGGATTTCGTGTGCAATCAAAATATCAATTGAAAGGAATTCTTTTCCTAGTATAACATTTGGAGTGGATTTTCAGTACTTCTGTTACCACTACAAATAGTTAAGTCTAAGAAGCCTAAGCTATTAACATGGTTCGGGGGCAAATATTTCACAAATATTCTGCAGGGTTTCTCTTTTTCGATTTCAAGAGGAGACTGTTTATATATTTTTGTAGCAGCTTACTTTCGGCAAGTGAGACGGTTACTACTCCTGTAATGGTTGCAGACCACTGCATTTGGGTTTCCAGCTGGGCCACCTGCAGGACTAAACCAGTTATGATAACAAGAACGTTAGTACAAATCATGTTACTACTTGAGGTACGCCGGACGCAACAACTTCCATTCCCAACAGCTCCTCAAAACGCCTGGTTTCTTCGTGCGTTTTCAACGCACATTTCGATAAACTTTGTAAAAATCGTTAAACTCCGAACATTGTTGGCCCAACAATGTTGGTAGTTGTTGAGTTCGTTTTCAAACTGTTTGCAAAACGACTCCCAACAACACGCAACAACATGCAACAGGGTGTGCTCCTTGGGTACGAGCCTCAAAATACTCCGAGCAACTAGATCATCCAGAAGCTGAAAGTTGAATCAATGACCTTAAGTGCTCTAAAAGAGCTGTTGTTTACTTGTATATCTAATAAATTCTAAATCCTTTATTGACATTGAAGATGGCTCGCTCTTTTTGGGGGTTAATGCGGACTTCGAATTTGGTCTATATATACATAGACTACGGGTAGTCCCCCATTTTTCCTTAGGGATAGTAGAGCGAGCGAAACGCGAGCGCGCGTGGGGTGATTTTCACGCGGTCTCGCGTTTCGCTTGCTCTACTATCCCTGAGGAAAAATGGGGGACTACTCGTAGTCTAATATATACAATACATAAAAGGCCTTGGCTAAAAACCACCCTTAAGTTATATAAAGGGAAGTTGAGTGTTTGATTTCTTCGGGAGGTAAACAAGGTAAAACAAGCAATAGGGCGGCCGGCCACTTCCGAATTCCCCAGGGCCTCTGTATCAAAACGAGGTTAAGTGTTCATCCTTATGGAAATGATTTCATCCTCATGCAAATAAAACTCATTTTCACAAGCAAGGTTGTGCACTTGGCCTCATTTTGAAAGTGAGGGTCTTTGAAAGTCGGAAGTGGCCTATTGGAGTCCATGCATCACTTCGTCCGGCACCAAAGTGATGTTTAGTTTCTCTCTATCCTTACATAGTTGACATAGTTGGTATACATTAAACGCTAAAACACTTTCCCTTTTAATTTTGGTGCCTTCAAATTGAGTTGAAACTGCTGATTTAGGGAAAATATTTATATCATTAAATAATGATTGTACAAGGCGGGGTTGGTGGTATGATGCAAAAACTACTCAGGGACAAGTGTGTCTTACCTTCGCCCACCAGTACTGGGGCGAGGTGGTGGTCGCGAGTGTCGTCTTCTTCTGTGCCACCAGGAATGCACTTCAGTGGTGAGCAACGCCAACAGCAAGAACACAAGAAGTACTCTCAGGTTCATTATTATCTAGAGAAACTTATAGTAAATAAAGAAAATATTGATTTTTCTACATTCAAATTGAGATTTTGGCTATTTTTTTTCCACAATGACTCGGGACTTTATTCTCATTTAAGAAAACCTTGCCTAGTCCCTTGCATGACGTCTTCCTACTTTTTCGGTCAAAGCTTGTAGTACCCTATCCGCAGAGCTTTTCTTTCTCTCTCTCGAGTTTGGCGTCATCAAGAAAGTTTCCGGCAGGGGTATTTTGCAGAACGGTGAACGCCGAGTGACTCTAAGTTTAGTGATTGGGGTAGGAAACTGAGTGAACCAGGTTCCACTAATTTAGGGTCATTTAACAGGGAAAACAGACCTGAAACTTGATTCACTCAGTTCCCTAACCCTTCAGAATTATTCGGTGTTCTGCAGTTCGTCGAACGCCAAATGCAGAACGCCGAGTGGCTCTGAAGTTCAGTGATACGGTTAGGAAACTGAGTGAATCAGGTTTCATTTAGGGTCATTATACTGGGAAAACTGACCTGAAACTTGATTCACTCACTCAGGTGAATTAAGGCATGGGTCCTCGTTACATGCGGGGTTTTATGATTTGATCTTGTTTTTTCCAGTATCTTCCTTCATTTTAACCTTAGACTGATGTGTTAAAGACCAGAACCATTTTGGACCTTAAACACTACTTTTTTTCTGATCACGTGACCAGCCATGCTCATAATTATGCAAAATTTGGACTTTGCAGATTACACCACTTTTAAATTACTGAATGTGACCACAATCGTTTTTCCTTTCATAATATTTCATTTACAGTCAAATAAGCTAAATTAATCGGGGATTTGTGAAATGATCCATTCCTTCGTAATTATAAGAAATTTTTCTCTCGTCTCAGTCTCCCTCTTAACAAGAAACGTTATAGTTTACAAAACGTAGGTAATTTAAGATAACCCCGATCAATTCCATAAGCTTTGTGTCGATAGTCATTGACAAAAAATGAATTAAAGTACAAGTTATTTATAAAGTGGTGTAAATTTGGATTGAAATAAAAAGTCAAAAATGGGTGTGGCAAGTCACGTGACAAAGATAATACATTAGTAATAATGAAAAATAAATGCTTATGGGGGGGAGTAGATATTGAATTTAAAATGTTTATGCGAAAGGTAAAATCCTTACTAAAACAGACCACCCCCCTCCAAATTTGCACTGCCCCATTCCTTATTTCACCGGAGCAGTTTCCTAACCCTAATCACTAAACTTCGGAGCCATAATAGGCGTAATACCCCCGCCAGAACAATTCTGCATTATTCGAGTAAGATTTTTATTTTGAGCACTCGCTGCTGCAAGGATAAAGTTTCCAACCCGGGCCTAATATCCATGTCCTCGGTACAGAAACAACGAGGCTCTGCGTCTCCAGGTGTGCTTTGGTGACTGATGACTAGACAAGGGAAACCTTGTTTTCAGAGGCTGAGAAAACCTAATGTACGTTTGTTTCCTAAAACCTTTCTCACATTCAAGTTAAGATCAAACAGAAAACAGTTACAAGAAAAGTTATGTCTACGACTGCTGAGGACACTTTCAAAAGTCCTTCACTAGAGCAGGGGGAGTGAAATAAAGTAAATAATCAAGGGTCCAAAAGTGTCGCAGAAAATGCGTTTGGTTTCACAGAAGATAGGGAGCTCTGCTCTTTCACTGATTAAAAAGGAAGCTCTAGCTTGTTTTTTTTTTGGTGTGTGCGAGTGTGTTTTTTTCTAAGAAATAGTTTATAAGCATAGCCTATAGGTAATCCCTGGCTCTATTTTAAAAGGTTAATCAAGGAAACTTAGCGTACAGTGTATATATATTACTTACCTGTGAGTGTAGCGCTTTTAGTTCTTGCGTGATTTGCCGATCCTTTTGGTAAACTGCTTCGACCTGTGACTTCTCAACTGAAGTAGCAAGAGCTATGTAGCTATCATTTGACTGGATCACCATTTATATCCTGTTTTCAGTTATTCAAATATTGCACTAAGTAATGAGTGAGAGATATTAAGCGTTTCAGCTGTTTGTAGTGTTTCAGAAGTTACGAGGACGTGATATAGCTATGCCACGAACCTGCCTGCTTGAAAATCTGCCGCATTAATGATAACTAAGCATCAATGATCAAGGGCAGTTGTCATCAACGACTCACAGCTGTAAGTCGGAACCTTGACCGGGGTTCAAGCCAGGTTATCGGCCATGCTTTATTAGGGTTTTTCTCTTACCACTCCGGTTTCCCCTCTTCTCCTCTCCTTAAATGCCAATATTGATCTGGAAGACACGAACAACCAAGTTATTCACGAGTGCTCGTAAGTAAACAAATTACTCTTACAAATTAATTTCACACGTGATTGCATCAACTGATACAGATATATATGTAGCGGGTCTGTGTACGATTTGTGATATTTTGTCCTGCCTTTTTTCAACGTGTTATCAAGGTCACAGAGCGGCTTATAAACTGTGACTAGAGCCGGCCTTTCTCGATCCCCATTCAATCCAAGTCAAAGATTTGTACACAGATGACCTAAAAACACCCATAACATATTTCAAAGATGCCAGTCTGCCGAGCACAATACCGAGCGTTAGGATTGCGTTGGTCTAATATCTTATAGTATTACACACTGTATCGTAATTTGTGACATCTTAACTAATACCCAGCCTTGCTAATAGATTTAGACAAAGTTTGAAAGTTGTGCAAGAGATGCCTGATTTTCTCCAAGATGTGAGAAAGTTCATTAGTTGACACCTCATACTTTAATGACAATCATGATCGGTGCTGTTACAGTATTGACTACTGAAATACGCTCAAACTGAAATGAAGGCATAATATAAATGAGAGGTTTAAATTAAGAAAATTCTTGCTCTAATTTTGGTTACATGTTTTTGTTTGTAGGATAAGGTTCTCAGTAGAAAACTGGTCAAACGATTGTTATAAAAACGTTCGGCAAAACTAGTTCGAGAAATATTGCAGAAAAAGCAGTGGAGGGCCTACAATCAGGGACAAAAGTAGTTGACACACTTGTTTAAAATGAGTGCTTTTATCAATCATTTAATTCATTTATAATTTCATTCCTTTTAAACGCCGTAAATCCCCTCACCCCCCGGGTCAATGTTGTCTGAAGTAAAAGAAAGACTTGAGGGTCCAAAATACAACATTGATTTTTGGGGGAAGGGGTTGGGGTAGACAGGGGAAGGGGATAGGTATGTCCACTATATAAAAAGGGGCCATTTTTCGGAAGTGTCTCAACACTTTTGTCCCTCATTGTAGCTAGTCAGGGTAGAGGGCAGGGGGTAAAGTGGTTTTTTAGGAGCAAACCGACGCCCAGGCAGAAGCGGGTGACCCTGTATCTCATGTCTAAATGAGCGCCTACCCTAATTCCCTAACCTCTGATCTAGCTATGGATCCAACAGAAAGGTGTTTTTTTTTTTAATTTTTTAAACAAAAAAATGTTTTTTTTGACGTCATCAAAATCAATAAACTAATGCTTGATTATTCACAGAATATGATTAATCGGTATTAACTCAACATGGCATTTTCATTCAGTTTCATACACTCTACGTCAAGTCAATCCCATGACAGAAAGTTGCGATTGGCATCCCTCAATTGTTCATGCAGTATGTTGCCGGTTTGGTCATCCCAAAGGTCAGAGTTCGACCTCCAGTCAAGCCTGAGGTTTATTTCATACGTATGTCACCCGCATTTATGAAATTCAAATGGTGGGAACTGTTTGTAACTTTAGTCTTTGTAAAAAAATACAAAAGTTGGATGGTTTGCCTCGCAAATAGCTCGCTGGAAAGCTAGTCGTGGCAGGGCAAGACAAGGGTTACGTCACTACATTCCAGAAAATTTTGGATGTAATTAATTTAAAGTTTTAAGAAAGTGAGAATTTCTCTGATTCCTCTTTCCATTGCAGTTTCAAATCCGAACATTTTAGGTTTCCTTTTTCTGCAAAAAATAGCTTAATCTGGGAAGTGAAATGCGAAAAATTAAACTTCAGAAAATAGTAGGGATTCTGTTAGGTAAGCTTCGAAAATTGTACATAACTGGAACGGTCATCTAGCAATTCTTAGCCTTCCTCAAGATAGTTTACAAAACTGTCGTTGGGTTCCCATGATATACCACTTTTGAAAGAAAAGGTATCCTTCTATTGACAAATGGTACCCCTTTCACAAACCTAGTTTGGAACTTTGCATCCTTTTTAACTGCACTGTCTTTTAAATAAGAATAAATCACCATACACCAGGACGTTTTCTCGCTTCTTCAAACAGCCCTAAAACGCGTCTGATAGACAGATTTCCCTACCCTCTCAAGGGCCTTTCAAACCCTTTCATGAACTTCACCGAGTGACCTTTTATCCAAGTGATAGCCTTAATAAGGTATCCCTTTAGGAAGGAGTCTCCCCGTGTAGGCCATTAAAGGGAGCAAAGCCCCCCCACCCCACCGAACTAGAGAAAAAAACTGTTTTTCAACGTCCTTGTTTGCCAAACCATTTTGACAGGAGATACGTCCTCCATTCTTCAACTAATAAAGGAAGAGGTGTAAAATGGCATAACCCAGTGACATAAAAGACAAATCTAACAGCAACAATATAAGGATGGAAAGAAAACAATACAATGCAAGACGGAAGCAATATAAATTCTGACGGCCACAACTTGATCTGTTGCCAAAGTGAATAAAATGAGTGTAAACGAACAGCTTATTTTGACGAGAGTGTGTTAATTATCATTTCAAAGCTTGTTACATTTGCTTATGTACCGTGTTAACATATGGCCGTGCAGTGAAACATATATATATATATATATATACTAAGACGTTTCTTTCGCTAAACGGGCGTACTTTGGGTTACAGTTCAAGTGATACATTCCAAATCAAAGGAAGCAAGCTTTTCTATTACGATACACTGGTCCTACGGCTTCAAAAAATTGTAATACAATATCGGCTATATCTAACAAAGGCGCCTAAAAATGAATATTCCC